>CM073760.1:38309187-38909187 GCA_037127475.1 Arma custos
ACCTAATGAACAGCCTCGTGAATCAATAGGCTAAAGAAACCACAATTAGTGGAAAATCATGCGGGAAAAAAAAATGTCTGCGACCCATTCAACCCATAAATGGCCAACGAAATACAAGGTACAAGTTGGAATTGAAATACAAGGTTTCGAAATTGTAATCCTGCTTAGACAATTTTTTTATACTTTTTGTGGGAGTAGAAGTTAATAGCTGTGATCAGATTAAAACAGTAACAATTAAAATGACAATAAAACCCTTAAATTCATCACTTGGATTTTATTTAACTATTTAGTGGGGTCAAGACAAGCGGGATTCAGCAGAAATAATATCAAATTAAAGCAATAGCAACTTTAACCTGTTAACCGGGCGGGACATATAAATACGTCAAACGTAATTTTGTATTTTCCTTTGTTATATATATATATATATATATATATATATATATATATATATATATATTAATAAATGAAAACGTATATATGTATTTCATATTCTTTTCATTTATTTTAAACATAAATAAAATTAAATTACGTTCTCCGTGCGTGACGTACTGTCACGTCCTAGTGAAACAGCTCGCGCCCGTTATATGCTGCGTAATTAAAAAGGGAATTCCTCGGTTAACAGGTTAATGATTCCAGTGCATACGAATTTTAAATTTAAATGCAAAGTAACAGGTTACCAAGAATGGTTATTATTCCAAGAATTCGCGACTTGATAACGAACTGATTTCTTGACATATTTTGAAGTTGTACCCTGTTTTTTCCTTAATTACGAACAGAATGTACGATTTAGCACCTTACCACAAGCATCAAAGCCTGAAACCCTACAAAATATAAGCATACAAAATCGGTTCATTAGTTCGAGGTGATCGTTGCCTGGAAACCCACAAAAAGGCAGAAACATAGACAGTACAGCCGAAAATGCATTTTGCAGATTCATGGGCTTCTGAAACGTATTACTCGTTAAAAATAAGCATTGATGTTAAGATCCGATTAGAATACTTTATTTATGTTTCTATGATAGCACAACTAAATGGCTACCTCATGGAAAACTCCATTTACCTACTACATCAGCAGTCCGGGCCATTGGGAAAATCTATCCAGCATGGCCAGAGTACAATGTATTCACTCAGAGGCAGATTCAGGGGAGCAGCACGGTGACAGGAAAAGACAAAAGAGCATAAATGCGTTTTTCTTTACAAAAAAAAACAAAAAACCTACGATGCAGTTGCAGGGTAGGAGATTGCATTTGGCGGTGTCCCAAGTACATCCTCGGATGCGGCAACAACACCAATGCCAACAAATCCATCAGTAACACCAAGGGCGGATTTAGGGAGGGGCACGTGCCTCCCAGACGGTTTTTGTGTAATGTGGAGAATCCATTGCAGTTCATACTTGTAGACAAATCACTTGATCATAGTTGTTAAAATATATGAATAAAATCACAGAAAGAACATGAGTGATCCTATTGTTTTGATATTTTAATAAACCTTTGTAACCTTTCTATAAATACTACAAGTTCATTTCTAAGTTATTGTTGATTTTTTTGCCCGTCTGCCTGTTGTTTACCCTCCCCAGAAATAAAATCCTGGATCCGCCCTTGTATTCACTCCCGACTTCGAATGTATCGTGTGTAGCACCTTCATTAGGAGGACGAATTTGTGAACTATAGTTGCATAGTTTCCATACTCCCTGCGGAGATTCCGAGGCTACTCCTTGTTTCTCGGAACATAATACTCTCTGAATGTTTCTTAAAGAATATACTGTTTAAAACACATATATAACATAGCTAAAAAACTTCTGAGTTTCAAAGGAAGATGGCTAAATTTTAGTGGGTGTAGTGGTAGCTGCGACACAGACCGATCGCAAGCTTATACGCTTCTGGAAAATATTGCAGTGCACGAGTACATCCAGCTCTAACTTATTCATAAGCTTACTGGAAACTTATAAATATTAAATGATTAAAGACTATGAGATGTATGTTTTTATAAACAATGATATGAACAGTTTTAATAATTAACTATATGATTTACAAATATTTTTATTTTGAAGAGAAAATATTTGTCTTGGCCGGGTCGTCCGTATATCTAGTGAGATGCTCTAACCATCTACCGAGGCTCGTAACCAAGCCAGACAAATCCATTGATTTACAGGTTAATAGTATCTAGGTATTTTCTAGTATTCGATTTACAGAGGAATAAAGATTTGTTAAAGATAATAAATAATTCATAAAAAAGAGAAGAGGCCATCATAAAGTTATCGTAAAATAAATTGTTTTGAAAACATAGTATTTAAGAAAAGTCGGCACAAATAAAAATAAGTCTTGACTTGTTTGGTGTTTTTTTGACTGCACCACCCAACTTGCTCCATCTTCCTATTTAAGATTAACGTTTGCCTCAGAAATGGAAAAATGAACATTTAAATCTCAATCACAATATTTATAATAAATTTCAGAATTGAAACATTCTTTTGCATTTATTAATTCTTCAATATTTCCAGAAAATATAATTTAACATGATCTTATTTAAAAGTAATCATTTGAATATCCGTATTTTTTCTTTCCATAACCCGCTAATTTCCATGGTGACGAAGGAAACAGTCAGTAAGGTTATTGTTTTTAAAAGGCGAAATGGCGGTATGTATTTTAATGTATTACTATTTATCTGTAATAACTTTGTTATATAATTATGATTTGCTTTCATCCAAGTAATTATTAACATACTTTAGAAATGCATTTTTGTTTGTAGTACTTCTGACTCTGGTTATATTTTGCTACCTATCTCTTTACTTTAGAGTCCACAGCATGCTTTGTATTAGATCATGCATTTATTATAGTATAATTGTTATAAATATAGCAGTTCTAGCGAACTAATTCTTTATCTCAGTAAATTAATGTATCTCAAATAATAACTTTTGTTGATATGCTTTTGTGATATCAATTATTGTAATCATTGATTGCAATTATCATAATCACATATTTTTATTGCTTAGTTAAGACAAATATTTTTGTTTGTTTTCAGGCTGGGACTCAGATTAAAAATGTGGAAGTGCGAGACATTGCTAGAATTGAACGAATTGGAGCCCATTCACATATTCGAGGATTGGGTTTGGATGACAGCTTGGAAGCGAGAGCCGTAATTTAATTTTCATTACATTTTTTACAAGTATTTTTTTATTCGATGTATTCTATATGTCTGTGTATGCTTAGGTATCCCAAGGAATGGTTGGGCAGCAAATGGCAAGAAGAGCAGCTGGAGTGGTTTTAGGTATGATTAAGGAAGGGAAAATTGCTGGAAGGGCTGTTTTACTCGCTGGGCCTCCTGGCACAGGTTGGTACCGGTATTGATTTTGTTTTTATCTTGGTATACCTTTATTTGATCCCTAATATACATCATTTCTAATAATACTAAATGCGATTTTATTCTACTCATTGTATTATTTACTCCATAAATGTTAAAAATCTATACCTATTTAAGTAGAGTCATATATTCAATATTCGATAACAACATACTTTTTATGCATATTATGTTACCATTCATTTCTTATCTATTGATAAGTTATCAAATGAAAGTATTTCATTGAAAACAACTTGTCAGTGAAAATTTTGTTGCAGACACGCGCTTCAACATATTGCTATTTCCTTCATGGGAATTTTCAAATACCTGGAAAATAATTAATTTTTAACAAAACAATTAATTTTTATTAGCCTTAAGTGAATAATTTTTAATACAAAGTATTGTTCTTACTGACACATTATTCATTTCTAAGAATAAAGCAGTATTGTAATAACTTTTATCCATTTATTTCAGAAATTCATGCTTAATCCTCAAGAGAACAAAATTCACACTAAGGTGTTAGCTGTTAAATGTTTAAAGGGTAGTTTTAGAGAATAAATTGTGACCCTCATTATTGCCATTATTTCTTGTAGCGAATTTCGAAAGCCAATTTCTTGATTAATTTTTATTCCCCAAATTTTCGCTTTAGTTCATCAAATAAGATATAATTAATAAGAAAAAATTCAAAGCTTTTTATATTATTAATTACTTAGCTATTAATTAATGTAAATGAATTATAATAAGTTATAATTTATATATATGGGGTCTACAAAAAAAAAAGTTCTATAAAGGATTCTCAGTCCTTAGAACCTTTGGTTTTGTATAATTTATTTATATAAATAATTTAACATGATAGTGTTATGACATTGACTAAAACTTACTTTTGTTATTTTTATCTAGGAAAGACTGCTATAGCTATGGGTATTTCAAAATCACTTGGTAAAGATACTCCATTTACTGCAATGGCTGGTTCTGAAATTTACAGTCTTGAAATGAGTAAAACTGAAGCTCTTACACAAGCCATACGTAAGTCTATCGGCATCCGGATAAAAGAAGAAACAGAAATCATTGAAGGTGAGGTTGTTGAGATACAGGTAGAACGACCAGCTACAGGAGTCGGTGCCAAAGTGGGAAAACTCACTTTGAAGACAACCGAAATGGAAACAGTTTATGATCTTGGAACAAAGATGATAGATGCTCTTACCAAGGAGAAGGTTCAATCGGGTGATGTAATCACAATTGATAAGGCTACGGGTAAAATTAGTAGAATTGGAAGATCATTCACTAGGGCGAGGGATTATGATGCCACTGGCCCTCAGACAAGGTTTGTCCAGTGCCCTGAGGGAGAGTTGCAAAAAAGAAAAGAAGTTGTACATACTGTTTCAATACATGAAATTGATGTCATCAATTCGAGAACCCATGGATTCTTAGCTCTTTTCTCAGGTAATATTTTTGTCTTTTTGATAATTATGTTTGCATTGCCTAGGATAGTTAATATTATTAATTAGCCATTCGCTACCTTAGTATTACAAAGTTCTATGATAGACATAGAACTTTAGGTACTTTTCCAATCTAACGCCGACCTACCCCAGCACGCTCCTCTGGCACTTACCTCAACTATTTGGCAGCTGTCAGGTTATGATGCCTGAAATATATTTGAAATAGTAAACAGACAACAGGATTCTTAGGAAATGAAATAGGAGATGATATACAGCTAAAATCATATTTTAGCTGTATATCATATTTTCTCTTTAAATTTAAAATATATAAATAATACTGAATAAATAAGAACGTAAAAAATAACATTTATTATAAACAATATTCATTACAAATAAGAATATCACATCAAACAGTGTCGTATATACAGAACAATCAAAACAATTAACCATAAAACATCACATTGTAGTTAAATCTAATTATTTCTGTTCAATATTGAAATATTTAAATGAAAAAATACAAATTAACATCTGATAAACATTTATTATAAACAATCTTGATTAAACACAGCAATATATAGGAACAATTATAAACAATATTAATTAAAAATCACAATATGTTTTCACAATATCACAATATGTTAAATATCACAATTATAAACAATGTTCGTTCAACAGAACATGACATTTTGCGGGGAATGACGTTCCGCTCCTGTAGAAATACCACAGCTGACTTTTCATCAATCACCTCCCGAAAAATCTTCATCAAATTCCAACTCATTGTATAATTCAAATGAAAACAAATAAACGTCCACTAAACACAAACAATAACAAAGGACTGAGGCCTTCCCTAACAGTAGGAGGTAGTTAACGAAACTGCCACTTGGGGCACTGGGGTAGGTCGGCGTTAGATTGGAAAAGTACCGAACTTTATAATGAAAATGAGAAAAACAATGTCAAAGATTCTGACCAACGGATTCTTTAGGTTATGGAATATTATAGTTTTATTTCAATGCAGTCAGGAACTTTGAACGGCAGAAAAAGAATCCCATAAAAGATTTAAATGAAAAATGAAAGAATGATCATATTTATTGAAGAAATAAAATAACATTGAACTTTGTTACTCTCCTCCTTATGAGAACAATAATTTTGACAATGTAACACAAAACCTATGCATGAGTTTCCTTCCTCTTCAAATGTTTACATATTTTGGCAAAAATAATCTTTATAAAATTTTTGATCCAATACTGGCATACACTTACTACTGTGATCAAAAAGTAAGCTGAATTGGTTTATAAAATGTAAATTCTTTATTTATTCTTCCAAATCAATTTCATCCCCTTCAAAGTAATCCCTATCCGATAAAACACACTTTTTCCAACACTTTTTCTAGTCCTCAAAACAGTCGGAATAGTCTTTTTTCGGTATAGCCTTCAAGACCTTCTTCGATTCGGTTTTTATCTCCTCAATCGTGTCAAAACGGCGTCCTCGCATTGGCCTTTTGAGTTGGCTGTATAGCCAGAAGTCGCATGGAGCCAAATCAGGCGAATAAGGTGGTTGTGGAACGATATGAACGATTTTCAAGCACCTAATCTTTGATTTTTTGGACGTGGCCCTTGTCGGTAGATGTTGATGTTCGGTCGTCCTGAGCGCAGTTCATCTTCAACGCGTTCTCGGCCTGCTTTGAACTCGTACCACTTATAAACGTTTTTTTGTGCCATAGTTTGATCACCAAAGGTCTTCCGCAATAATAATTCCACAAGAATATTCATTCCGCAAACAAAATTTGACGCAAGTTCTTTGCTCAAAAAAATCACTTTTAGTTGTATACAAAAACACGTGTAACTCGGAGATAATCAAATCTTTTGACAAACAGACACTTGGCAAATGTTATAGACAGTCCTAGCAACCTAGGAAAAAAAAATTTACCTGCCTTCCTAATGCCCGGGAGTTTTAAATGACAATTTCACCTTACTTTTTGATCACAGTAGTATATGTAGACTTCAGATTATCTATTTTATTTCAGCTATTATTATCATTATTTTTATTTATCAGAGGTATTGTTACACTTTCTGCTGTTGCGTGTTTTCTCAGATTTCTTTGTCTCAGATCAACAGTTTTAGTGAGATTCAGATGGTGTTTCGTACTTGAAGTATGATCATAAAATGATTTATTGAATTCTAGGGATATGAGTTGAAAGCGGGACTAAATTATTTTGCATTTTGGAAAAATACTAGTTGAGATCCAGAACATCTTGGTCTCTCATTTGAAGTTCTGTAATGCTTTTTTGTATTCACTAATACTCTCAAAAGTGAGGTAGAGAAATATTCCGCTTGTTTCAAGCTCCGTTCAATTGCATCTCCTGAATGCATGCATGTCAGGGTACGGAAATTTTCATTGTGATTATATTCAAATTTGGACTTATTTGGAAAATATGAGCCATGAAGAAGCTCATGAAACTATGGCGGTCTTGAGGAACACAGACAGCTATCATTCCTCAATATCAAATATTCCAATAAGGGAAAATCTTCTATTACCATGTTTAAAATTTTGTATATTGAGCTAGCTATACCATTCATTACCAGCTCATCAGTGCATCTCTTATCAACTACATGCTGCTCCAATAAACTGTTCTTTTCTTCACTTTAAGTTTTTTCTTTTTTAAGATCTACTTCTGCAAAGAGATTACATTGGTCTTTCGGCGGTTTATTGAAAGAAAAGTTATTCTCATTGCAAAATATTTTAAAAATTTTAAAAGATTAGATATATATCATACATTTTTAGAATAGATAAATCACCTTCGATAAACTCTCTCTAAGTATTAGATTGACAGTGATGACTCTCAACTTAGGGAATCAAATTGATGTGACGTCGAACCAGATCTGCTGCTTTATCTGTATTTTCCTGTTTCCTTTGTGTACTATTTCGAAAAATATATTATTCCTGAACTTGATTATTAATCAAAATGAAAAAACATTAAAAGTATTTGTTTTTTTTTATTTCTCTTTGTTTTCTTTTCCCCTCTTCTTAGTAGATTACTCATTTGAGTTATACTGAGGATAACCATTCGGATGGATGGATTACATAGATGGATGCTATAACATAAACCTATGTGCTTCCGAATTCGTACATTTTTGAGAATAACAAGGTTCTATGTGGAACTTAGGACTATGTGACTCCAATTTAAATTCTGTACGACATAATTCTTCTTCTTTATCTTCTTCTTGTGCCTTTCATCGTCGAGGTACCGCATCAACCCAGGATCTCCATCTGTCTCAATCTCTCGCCATAATCCTCAAATCCTGCATGTTCTTCCCTCTTGTTTGTCCAAACTTTGAAATGTAGTTGGAGTATGTCTGCCTTGGTCTCCCTCTAGGTCTAGTGCCCACGGGTTTGGCTTCCATTAACTTTCTTGGATCCCTGTCTTGACTCATTCTGGGGGTATGCCCAAACCATTTGAGATGACGCTTCACCAGGGTTTCTTTCAAGGAGGCAATGTGTAGCTTCTCTCTAATAGTATCGTTCCGAATCCTATCTCTTCTTGTCTTGGAAGTTACTCGTCGCAGAAATTTCATTTCGGCAGCTGTTAAACAGCTTCAGTCTTTATCCAGGAGTATCCAACTCTCAGCCCCATATAAGAGAACTGGCAAATATAAGCTTTTGAATATATGTAGTTTCACGTCCTTTCCTACTTCTCTTTTACCTGCATTAGTGTTGCAGATCTGGTAGTAAACATTATTTGATTTTTTAATCCTGTTCAAAATCTCTTGTTCTACTTTCCCATTTCTGCAAATCATTATTGTTATGCCCAGGTATGTGAATTCCTCTAAAACTTTCATTTCTTGTTCATTGCATACAATATGTATATCTTCAGGATTTCTTCCACCTTGCAATATTTTACTTTGTTAACATTTATGATCATACTTTTCCTGGCAAGCTCTGCTTCCCATTTGGTTATCCTCCACTGCAGATTTTCAGAAGTGTCTGAAATCAGGGCTATATCGTCAGCATATACTACCACTATGCCCAATTGTAGTTCTCACAGTTCTTCTTTTACATATTTTTATGATTTCAACCATGAAGATTATAAAGAGTAGTGGGCTGAGTCTGTCTCCTTGTTTTACTCCCTTTTCCATGGAAAAACTCTTGAATTCAGTGCCATTAATCCCTCACTATTTACGTCATACACGTTTGTATTTTTCGTCTTTGGATGATACTCTGTCGCGATTTTTGATGTTTTGAAGATCTATGTGTAGTTTTCAACATATAGACCCATTTAATATAAAAATCTCTAATTTTTCAATTTTGTAACATACAACCTTGTAATACTAAGGTTGCGCATTCTCTTGTTAAACTTGAGAATATTTTCAACTTTGAGGTATAACGAATTTTCAGAATAACAGGTAATCTTTGCACCCAGATTTTCAAATTAAAAAAAATATTGGTGCTGTAAATCTTGAATTGACCATAGGGATGTGAAAGCAATTGAAAGTTTTAGAAAATTTAATCCCGCTTTCCTGGTATTTATTCCCTATCTATTCAGTTTTTTTTTAATTTAGGGTTTTAAGGATTAGAAACTTTTTTGTCTGCTTTACAAAGCTGTCGATTACTAAACGTGTATCTGTATAAGAAATAATTCAAATAAATAAAGGGTTCAATTCCAGAGTACTGCCATGTTATAATTGAAACACTTATAGATAAATGAAAGTTAAAAAACTCTTAAATACAGGAAAATGTTCTATCTGGGTATTATGGGGAAGCTATTATCCGATTTGACAGCTGATGGAAATATAGGCCTAAGAGTTACAGGAAGGAAATAATTTCCTTGGCTTAGTAATATTCTAGATAGGACCGGAATAATAATGCATAAGGCAGAAAACCCAGAGGCCTTCACTGTGGTTATCGCCAATGTTGGATGATTCTGGCAAGGCTCATGAAGAAGAAAAAAGTAAAAAAATTAAAGAAAATTGGATAAACCAAATTTTTTATCATTTATCATGTCTTATTCTTGGGGAGTAATTTTGGTAATATTAATAGAAATTTTATGTAGAAAAAAATATATATTTATAAGGAAATGGTTAACCGTAGATGTCCTGAGTTACGAAGGAATGTTAATTAAGTAAAGAAAAAAGAAGTTGATTGAGCGGAGGAAGTGCAGCAGAGGAAAGACCGCAGCTATTAGAATGTGGACATAACATTCCTTAGAGATCTTAATTAATCTAATTATAATTTTATAAAGAGATCTTATAAAATGCCATTGCTGATAATTATGAGCAGTAACATGAGTAGGATGCAACAGTGGTGATTGAGACCCTCAACCACACAGCGCACTAATATTGAAGTATCTATGAGTGATGAAATAGGTCAGTAGTTCCTTCAAAAGCTCTAGGGACCCATTTTGTATTTAACTAATGTGCACCTAATGAAATTTGTCCCTCCTACTGCATCGTCTAAGGGTGTGTATTGTCTATTACCTCATTTGATAGACATGATGGTGGATCTGTTCTGCTGATAGCAATTAAGATTTTCGAAAGGAAAAAAAAATAAGGGGAATATACAATGGTAAGTTTGTTAATGAAATTGATAAAGTTAAAAGCAATAAGGAAATTTAGAGTGTTTTAAAATTAATTGTATAAAAATGAATAGATTAAGGACTGCTGCCCAAATTTTATTATTAATGAAGATTAAGTGCAGAAAAAATTTCTGTATCTATTGATTGATGCTAAAATAGAAAGAGTGTGACCTTGAAGCCGTTAGGATGAAGTGAGCCAAGATACAAGAATACTAGGAGTCAGAAATTGGAATGAGGCTGCCAAACATAAAAGAAGACGGACCAACCATGTTTTACAGTGCAAGGGTTATCTTTTTCTATTGTGCCATCCAGCAAGTAAGGGAATTAAGAATAAGGAATGCTTGCATCACTGGATGCAAGGGTCATCTTGGCCTGTTGTGCCATCCAGCGAGTTAGGGAATTAAGAATCCCCTATTCTTAATTTATTATATTATATAATTTAATTAAATACTTCTGAAGGAAAATTATAAAAATAATATATTTATAATAATTTTTGTTTTACAGGTGATACTGGTGAAATCAAACCAGAAGTCAGGGAACAAATCAACACAAAAATTGCTGAATGGAGGGAAGAAGGAAAAGCAGAAATCTCACCTGGTGTTTTGTTCATCGATGAAGTTCATATGCTCGATATTGAATGCTTCTCGTTTTTGAATCGAGCTCTTGAAGATGAGATGGCACCCGTTGTTATTATGGCTACAAACAGAGGCATCACCAACATCAGGGGAACTAACTACTCATCACCGCACGGGATCCCTATCGATCTCTTAGACAGAATGATCATCATATCCACCTCGCAATACAGGGAGAGTGAGCTTAGGGAAATTTTAAAGATCAGGTAACCCTCACTTCCACAAATAAAACTTGGCTCAACTGAATTAATTTTGGGTAATTTTTTGCATTTATTCTTGATAGGTGTGAAGAAGAAGATTGTGAACTGTCTGATGATGCTTTAACAGTTCTTACTAGGATAGCTATGGAAACTAGCCTCCGATATGCAATACAACTGATAACACTTGCAGGCCTGGTTGCTAGGAGGAGGAAGAGTACCGAAGTTTGTTTTTTTAAATTATTTCTTATTTCTATTCTTAATTACTTAGGGTTATGTCGCAATTCCTTCAAATTTATTATATTTCTAAAAATGATAAATGTATAAAGATAAACAAATAATCTGAACTCTGAAAGTACATTGTGAAATTCTCTTGAGTAATCATCATTTTCAGCCATACGAAGATATAAATTGTTATTTTTTGTTTTTTTATTAATATTGAAACTAAGAATAATTTTACAGTGTAAGCAAGATAGTTTTTGTGAGGATATCGGTTCACTTCACTTTTTGTCATCTTATTTGACAGGATTTTATGATACCATTTGTTAAAATGAAGCTATCAAGAGTTCACAATTGTGCTGTTAAATTACATATAAACGTTTATACTACAAACCTGTTGTATATAGTAAATTGTCATGCTTAGGAAGAGAGTGAATTGGTCTGGAGGTGCAGTGAATTAATTTTACACAGAATAAGTATAATTTGTTTTATTTGTGCCAACGTTTTTTTCAAAATTTTCTTTTCTTTTATTCTCACCTCGGATGATAGCCTAAAAATTAAGCTGAAATATTGGCACAAATAAAATAAGTTATACAGTGTATTCATTGACTGCATCCCCTGACCATTTCCCACTCTTCTAAGATATATCCAGGCAACCATCTCCACATCAATATGCTGTGCTGGTATGTGAAAATGAAATTGATATTTTTTAAGTAGATTTAATGCCTCTTAATATTATAGCCAATAAAATGAATTTAATTGTGTATACATGGAACATATATATTTTTAAATTTTAGTAATTTATTTTATTAACCAAGTTTAGTAGTAAGGGCTATATAGATAAAATTTATTTTACCAGTAAATTTTAAAAATTCTAATTGCTGTTTTGATTAAAAGTGTGTTAAATAAATTTTGCAGGTAGAAATCGAAGATGTAAAGAAAGTATATTCTTTATTTTTGGATGAAGGAAGATCAACACAGATCTTAAGTGAATACCAAGATCAATACCTGTACGACCAGAAACCTGATGTCGGTGAGTATCACACTTCCGTATTTCTGGCTTGTGTTCTTATCTCCATGAAATTTATTTCTTCTGGTGATAGTTTATGCAGTTGAGTTGCATATGAGCCTTGGAGGTGGTGGGATGCTTCTTGGGTGCATTATTCTTGTTTTTTTTTTTTTTCTCTATCTACCCTGAGGATGCCTGAATAGGCGAAATATTGGACAGATAATTCCTATTTCTGTTTTAGTTTGGAGACTTAAGGGCTTTTCGTTGGAATTTTTCCACGGTCTTAACATTTATGTAAGGTCTCTTTTTACTTTTCAATATTAATATCTCAGAATAATTTCAATTCATTTTTAAAATTATGTTAGGTTTTTTTTTCCTCTTTATATTTCCATCCACACCTGTCAGATACAAGTAATTGACAATCAGCAGATTGGCTGACTGAAAAAAAATACAAACATGGACATGGAAGACATGACGAAGAACAGTACCCAGCGGTACCTCTCCATTGGCTTGCTTTAATTTCCTACTGTAATAGATCCCTCATCCACGTCCTTTTTAATCCCCTCCTAGTGTTCTCAGGGATGAGAGTAGTGGCCATTTGTTGTATCAATGGGTTTGGGTGTCTGTATAGTTTTTCTTGAAAGCGTTTGTAGTACGTTCGTATGTGTTCGTCAACCGTTTGCATTTTTAAGTCAGTATGCAGAGTTTTGTTATTGACGTACCATGGTGCATTAGTGATAAGTCGTTTAAAGTTTGCAGTCGTTTTCTGTGAGTCTGTTTAGTGATGCTGTAAATTTGTAAATGATATATCCAAACTAGTTCTAGTAAGTAAGTGTACGTATTTAATTTCTGTCTTAAATCTAATTTGGAGTTTATCCTGAATAGGGAGTACATTAATTTGAGTTTGTGATTTAGTGATTGGCGTTTCATCTTAACCCCCTGTCATTCTCCTATCAAATGTGAGTCCAAGGTATTGTACTTTGTCTCTCTGTGGGATGGGTGCGTTATTAAGGAAAATAGGAGGGCATGTTTTGTGTCTAAGAGTAAAAGTGATGTGTTGTGACTTTTCGTGGTTCAGTCTGATTTTCCACAGTTGGTATCACTCATTAACCTTTTGTAAGTTGTGTTGTAAGTTTTGTGAGGCCTGTGTCGAGTCTTGATATTTGGTGATCATGGCAGTGTCGTCAGCGTAGGTTGCGATCAGTTTGTTAGGACTTTGTGGAATGTCGTATGTATATGTTATGTACAGTAGCGGTGCAAGTATTGATCCCTGAGGTACACCGGGATATAAAATGGGTCTTATTGAAGATAGCTCTGAGCCCTGTCGAACTGAGAAAATTCTGTCTGCAAGGAATGAGAGAAGAATCAGATAATAAGTGTGTGGTAGTACAGTCTTGAGCTTAAAGAGAAGCACCTTGTGCCAGACCTTGTTGAATGCTTGGGTGACATCTAGAAATACTCCAGTTGCATATAACTTCTGCTCTAGTGCTGTCGATATGTAGTCAGTCACTCTGTGTAATTTTTGAGTAGTCGAGTGTGATTTTCTAAAACCGAATTGATGGTGAGGGATTGTATTTTTGTCAGTCAGTAACTTTAATAAGCGGGGATAAAGTAATTTTTCAAAAATTTTAGAACAAATAGGGAGTAAAGTAATAAGTCTGTAGGGTGTAGGTTTGGTAATGTCTCTATCTTGTTTTTTGATCATTGAAACAATAGGGTATTTCCACTGTATAGGGAATTTCGTAGTCCTAAGTATTGAGTTGTAGATTGTCGTAAGAAGCACTAGAGCTTTCCTAGGCATTTGCTGGAGCACCTCGGCATTTATTAAGTCATAGCCCAGGGCTTTTCTTTTTGGTAAATGTCTAATTAGTTCTGCTACTTCTGTTGGAGTGAATGAAGACGCTGGTAGTGTTAGTTGTAATGGAGCGTCAAGTGTTTTATTTACAGTTATTTCGTGTTCTGTGTTAGTGAAGTCAGAATGTGGTGTAAACACAAAAGAAAGATGGCAAAAAGCTCAGATTTTTCCTCGTCCGACACAGCCCAAGAGCCGTCTTCTTTTCTAAGAGATGCCGACATCTCTCGGTGTTTTAAGGGTCTTTTGGTATGCTTCCATAAACTTCCATCTTCTGTCGAGAGGGATTTAATATAATTCTCATAGTTTGATCTGTTAAATTTGGTAATTTGACGTTTCAGGTCATTATTCAGTTTGTTAAATGTCCATCTATCTGATGGTTGTCTGTTAGTTTGTCATATTTTACGAGCTCTTCTCTTGGCTCTGATCAAATCTCTGATATACTGCGGGTAGCTTGATAAACTTGTCTATCCCTGGGTTTTGATGATAACCACGCTGCGTCTTGAATACTTGTAGTGAACTTTTCCACTGCCTTCTCTAGTTCTTCTTCATTCTTTATAGAAATAGGGATTGAGAGGTGAGAATTGAGATAACTTCTGTATAAATCCCAATCCATTATATCCTGTGTTAGGGAAGGTCTTTTTTGTGCCTCAGAAGGCTCTTTGCACAGGATCATTTGAACTAGAGAATGATCAGAGCAAAGATCAGAGCTTGTATTTACAGTCTTGTTTACTGTTCTTAAGCCTTTTGTAATAAAAAAGTCCATTAAATCCGGGGTATTGCGTCTAGAAGTAGGCCAGTAAGTAGGAGAATTTGGAGTTGATGTGTCTAATGAAAGTTCATGAAGAGTATACCACAAGTTCCTACCTCTTGGGGTACACAATCTTGAACCCCAGCATTGGTGTTGCACGTTGAAATCACCTCCTGCGATAAAACATCTACCTAACCGTTTAAAAAACTCAGTAAACATCGAAGATGTAAGCTTGTACCTAGGGGAACAATAAACTGCAGCGAACATGATATTTTTCTGTTTTGTATGTAATGTGATTCCAGTTGTCTGTATATGTGGTGTGGTGGGTAAATGAATGGGACTGTGTTTTAATGACGATTTGATAATAATAGCGGTGCCACCGTGTGCCGTTTTCCCAGGGTGATCAGTTCTGTAAATAATATAGTCTGAAATATAGATTTTTGGTTGTGAGGTAAGATGTGTTTTAGTGATGAGTGCTATGTCTGTTCTTTTTTCATGTAAATATAAATCAAGTTCAGTCCTATGTTGCATCAGTCCATTAGCATTCCATAGGAGAATTGACAAAGAGCCAGCTGTTGAAAACTTAGGGGGCATGGCTGTGGCTCCAGGCTTGTGTAACTTGAGTTAACTGTTGGAGAATATTAAAAAGAGGGTGGATAAGGTTGCTAAGGCTCATTAGTATTTGAAATAGTTGGGGAGGGGCAGTATCATAAGGGGGCACCGGCTGGGTACTGTTATTCATCATACCTGTTTGAACATTGTGATAGTGCTGAGGTGTTGACTTTGTTACTGGTGGACTTCTTGGCTTCTGCTGAGATTCCACGCTGTTCTCCGGATTTTCTGGAAGATGGTGCTGTACAGATCTGAGATTTGGGAATTCTTGTGAATCTGGTGGCAACTGAAAAGGTTGAGCTGGTGTAGGCCGCTGGTTGTAATGTCTTGAGCTATGCAGAATTCTTAAGTTCCTCAGTGTTTGGCTGCCTTTGTAGTTGGCAGGATGTTGGCCATCACAATTGGCACAAGTAGCAGGAGTTTCTCTTGTTTTACTGCAAGATTTGCTGTCATGGTTAGGGTTCTACCGATACCCAAAAATATCGATACCAGGCCTTTGCGATATATCGGAACAAAGTATCGATACCGAGAAAATATCGAAAGAAAAATATCGATATCACACGGTATCGGAAGATTTTTAGTCGTTTAGTAGTGTTTTAAAAGCACGGTTCGTCAAATGACTACAAACATTCCATTGCCAGGAAAACGTCACACATTGGATAATCAATCAAATAGTGAAAGACCTTTTATTTTTTATTAGAATAATATGGTTCTCATTCGACATTCTCAAAGTATCGAAAGATCTTTCCGATATTTCACAGATGGCTGATATATAATTTTTTTATTGTGTTATGAACCCCATCTGTACATATCAGGGAAAGTAATTAAAAGAAAAAAAAAACATATACATGCATAGGAAAGGACATTCTTTCGATACTAGAAGAATATGGTGCTCATTCGATATTCTCAAAGTATCGAAAGATCTCCGATATTTCACATATGGCTGATATATAAATTTTTTATTATGTTATGAACCCTATCTGTACATATCAGAGAAAGTAATTAAAAGAAAAAAAACATATACATGCATAGGAAAGGACATTCTTTCGGTACTAGAAGAATATGGTACTCATTCGATATTCTCAAAGTATCGAAAGAGTACCCTGTTCTTCTATTATCGAAAGAATTTCCTTTGCTATGCATATATATTATTTTTTTTCATTTAATTACTCTCCCTGATATGTACATAACATAATAAAAAATTTAGATATCAGCCATCTGTGAAATATCGGAATGATCATTCGATATTTTGAGAATATCGAAAGAGTACCCTGTATCTGTCTGGTATCGAAAGAATTTTTCTTTACTATGTATATATATATTATTTTTTTCTTTTAATTAATTTCCCTGATGTGTACAGATAGATACACGCATAGGAAAGGACATTCTTTCGATTTTAGAAGAATATATACTCATTCGATATTCTCAGAGCATCGAAAGATCTTTCCGATATTTCAAAGGTGGTTGATATCTAAATTTTTTATTATTTTATGAACCTTATCTGTACATATCAGGGAAAGTAATTAAAAGGAAAAAAAAACAACGTATGCATGCACAGGAAAGGACATTCTTTCGATACTAGAAGAATATGCTACTCATTCGATATTCTCAAAGTATCGACAGATCTCCGATATTTCACAAATGGCTGATATATAAATTTTATATTATGTTATGAACCATATCTGCACATATCAGGGAAAGTAATTAAAAGGAAAAAAACATATACATGCATAGGAAAGGACATTCTTTCGATACTAGAAGAATATGGTACTCATTCGATATTCTCAAAGTATCGAAAGATCTTTCCGATATTTCACAGTTGACTGGTATCTAAATTTTTTATTATGTTATTAACGCTATCTATACATATCAGGGAAAGTAATTAAAAGAGAAAAAATAATATACACGCAAAGGAAAGGACATTCTTTCGATATTAGAAGAATATATACTCATTCGATATTCTCAGAGCATCGAAAGATCTTTCCGATATTTCAAAGATGGTTGATATCTAAATTTTTTATTATGTTATGAACCTTATCTGTACATGTAATTAAAAGGAAAAAAAACAACGTATGCATGCACAGGAAAGGACATTCTTTCGATACTAGAAGAATATGCTACTCATTCGATATTCTCTAAGTATCGACAGATCTCCGATATTTCACAGATGGCTGATATATAAATTTTATATTATGTTATGATAGGGTTCATAACATAATAAAAAATTTAGATATCAGCCATCTGTGAAGTATCGGAAAATATTTTTAGAATATCGAAAGAGTACCCTGTTCTTCTAGTATCGAAAGAATTTCCATTGGTATGTATATATATAATTTTTTTCTTTTAATTAATTTCCCGGATATATACAGATAGGGTTCATAACATAATAAAAAATTTAGATATCAGCCATCTGTGAAGTATCAGAAAATATTTTGAGAATATCGAAAGAGTAACCTGTTCTTCTAGTATCGAAAGAATTTCCAATGCTATGCATATATATTATTTTTTTCTTTTAACTTATTTCCTTGATGTGTACAGATAGGGTTCATAACATAATAAAAAATTTAGATATTAGCCATCTGTGAAGTATCAGAAAATATTTTTAGAATATCGAAAGAGAACTCTGTTCTTCTAGTATCGAAAGAATTTTCAATGCTATGCATATATATTATTTTTTTTCTTTTAACTTATTTCCCTGATGTATACAGATAGTGTTCATTACATAATAATAAATTTAGATATTAGCCATTTGTGAAATATCGGAAAATATTTTTTGAATATCAAAAGAGTACTCTGTTCTTCTGGTATCGAAAGAATTTTTCTTTTCTATGCATATATATTTTTTTTATTTTAATTAATTTCCGTGATATGTACAGATAGGGTTCATAATAATAAAATAATAGGGTTCATAATAAAAAATTTAGAATTTACAGTTTTAATCAGGCATCTGTGAAATATAAGAATGATCATTCGATATTTTGAAAATATCGAAGAGTTCTCCTTGGCTGTGCATATATATTTATTTTTCTTTTAATTACTTTTACTGATAATTAAAGATATAGGGAAAGGAAACATATCATTCTATTTTTTTGAGAAATGGAAAGAATGTGCCGTAGGATATATACAATTTTTTATTCAGGTTTCGTTTGGATGAGGAAAAAAAAAAAAAAGGTCATTCAACTGTTTCGATATTCAGTTTTCCATACCGATATCGATAAAATATAGGAAGAAAAGTATCAATACCAAAATATCGGTATCGAAAGGAAAAGTATCAATACTGTACCCATATCGGTAATATCGGTAGAACCCTAGTCATGGTGTCCGCCACATCTTACACACCTTGGTGGGTGGTTACAGTAGCCTCGAGTGTAACCATATTGTTGGCACCTTAAACACTGAGGAATGTCTTTTTTCTTCCGCGGTTCTTTGATGCTTATTTTAGTGTAATAAATACATTTTAAATCGTAGACGTCTTCTTTGAAAGTTTCTTTTGTAATGTGTACAAAGAACATTGGTAAGGGCTTCTTAAATCTTGAAATAACATGTTGATTACATTACAAGCTTCGTAACCTTTCTCTTTCAATTCCTCTTTTATAATACTAATCGGTGTAGAGTGATGGAGGCCCTTAATCACTATCCTGGGGCATCTGTCCTGTGGGAGCTGAAAGGTGTGAAAATCTACGCCTTCACTTCTTAGGCTCCCATTTAAATTTCTGTAAGTTTCAGGTGTATCTGGATAAACAGTTATACCTTTAAGTGTGGTTTTCACTGTAAATTTGTTTGGTCCGGCTTTTTCTTTTAGGAATGCAATTAATGCAGAGTGATTTTCTACTCCATTTATATAAAGTGGGGGCGGTTTTTGACTTAGCACGTGTCTCGTAGTATTTTCTAGTTGTTCGTCTGGTATTGAGGCTAGTATTTGAAAACTGTTGTGTAATGAATTGGCGCTTGTCGTTTCTGTCTGATGTGATCTTGTTCAATTAGTAAAGGTCGTTTACGACCAGTAACTAGCTCCCAGGAACCAGTATTATTACTATTAGTACTTAAATTAATACTGTCCGCTTCCATATCACTTACCGCCTGGTAAGAAGTAGACGCTTCGCCCATGGCTGGCGGAAAAACCCACACTTTTATTTGTCTGATCAGAATAAAACACTTTTTAACAAGAAAAACAGAATATTAAAACATTAACCGAAGTTATATATATAACACATAAAACTAACCTATTTTCTATTTTAGCTTAAATAAAAAAAAAATATGTTATTTTACCATATATCTCAATGGCTTTACAATTAACTGTGGATTAAAAAAAAAATTTTTTTTAAATATTATTATTTATTTATTTTACAGGTGGAAGTGGGGAACCAATGGATATGTAGACAAAGTTGATGATCTATGAGTATTCCTCCAATTCCATAAATTTTCTTTCTCAAATTACTTTATATTAATAAATACAATAAAATTGTGTACAAATTTTTATTAGTTAAATGTTTTTTTTAAATATTTATTTATTGTGTCATTTCTTTATTCCTGACTTTTTACCTTAATTTATATTGATTCATAAAATAAATTAAAAAAAAAATTGTTTTATAATTATTGGTCATTTTTTATGAGTTATAAATATTTTTATTTTTTAAAGAGAAAAGATAGGCCCGGGATTTGAACCCGGAACCTTTGTCTCACCGTGACATCGCTCTGCCAATTGAGCTATCCAAGGACCCTCCCGGTCGAGAACAAACCTTCTCTCTTTTAGATCCTATAGCCCCAGCGTGCTCCTGCCATTTTAGCGATGAATACGCAAGGATGAAGTTCTTTGAACATTAATTTTAATTTAGGATCTTATTGACTTACGTCATATTATTATTTATAATTATTGGTAATTTTTTATGAGTTATAAATATTTTTATTTTTTAAAGAGAAAAGATAGGCCCTCGACCGGGATTTGAACCCGGAACCTTTGTCTCACCGTGACATCACTCTGCCAATTGAGCTATCCAAGGCCCCTCCCGGGCGAGAACAAACCTTCTCTCTTTTAGATCCTATAGCCCCAGCGTGCTCCTGCCATTTTAGCGATGGAGTTCTTTGAACATTAATTTTAATTTAGGATCTTATTGACTTACGTCATATTATTATTTATAATTTTTTATAATTATTGGTAATTTTTTATGAGTTATAAATATTTTTATTTTTTAAAGAGAAAAGATAGGCCATCGACCGGGATTTGAACCCGAAACCTTTGTCTCACTGTGACATCGCTCTGCCAATTGAGCTATCCATTACAACTGAACATATTGTAAATGTTTTTTTTTGACATAATGTATGAAAATAACATTTAAATACAAAATGATAACCATTTTATATCAGAGAGGTGAATTAATTCCACTATTAATTACTTTTTTCCATTAGTATAAACTGAATTTATATAAATTATATTCTTTTAAATTAAGCATTTAAAATCTTATATTATCCTGCATGTTTAAATGTTTACAATTAAATAAATCAAATTATTTTTTAATAGTAAAATAAAGTTAAGTCCATTTTATAATTCTTATTCTTCCATAGTTTTTGTTTTTGATTATCATGAAGGTAATGCATTTCTTCCGAAATTAGCTAATTCAAGTATTATTTGAGGTTGATTCTTTGCAATGTTCAGTGACAAATTATGTGGGAAACCCTTTTCTAACTTATTATATACTTATTTATACTTCCCGATAAAGAAGTATGGACTACTGAATGTTGTTGTGTATGCATCTACAGTTAAATAATAAATAATAAAATATTCAATATTATTAAAATATATTAAATAATAAATAAATTCTATATTATAATAAAATAAAACCTGGACTATGAGCCCTCGTCTGTTCTCAAAGGTGCAGGCTTTGTGTGTCACTAGGCTGGATAAAGTAAGAAACCAAGAAATTCGACAGAGGATGGATGTAGTTATATCTACAAATGAAAGGATCGGTCATACGGCCGCCTAAGATGGTACGGTCATATGAAGAGAATGGCGTTTAAATGTTGGCCAAACCGAGTTCTGGATTGGGTTCCACCTGGGAGGAGACGACACGGATGGCCCAGAATCAGGTGGATGGATTGAGTCCAGGAGGAGATGGCTGGTCGAGCTGTGAATGTTGATTGGTTGAATCGGGAGATATGGAACTCTGCTCTGACCAGTTGAGGTAACCCTTGTCGGAACGCCTATAAAATGAAAAAATGAATGAATAATAAAATACAATTTTTATTATAATTATTAACCACCTGAATACATATAGAAACACTACAAAACTTCTGGATTCCAGAATAAATATTCCTAATATCTAGTGAATACACCATCGTTGTGTTTACTGAGAAATTTTGCACATGAACTGTCTATAGAAAAACATTTTTTAAAAATTGGACAACAAACTGGTGTTTACAGGTCTTAAATAGTCAGGAAAAAAAATTAATTTCCACCATTTATGTTTGCAAATTTACTTTATCTCAAGAATCTTGATATATTTAAATACTAGCTGTTATTTTGTTCTATTACTTCTACCATTATTATCACCAGTTTTTATCTTCTTGTAATCTTCTATTTGATCAGCCCCCCCCCAAAAAAAACTTCTTTTCATTTCTTTTTTTTCTTTATCATTATCTCCCAAAATAAACATTAATGTTATACCAAAACTGAAATTGTTTATTTGCCTCTTAGTGAACTTTATAAAGTGTGCTAGTAGCCAAAAAACTACCTAAAATTTGTTAGCAATAACCAGGTAGTAGCAATAATAAATAGTAGTAAGAGTAGAAAATAATTTTCAATAAGCTTAAAATGAGAATAGAGTAATTAACAAAAAAATTCATTTTATCGTAACGTGTGGTGCTTTTAAAGATATTTTCATAATAATAATAATAATAATGTCTATTTATTCTAGGACAAGTCCCTTTAGAATAACAATACAGGTGTTGTAAGCTATTATGCCTTACAGTGTAAAATGAATGAATAAAGCCTTTATTATAAAGAGAATTATAAAACAAGATGGTTTACAATAAACTAATAATATTCACAAAAACATATACATACATAATAACTCTTTATAGGCCTTCCCTTATGGGAGTATGGTCTAACTTCCCGGAGTGACCAGCTCTATTGGGAAGTGGAGTTCGACATTAATTTCTGCCACTTAACTTTATTTTGAGCAATTCTTGTCCTAATTTATCTTCTTCTGTCGAATCGGCAGTTGGTGTGTGGACTTGAACAATGCTTAGGATTTTCTTCTTAAAAATTAGTCTGACTAGAGCTATTCTGTGGTTAATTTCTTTAAATTCTAAGATATTTCCTTTTAGTGTTATTTATATCAAAAAATCCCACAAATTATCAGCTCCCTAATATGCATTAAAATATTAATAAAATTTAACAGTGTACAAATAATTACATTTAATTAATTATTACAAGTAATTTAGTAAGTGAGAACGAATAATGAAAAAACAAATGCGAATTACCTCCAATAACATTTTAAAAACAGATTAGAAGAAGAGAAAAACAAAATTGAAATAAGTTAATTATAAGAGAAGCAATTTATGGTTACATATATATCAAATTTATGTCAAGAAAAAACAAAAAATTATGAAGAAAAATTAAAGAATACTATCAGAGATTTACATTTAATCCCTTCATGTTTTTTTTTAATATCTAACTATATGATATTAATACATATGTACATGGTTTAAATTCCACACACTCATTCATATATATATATATATATATATATATATATATATATATATATATATATATATATATATATATATACTATTACACTCTAAGGCATAATAGCTTACAACATCTGTATTGTTATTATTATATATATATATACACTTAATCATATACTTAATCACTCACACAAGTGTACATTGAAAAACGAATGAAGAGAATTTTAAATATTTTTATTTTAAAGAGAAAAGATTTGCTCCGGCCGGGATTCGAACCATCCGGACATCTGTCTCTCCGTGACAGTACTCTACCAATTGAGCTATCAGAGTCGCCTCGGGGGGGGAGAGGACTGTGGTTTTGATGGCTCTACTTTTTCCAATATTAATCAATAAATTATTCATAACAGTTAACATCGAGCACCCCCAGCTTTTTTACGATAAAATGATTTTCGTTTACCGCTCTATTCTTTTTTTAAACTTATTGAAAATTATTATCTACTTTTTAGTTCGGCTGGCTATAAACGGATGTTCTTTAGTTTTTCTAATATTATTGTTTTTTCTTTTTAGTTCAGCTAGCTACAAAAGTGTGTTTTTTTAAGTTATTCTAACTATATTTTTTATTGCTGCTAAATATACGAAACTCCCAACTTCTATTCATATGCTCGTCTCAAAGATTAGTACTTAGCTCTAGACACTACTGCCTATGAAAAGCCTCTCTTCCTGTTCAGGGTAACCTTGTCTGGCCGTGTTATGAGTCAGGTTAGCTCAGTTGGTTAGACGTGGGCGACCCTGGTTCGAATCCCGGCCTGGACAAATCTTTTCTCTTCAAAATAAAAATATTTAAAAATTATAACAATTAATAAAAAAATAAAATAAAATAAATTATTATTTTATCATTGGTCCTTGAGGAGTGTGCAAAGTTTCAATTTAATTAGATTTTTTTTTCAAAGTAATCCTTTGAAAGGACCGTTTATTTATTGGCACATTCCTTACTGCAGTAAACTATGTGCCTTTTAATTACTTATTTACAATATGAATTAACAACATACGTGATGCTAAAATGTATACAAAACAATAATTACTTATATCCTGTTTCAATTAAAATGACAGAAATTATAAGTATGATTTTATAATAAATATATTCTTATATCGATGCCAACAAAATCGATACAATTAATGAATTCGGGTCAAAATGTATTTTATAGTTCGTGCTCAGACAATAGCCTGCCTATCCCTCTTAATATTACACAAGGGAACAACATTTTTGTTGCATGAAATATTTTGACTAATATTCTACTTCCTCGAGGTTCTGATTTAAGATCTGAAGTCAGTTTGTTTGTATCAGCTTTACTTTTGGGGTTATAATTATAAACTGTTTTTTAAGATGAAAATATTTTTTATTAAGAAAACTATTAAAAAAATTACCACTACATATCAAAAAATTTTCTTTTGTAAGATTTTCTGGCTTGATTCGGTTCACGGGGGCTGTTTTTAACGCTCCAACAATAGTCCGCCATCATGTGAGCATTCCAGTGACCTTGGTAACGTTCCTCCATAGTTCGAATGTCCTGATGGAACCGTTCCCCTTGTTCTTCACTCAGATCACCAAGATTTTCAGGGAAACGGTCCAAATGGCTGTGGAGGAAGTGTACTTTGATGCTCATATTACAACCAAGCTGCTGGAAGTGTAACAACATTAGTTCAATATGCTCCGCATAGCTTTCTTCCTTTTTGTTTCCCAGAAAATTTTGAGCAGTCCAAACGAATTCATTCCAGGCATTTTTTTCAATATCAGTCATGTAACTAATAAAGTTTTCATCCTTTATCAACCTTCTTATTTGGGGACCATCAAAAATTCCATTTTTAATTTTTTCTTGGCTCAAATTAAAGAACTTCTTAGAGATGTATTTATAGCAATCACCACCCTTATTCAAAGCTTTGACAAATTGTTTCATGAGCCCTAGTTTGATATGCAAAGGTGGCAGTATTATTCGATCCGTGGGCACAAGAGGCTCATTTATTACATTCAGTTGTCCCGGAACCATAGATTGCTTGGAAGGCCAATCTTTTCTAATCCAGTGCTCAGACCTAGCTCTGCTGTCCCATAAACAAATAAAACATGGATATTTTGTATATCCACCTTGTTGTCCAAGAAGAAAATTCACCATTTTTAGATCAACACTTATCTTCGTCAACACTTTTGTTCGTTGTATTTGATTCTATCCATTACATAAGCTACAGTAGCATATTCTTCTTTGACTGTAGTTGAATGTGCAATCGGTATCGAACCCAGCTTATTGCCGTTATGCATAAGTACACATTTCAGGCTACGTTTAGAGGAGTCAATAAATAAACGCCATTCATTTGGATCATACTTCTGTACTCCCATTGCTTTCAATAAACCAGGAGCATCTGAACAAAAAGCAAAGTCGTCATCTTTAGAAAAGAATGACAGCAATTCTGCCTCTCGGTTACGATAGTATGAAATTCTTGTTTCTGGGGTTAAAAGATTTCTTTGCTTTAATCGAGAAGCTAGAATCTCCGATGTCTTTTTAGAAAGACCAAGATCTCTGATTAATGCATTGAGGTCTTCAGACTATGATTCTTACTCTCTCAGATTAAAGAGCTGGGGCTCAGAAGTAAAATCAGGGTAAGAATCACTTGTCCGAACTTTCATCACTTGAAGAATAGTTTTGTTTTTCTATATCATGATCATTTTGTACAGATGAAGAAGCTTGGGGTACTGGTGCATCGCCAGAGAACAAGACTGGTCGAGTAACAGATAACAAGTTTGGATAAGACCATTTCGACCGGTTATTTATATTAATTCCATTAATATCAATCACACAAAAATAACAATTATCTTGATGATTATTAGGTTCCCGCCAAATCATTGGTGTTTGATACTTAAAATGGGGTCTTTTCTTATTTGCCCATAATCTCAAAGACTCAACACATGTTTTACATACCATATGAGGGATCCAGTACTTGTCACGGATGTCCAAAGCGAATCCAAAGTAATCAAAATATACCTGTGTTATAAACTCTGACACACTTAGCCTACAATTTTTGAATGTATATTCACCACAAATGTTACAGAAATAGTTTGGATCGTTTCTACAGATATTTCTTAACTTGGACATTGTTATTTAACACAAGAGCACAAACTTTTTCACTAAACAACTCAGTTGAATTGAAGTTTGAATGTGACTAGTACAAATATATGTCTATCAGCTGTTTGCCAAAAACAAAAGGTGCTGGAGAAAAACTGAGGCTAGATTTGTAATCACCAACCTCTAATTAGTAAACAACAGGCCTAAAACTCCATGCAACAAAAAATTAATAAAAATTTGTTCCCTTGTGTTATTGAAATAATTAATTTTGACATTTGCCTTTCATACATTTGGCAATCATAAATTATGTTTTAAATGTCTGGTCTTCTTTGTATATTGAGCAAGTATTGTCATTGATTATGTAATCTGTGTAAGTATGATTTCGTATGTCCATTTTCGGCATTTGGAAGGTGCCTAAATCGATTTCAAAGATTCCGTTATATACGTACAGCGAAGCTGTTCTAAGCGTCATAAAAAAAAATGCTTTGGGACTCTGGTGTTTCGAAGTTTTAAATATTCACCCTGACAAGTGTATTTATGTAAATGACATTGACGAAAAATTGATTAACAATGCTGCCTTGAGAGACCACGGCTGCCCCGGTTATTAACTAACCGCCGAGGAATTGGTCGGCCGGTCTTCATTGTCTTGGGGCCCCCGGCCCCCCTCACCTCTTAATTTAGTACCGTTTTGTTTTTTATTAAGTCGCACATTTGCATTTCAACCCCGTGCTATTAATTTGGTGGGAACAGTAATTGTTTAATGGAAGGCCGTGAGATTTGTCGTTACAGGTGAGTCCGCTCCTGTGACTCGTTCGGTTTCTTAGCTATCGCTTTATTATATATATAAAAAAAGAAGAATAAATAGGCAGTAATGAGGACTGCCTACAGACTTAAGACTTTGGAGTAACTGTGTTCTTTTTTTGAATTTCTAAATTAATTATAGTCTGAATTATTTAAAGTTCAAATTATATATATTGACACTCCGAACAATAATTATATATATTTTCAATTAGTTTATTTATTGATAGAAACATATCGTCGCAGTCAAAACAATACCGCCTATCTACAACTTTTGGTGAAAATGAGTTAGTAACGGTAACGCATTCTACAGGTTGAATTACACACTATTAACAAAAAGTTTTCAAGGTTGAACGAAAGGCAGTACTGTAATTAGCAATTGAAAGATAACCGATATACATAAGATAATATAGTATGATATATGACCCAGTTTTTTCTCTCTCCTGTAAAATCGTCCAAAGTGTAGATAGGCGGTATCGTTTTAGCAGCGACGATATGATGGGCTGCATAAGCTCTATACAAAATATAAATTCCTTAATTGAAACAGTAATTAGTATATATTTATACCTTGTAATTAGATTACATAGATTAGAATTTATAGATAGATTTTATTTTAATTTTTAGCATTATCATCATCGATAAGATAAACACTATATAGGTCATTTTTACTTTCAAACATTTCTTGTAACAAGTCATTTATGATAACTATGACAAAAAAATCTTTTAGAGGAAACGAAAAATTCAACCAGTTATTGATGTTTTAAGTTTTAGTAATATCAATTGCACAACTATTAAACGAGGTTTTATAAATATAATTATTCTTGTACCAATAGAAATCTATCCTTTTAACTAAAGTTGATTAAAAGAAATTGTAAAATTGATGTACTGGCCGCTATTTATCGCCATCTCGAGCATGTTGCTGACGCGAATCCACAAGTTTACCATCTAACAAAAGTCGCTTATCGCTGCTAAAGAAGTTTTCACTTCAAAATACGGTAACACCCATGAAAGGTCTTGAGTTCATCACATAGTAGAGACTGTATTATGTGAAAACATTCTAGGAAGTTGATTTGTCCATGATCATACTCAACCACCTGGGTTTTCCCCGAATATAGATGATCCACTTAAAGAGGGTCTTTAGATCCCAATGGATTCATCCGTGGATATTAACGGATTAAATAATTTACCTGCCAAAGCCGGATTTGAATCTGGAGCCTTCAGCATAGCGATTCAGAGCTCTACACACTCGCTTTATAATATAGAAAAATAAATCATTCCGTTGTTCATTGGTTGAATTTAGTGCTGATTGTCGGGGTCATTATTATTCTAGTTATGTATGATAGATATATTTTTTAAAGTTATATTTTAGTTCATCACTCTGATCATGCTTACAGGTTTGGTTTGAAAGAAATTATTTTTTATAATTATTGGTCAAGTTTTTGATTTTTAAATATTTTTATATTTAAAGAGAAAAATTATTTTTATTTTCAGTTTTTTTTTCCTCTACAGATATTTATCCATACCTGTCAAGTACAACAAATCGGCGAATTTGCACTTGACAGCAGATTTTCTTGTAATAGAACGCGAATAAAACAAAATGAAATGAAAGGCATGAAGAAGAACAGTATCCAGTGGCACCTCACCCGTAGCTTGATTTAATATTCTTATGATAGCACATTCCGCATACACGTTCTTTTTATTTTTATTTTTAAAAAAAGGTCGAAACGTTGGCATAAACAAAAAAAAGTCTAACTTATGCTAAGTAAATTATTGACTGCATACCCTCACCATTTCACATTTTTCTAAAATATATCCGGTCAACCATTTCCACTTGAAAACAAAGTGTTATGTTGTTGATTTATGGATATAATTTAAATTTGTTTAGAAAATGAATTCTCTGGAGGGCCCCCTCATTCCAAGTGACCACTTGGGAAGAAAAACGAACGCCTGTATTCGATACCATTTTTGGATAACACCAGGGTAAGTGTTTCTACTATCAAGGGCTGAAAACATGAGAACTTATTAGCATGGCTAGGTGTTTCCTGTAGCTTCGAGGTTCACAAATTTCTTATTAATCTAGATAAATATGTGACCGTTGTACTCATCATCAAACTCTTCATCCAAATGAAAAAATAAAAGTTTCAGTTGCAGGAAATGCAGGGACAAGATGGTGGGAATACCCGCGGCTAAAACAATGGGACCAGCGGGGCAGATGCTGAGATGGATAAAGGATAGTATTTTTATTTGCTGAAACAATGGCGCCATTCATTAGGGCGTCCCTAGTGCTAGCGCAAGGGCAGGTTAGGCTCCGAGCTTTGTTTTACCGAAGGGGGACAGTCAGAAAAAATATTAGCTACAAAAAAGGTCGTCAGCTATTTGATACTTTGTATTGTGAAGCTTCAACTGAAATAATTATAACATCCTCTTGTTCATATCGTCTTCAACGGAGGAACGTGATCGTCGGCTTTGTCAAGATGGCTACCAGGCAGTATGACATAAAAGTTTATTATGAGCCGAATGGTAGACTTCCGAAGTGGAGTAGGTAGGCAGATAGCTTTTAAGGGTTATCTTACAGGGATGTGATTGAGCCAGAGATATGTGGGCGGTTTTATTATAACCTACATTTTGGTAATAATAAAATCAGACAACCTTCCGAAATTTTATTCCGCCTAAGGCTCTACTAATAACCATTCCCGGCAGTATAGCCTAATCCCGCACACACATACACACACAAATGTATATATGTGTATATATATATATATATATATATATATATATATATAGAGAGAGAGAGAGAGAGAGGGGAAAAGAAAGATAAGGCACTTATAATCACTTTGCAGTCAATCGCATTTTTTTTTTTAAGAAAATAAAATCAGGAAGTAAACAAAGAAAAGTTAATGAGTAAACAGCTGACTAATAAATATAAAACTAAATAACCTATAAAACCTATAAACATAAAAATTAAACAGACTGGTTCTTTGAAATAACACTATGTTTATTAAACAGCATGTTTTTCACATGTTTATCAAACAGCAGTAAATTAACTCAATAGATTGTTACCATAATCAGCTCAAGATATCAACTCTTGCGTTTTTTTTTTAATTTGTAACGAAGGGAACGAATTAATTTATGTAGATTAATCATCATTATTATCTTGGTAACTATGAAAATAATTTATTGCCAAATAAAAATTATAATTTAACATTATATATATATTTAATTGTTATTTATTATTTATATATAGGTGATATAGATAATATTTAAACAAATAATAAAATATAAAAAAAAAGGAAAAAAAAAACAATCAGACCTAAGTAACTTCTCTAGGTTATTCTATATCAAGCCCACACGGCGCTGCGGTAATACCATCCCGCACGACTTGTATAAATGTTTTACTCCTAGAAAACTTTTTTTAAAAATATTATAGAAAAATATAATCGATAAACAAACAATACTTACCATATTTAACCAAATACCAGAGTAATAATGAAACATTTTTTACCGACTGGTACAACTAACTGATATGTATGATATGGTAATTTATGTACTGCACTTGACTCCGTGCACCTTCCCGCCCTACCCTCTTCTAGGGAGGTAATTGTTCTTAGCTAGGCGTTTTGTTTCCTCCCTTGTTTCAACTGAAAAACTTAAATGTTCTCAGGGGCAGTTATTTGTCGGAGGGTGTGAATGAGTTGACGAATATAGGAATCTCATCAGGGTATGCTAAAGTCGTCAACCTAAAGGTCATGTTATAGATATTAAATTTTGTTAGGTCTCAGCTTAGATACAAACAAATATTTCCAAATCTTCCAACTGCAAGATTTATTAGGGGAATCGATTAAAACATATTTGACATATTTATGTATATATATTTATTTATGTATATATTTGGTATATACTTACAACGGCGCGATAACCCATTGCCGACTCAGAGCTTTCTTACAACATACCTACACTTACAATAAAGTGCATATAAATAGTTGATACATACACTGTGCATACAAATTATTTCAATAAGACAGAACAAAGAGAAATAAACAAAGCAACACAACAAAAATAAAAGCAAACATTGATTTAAAAAAATCAAACTAACAATTATGAAATATATTAATGAAAATAATCTATTATTATCATTTCTGTGTATATTTATTTATTTTACTTTTAGACGTTTTATATATATCTTAAATCATTCTGTTTTAATAATGCAATAATGCTTTTAGAATTAATAATTTATTTATAAATTCATAATGAAATAACCCAAGAAAAGTTTCCCTTTTCAGTGAAATGTTTTTAACAGGCTTGTATCTAATCTATCTGTTTCGTTTGAAATTGTAATTTATACAACCTTAGCTATAATTACAGTAATAATTGTAATAACATTTAAATTATTTTATTTTTTTTTACCAGATCGGCCTGGTGGGCCTTACATGGTTGTTATGATATAGATTGTTTATTGTTGGTAGCAATTGATTTTGGGGGGGGGGTATAGTCTCGTACTATAGACACCCCTAACTAAATACATCGTTATAACTATTGGTTAAATGTAAATCTCTGGTTTTAATTTACATTTTCTATTTACGATAGGACGAATAAATAATAACATTATTTTTAATTAACAAAATATAAGAAAAAAATTCTGGTTTGAAGTTGACTGATTTCAGTAAACATTTTTTTTTAAATTACTGCATATCTTTGCAATACATAACTATTTTACTAGACCATCGGATGTAATAAGTAATAGGTAGATGTGGGGTGTTCTGAATACAGATACAGATACAGTTTGGACCGGCATATATAAAAAAAATATGCCAGGTGTTACGTCTCCTCTTACTTTGTTCTCTCTCACAATTACTGTCATAAATTAAGATTAAAGATAGCCTCACGTTTTTATGACATCCGTCCTATCCCTTATTAGCGGTCTAATTATAATGATTTATAAATATTAATAAAACGAAATTCATTTATGGGTATCAGTTCCGCAGGTTGTCGCTTCGATTTCAGAACAAGTTTTAACTTTTCATTCGTTTCCTTTTTCAATATTCTCGAAAAGTAAAATAATTTTAATTATTATATATTCTATCTATTACTGACTGTATATAGGATAAATAACCGACTTACTGATACCGTTGAGGCTATATCCTATAAACCTCGAAATATTTGTTGAAACGTTCATTTCCGGGTGAAATGATTATAGAAATATGAAATTCCCTATAATTACATTATTTTTTCCATGCTATAACTCACGATTATTTTTATATTTGGGAATATTAAAGATGAAGTTAAAAACTTAAAGTTAAAACTTGTTGTGTCTTAACTAGAACCTGTGGAACTGATACAGTTTCAAGTAATTTTAATAATTGTTTTTATTTTACTTGAGGGAACCAACATCATGGTTCAATTATTAGTACGCACACAAATATACAGTTTTAATTTATAAATTTATTTTTATTTCCTTGTGTTTAGTAATTGAAGTGTAATCACAAAAATATTCGATCCTCATGTTTCAACGGGTATTTCCATTTTTTCAAACTCTGAATTTTTTTGAGTAGTCTCGAAGCGAAGTTTTTACCTTCTTTTGTATCTCGCATAACTCAAAAATATTACTGTAACATTAGCCAAATAAAGTTGATTTCTGGATATTTGTAACATTTATATTTCATGTAGCACCGGAAATGGCATTTTTACTAGAGGATCATGAAAGATTTTTAGAAATAAAAAGGATTTTTTCTCCGACTTTTGGAAAAAATATAGCTTCTAATATAGCATTAGGATTTAGAACTATTATTGATCACATAGTGGATTGGAAATTAATTATTATAATTTTATCCTCATCATTTTCACATTTAGTGCCCACGCCCAGATTGGAAAAAATAGTTATAAGAAAAATATACTTTCTGTCGTGTTTCTGTTATTTTGTCGAGTAATAGAAATACCGGAAAGATGAAATCGGGAAAAGGAAAATGAAAAAGATGAATTAGAGTCGATTTCAATCCTAGAATCGGCAAAAAATTTTTTTTCCAACAAATAGAAGGACAACAGGCATGATTAGTGTGGTGATAATGTTAGATCATCAGCTTTCTCCGTAACCAATGTACGACAGTTAATGAGCCACTTAGTTGGATAATTTAAAAGAAAATAATTTTTGATTTAAATTAATTAAATGAGGTAATCGATATATTACATACAGCTGCAGAAGCAGAATGAATTTCTTGCTCTACCAAAAGTACATCGAAAGAATACAGGACTGGGGCTTCTAGTTTTAAAAGGTATTGTGGAGGGGAACTGAGTAAGTGATAAGTTTATTAAGATTAGGCACCAATAATATTCCATAAATTATCTTTCAAGAAAATCATGGTATCGTGTTGTTGATGATTTAGTGAGTGAATCTCAAGAAAATTGATTCAGTAGATTGGAAGAAAAGCTGCGGATAGACATATTTAGTATTTTTTATTTTTCATATTTGTGTTGTACGTATTTATAAAAACAAAATAAAATTTTGAGGAAAGGCTAGGACTTTGTTTTAATAAAATGTTTCACTATTGAAAACTTATAAATGTTACTTAAAATAACACATTTCGCAGGAATTATGGGTAGGTTTACAAACAGTGAAAGGTACTTCTTACTTTATGAGAAATGTACTTTTGAACCGAGGACTGAGTGAAGTGTATTTCTCTCTTTGAACGCCAACTGGCTATGGTTTTGAAGTAATTCTCTGAAACTCGGAGGGCGGAAACGCAAGGACCAAAAGCACATCAAAGATGCACTTGTCTTGATGACCCCCCACTTCTGGAGGGGTGGCACTTTGACCCAGGTCCTTGGTCGATGGTTGGAAAAAAACCTTTGACGGAATAGCTTCTGGGAAAGAATTATTTTATAAAACTCTAATACATGCTAAAGCAATAGTATGGAGTGATATACTAACTCACTTAACTGTATCTGAGTTTTAGAAACTAATATTTGTTTCAAGATATTAATCTAATTTAAAAAAAAGTATACATTTAATAATAAGAAACTGCTCGCCGTTTCAGGCTACATCAACATTTACTAGACAAACGCGCTAAACTCCCAATTAATTACAATATACATGACTATTATAAGACCCATTTGGACTTACGGAGTAGAGCTTTGGGGCTCCACTAAGCCATCGAAATCCTCTCCAATCCAAAATCCTTCGTAAAATCTTCAATGATCCATACAGTGTTACGGTGAAGTCATCTATATAATGACCTCAATGTCCCATTTATTACTGATTTGGCCCGATCACGTTATCAATCCTTTCATGACTAACTTTATTCTCATTCAAACCCATTAGTTTCAAACCTAACAACCTCTTTATAGCTTCAATTCCCGATAATCCTTCGAGGCCTCTGAAAAGAAGATGGTCTCGTGACCTTCTAAGTCGGATTTGTTATTCGAGTACTACCAGAGGGTAGTTTCTCTACTTGGTCTTATCTCATGCTATTATATATCTTTTATTCTATTTACTTGATGTATTATTATTATTCAGTGATAAATATCAATAAATAAATTTTTAAAAATGTTTATAAGACTTGTACTGAACAATTACAATTGCAAGATATTTTTTCCTTTCGAGTTTCGAAACGCCTTTAAATAATATATTTTCTTAAGCAATCAGTACATTTAATTTAATTACTGAATTTTTATTGAAAATATGGCTTCTTTTGTATTTGTATTTCTTAATGTTATTGATCAGTCTCCGTCATCATTAGATATAGAATTAAATAAACAATGCAATGATGAAGTTATGACATTCCAGGCATTTAAATGATGAGGATCCAATGTTAACCAAAACATTCGGTCCTATCTAACCAACGAACTTCACGAAGGATGAACATTATACTTCCGGTTTAGTTCCAATCTTCTTTCGATGCCCTTGGCACTAGGTTATAAAATTATAATCTGTCACTTGCTGGCAAGTGGCGAGATATAAGGTTGCAAGCTCCTGGTTCGCATCAGCTGTGCATAATTAATACTGAATTGATGGGGACAAACAGGTCCGGACCCACAGAGGCTGGGTATACCCAGAGCCTCGGTTCCCAGGAGTGTAAGCCGAGATGGCTATGCTAATGACGAGGACCCGGGGAGGCTAAGACAATGGCTCTATTGTCTCGTCCGCTTTGTCTATCCAACTAACTGGTCCGTTGGCGCCTCTGGTGTCAGCTCCAGCTGTCTTGGTCGACAGCGAGGGATCCCTGGGCTGCTCCGGTCTTCTACACTTCCTCTTCTTTAGAATTCGTCCCTGCGCTTCGATCGTTCTGTTTAATTAGGGTCCAACGCCTTCCCATATTGTCATCAGATCGCCAGTAGGACTGAAGAATTTTCATAATGTCGTAAAAAAACCGAATTTCGCAATTAGATTCCAACTGAATCCAAAATAACCAATAGGAGTGGGGTAGCAAGGCGTAGAGTGCTGAGTAGCTATGCTGATGGTTCTAGGTTCAAATGTCTGCGGCAGCTAAGTTATTTAATCTTAATGTAATTAAAAGAAATGTATATACTTCGGTAATCATTTCATCTAGAAATGAACGTTTCAACAAACATATATCATCTATAATTTATTTATTTTATTGTGTCTTCTATTTATTGTGTCTGACCGAGGTACGGAGCAGGATGGCTCAGATGGCAGAGTACCATGACGGAAACATGGGAGACCCGGATTCGAATCCCGGTCCCCGACATATCTTTTCTTTTCAAATAAAAATATTTAAAAATATATCATCTATACTTGGAAATGTTGGTTGAAACTTTTATTTCTTCATAAAATAATTACAGAAATCTACTCATTACATAATTACATTCTCTTTTCTATAATAAAGATCACGATGACTTGTATTTTTTGAAATTGTTAAAAATGAAACGAATAAACAGTTAAAGCTTATTGTAACTCGAATCGAAGCGACAACCTGCGGAATAATTACCGGAAAAATTCATAAAATATGAAATCATTCTGTCGTAAATTATGATTTCATTGGTAGCATTATAGAATATTTTGTCGTCACAAATTTACTTAAGTAGTTTTCATCATTTTATTGCTCCATAAGTTATACAAATAGGGTACTATTTTGTTTCCCCTTATAGCTCATGATCATGGAATTAAATAGAAATATTATTCTATCTTCACCAACGGCATTGTTTGTTCTTAAGTCGCTGGATCTGTTTGGTGATTTATCCTAAGAATTATTTTTTGTTGATTATATCATATAATCAATGTGTTATATTGATTTTATCATAAAAATTGATAGATGAAGAATACCAGATCAGAAACAAACAAAAGATCTAATAAGTACTCTAGGGTATTAGTAAACGCAGATTAAGCTTTTATGGAAACATCTAAAAGACGAACCTACAAATAGTTGAATTTTATGAAAATTAAATAGTCCGAAACACACTCCATGAAATGAATAGACGAAGAAAAAAATATCAGAGACTGGCAGGTATACAAAGGCCAGATAATCTGCAGATTCAAAATTCGTGGGAAGTTGACATAGAGAAGAAATCAAAGAAGATTAGAAAATAGCCTCGAGAGAGAAACGCAAAGATTGGAAGACAGAATATACTGCTTGAATTATCTTGTAATGAAAAACAACGGGGGAAATGGAAATTAAAAAAAGCTAAATAAAATTCATAGAAAGTTGGAAGAAATTCATAGGTTTTTAGGAGGTGCTTATGGGTTGTTCAGTAATGCTATTTGTATTGGTAAATAGGCAAAATTTTTTTTTGTGAAAAGTGTAGGGCTTATAACGTGTTTCATTACTTTTAAACGCTTCTTCGTCTTCAAGATATCTAATAAAGTAGATGAGGATCATGTCCTCATTAATAATATCAATAAAGTGTCCCCTAAATTCAGGAAGAGCAATATTTGAGTCTTCATCTACACAATAGAATGAACTTCAGATAGAATCGAAGTACAGCACTACAATGCACATTTTCTGTCGATTTACCTCTACTTACTAAAACGTCTCGGCCCTTTTTTTGTTTGGTTGAAGCAAAGAATGTAGCTCTGACATATTCAGTTTGAGAAATGATCTGCATAAAAAAGTGATTAACACTTTAACTTCCACATGTATATACTATCTTTTACCCGCGGCTTCGCTCGCGTGGAATTGTGGCAGCACAGAATGTTTCGTGAAAGATCATTTTAAATAAATAATTTAGTTTTTTTTTAACTATAAGTTACTCGTACATTCAAAATTTCAGATGTCTTCAAATGTCAGAACTTCAAAACTGATGGATTCTATACAATCTTTGAACCCCTATTATATTAAAGGGGAAACCCTTGGGGTGGAATTATCCAATTTTCTTTCTTAAATTATACCTTAATTATTATAAATTATATCTGCAAATTTCAAGATGCTAAGTTCCTGATTTGTCTTTATTATGCACTGTAATGGATTTTCCACAGAAAACAAAAAACTGTCTGGGGGGTAAGTTCCCCCCCCCATAAATCCGCTCTTGTAGTAGCCTGTGTGTTATTCTGATGTATAACCTAAATTACTGTAAAGTTTCATCCAAATCCGTTCAGTAGTTTTTGCGTGAAAGAGGGACATACATACAAATTTTCTCATTTATAAATTAGTAGGATTTGATACAAATTGATTTAACCTTGTGAAGCCATGTCTATCATGTGTATAAATTAGAGAATTACATAGCGAGGCCACATTTATCAGTCTAATACAACGGAGAGGGTAACTTTGGAGTAGTAGTAAGAACTTGATACAATGTTTTTTATTATTTTGAGTAAAGAATGACCTTGAATGGCCTGCGTGACATAATGTAATAGTTTAATTTAGGTACAAAGCATTCAATGACTGAATTTTAATAATAAAGAAATCAAATTGTAGCCATGGCCTGTGAAATGCGTCTGGCCTGAGAGAGCATACCACTGAATCACACTAGAGTGTTAAATGGAGAACGAAGATAGTTGGAGGGTACAGTAAAAAAAACACCAAATAAGTACTAGACTTATATTTAGTGCCGACGTTTCGACCTACAGTGTAGGCCATCTTCAGGGTGTCTGGGAGAGGAGCCGCTGGATGCACCGGCTAACCAAAAAAGGCTAACCAAAAAAAAAAAAAAAGGTTAACCGGTGCACCCAGCGGCTCCTCTCCCAGACGCCCTGAAGATGGCCTACACTGTAGGTCGAAACGTCGGCACTTACTAAATATAAGTCTAGTACTTATTTGGTGTTTTTTTTACTGAACCCCCCAACTATCTCCGTTCTCCATTTTATCATCCAGTCAACTATTTTCCTCTCATACATAAAGTGTTAAATAATTAAAAACAATTATTTCCAACCGAAAACTGGTGTACCTGAAGCACAAAAGATCCCTAACCTCTTTTGGAATGGCTAGATATTGATTCAAACTTGCACAATACCTATCAGTAGGTTTTGTCCATTTGTACAAGTTGCTGAACGAGAACTAACCTCGGCATTTAAGTCTCTGTACGAACCTCCTATCTGCCTTCCGTTCTTCTTGCAAACGAATGAATAGGAACTCTTAGGGTCAACGAGATTGTATGTTATCGCTGCCGTAGCGAAAAGTCCGAAGAGGAAGCCCCGTCGGCGAGTTCCTTCTGCGGAGCGACCCTCCTTCCTGGGCCCTATCTCCTCACCTGCCTGCAGATGGCCGCTAAGACAATGGGCAGATGTCCTCGATGACCATCAGTCCCGCCCTTCGTTAACGCCGGACAACAATGGCCGCAAAAAACAATACATTGATACAGGACGATGGGGATACCGCATATGGGATACTACCCCATTTGCTCCATTATCTGGCCATTAGCCCCAGTTAGGGTCATTGATGGTAGCGGGGTTCAGCTTCAGTTCAGTCTCGAGTGATAACTTCAGTTGTCAGTTCTTCTAGGTGTCAGCTACAAAAACTATATATAATTAACTATGAAATGGTTGACTTGATAAATATGAATTAGAGGATATACTATAAATGTGTTAATACACTATTACTGATTTTGGGAGCAAATTAAGCTGTGAAATCCCAAGCTCATACCTAGCTTACATCTGTAATTTAATTTTCTTATAACAATCTAGATTATGCTTAACCTTGAAGTAAATTACCTACGCACCCAATGCGCTTGAGACTTGGTTATTTAAAACAACGGACTTACGGGATATTCGAATTTTTCAAGATCCCGATTTCATGTACAAATTAGTAAAAATGATAATTTTTAAGCAAAAATCGTGAAGATCATAGGATTCTAGATCGTAAACTTACATAACTTTTTTTAATTTTTAAAATGTTATCACTGTAGGTAATTCGCACCTTTTTTTTCTCATTAATTCTTTCTCACTTAATAAGACAGAATAATACCCTGTATTAATATACTCTAAAACATAATAATACCCTGTATTAATATACTCTAAGACATAATAATACCCTGTATTAATATACTCTAAAACATAATAATACCCTGTATTAATATACTCTAAGACATAATGTTTGTTTGTTTATTTAACGTCACTTTTTGCTGCTATGGCTAATCGGACGATGCTACAGTGGGAGCTCTAAATTTTGCCTATCCAGGTTTAATTAGGATAGGGATTTTTAACGAGTACCTGACATCGTACAGGCTCGGGACCCCCGTTTAACGTCCCTTCCGAAGGACGGCGTAACTAAGGACTTTTTACTCCCTTTAAAAAATCCTAGGGTCACCTGCCGGGCTATGAACCCGCGATCTTGGGCTTAGTAGTTTGTTACGCTAACCACTAGACCACAGGTGACCTTCTCTAAGACATAATAATACCCTATATGGAAACCAGTATTGTTATTCTAAAGGGACTTGTCCCAGAATAAATAAAGAATTTATTAGTAATCCATACATTATTATAGTTAAATTTAAATAAAAATCTGAGTGACTTATTAAAGATAAGTGGATTTTTCTTTCAAAAGTTTACATAATCACTTGTTGTAAAACAAGATTTTGACAAACTTTTCATTGGCTTTTGATCAAAAGCTCCTCAACTGTACAACAGTTGAGCCTATAGAGTTGAGTCATAGTGCGCCTCTTATATCTACTAAAAATCGATAGTATCTACCCATCCTCCCATCATTTTTTAAAGTTCCCTTCTGAAGTAGGTACTATTCATAACGTCATTATTACTTGTTTCCTTTTCAACATTAAGGAGTATTTAGAATGATAATATTAATTATACTTAGAAGATTGAGAAATGGTAAGGGGGTGTTGTCGATAAAATTTACGCAAAATAAGTTTAGCTTAATTTATTTGTTCCAACTTTTCGGCCTTATTTTTAGTCCATCCATAGAAGATAATAAAACGTAAAACTGAAAGAGAAATGACTTTTACTATCATTCATTATATAATTATTACAAAATATTATTCACCTACTACTAATATCTCATTCATTCATAAGTACTATGAATTAACTCTTATAATTTTACTATGTTTTATTGTCTTATGGATTTCTTTCCATTCCTGTTATTTCTCATCAATTATCAATTGCTCTTTATATTTCTTTCTTGTCCCTCACATCATTTCTGTTTATACATCTTGCTATATTATAGTTGGTAGTGAACTGTTAATATAGTTATTCTGTTCTCAGCCCTTATATTGGCCAAAAATTGGGCCGAAACTTTTGCAAAAATAAAATTGATTATAATTACTTTGTATAAAATTTATTGACCTCCCGACCATTTCACACTCTTATAAAAATAATTAGTATCCGAGTCAAAATATTCCTTTATGTATAATAATAATTATAACTGATGGTGGGAGAATGGGTAGATACTATCGATTTTTTAGTAGATATAAGAGGCGCACTATGACTCAACCCCCGCTCTTCAGGTTCAACTGTTGTACAATGGAGGAGTTTTCAATCAAAAGCCAATGTAGAATTTTAATTCTTCAAAAACACTCGTGTTTTATAACAAGTGAATATACAGGGTGTCCCGAATTTAAATGGCAAAACTTCAGGAACTTATCGGGGACCGAAAAACTAAGACAAAAAGTCCTTTAGAGATTTGCTCGGTTTTGCTTAGTTTTAGAGAAAATCGCAAAAAAAGAAACAAAACAAGTTTTCATTTTTATACTTATTTATTTACATTTATATTTATGTTATGTTCTTTTTAATGTAAATATTGCTCAAAATGTTGTCCTCTTGCACCAATGCAAGCATTACATCTAGCACTCACTTGATGAATTGCAGCTAAACATTGTTCTGATGATATTTGGTGCACTGCATCTATGATTTGGTCTCTTAATTGTTCTTGTTGACTCCGAACAAACTTTCTGCTTCAAGGTTCCCCGTACGAAGAAATCCATGGGTGTCATATCAGGTGATCTGGGTGGCCAAGGTACTACTCCACGTCCAATCCATTGTTGTGGATAATTTATATCCAGCCAAGCTCGAGCAACTCTGCTATAATGAGCTGAACATCCATCGAGTTGGAACCACATTTCAATCCGCTGTTATAAGGGAATGTCATCTAAATAATTAGAAAAGTCGTTCTCCAAAAAATGTGTAAATGTGATACCATTCAATCTTCTAAGTAAAAAATATGGTCCCACCAGTAATCCGTTCCAAATTCTAAGCCAAACGTTAATAGCAAATTCATGCTGAAATTTATTCTCTCTAATAGCTCCGGGATTTTCAAGAGCCCATACATGATAATTTCTTTTATTAACAATTCCTCCTCTTGTAAAGGTAGCTTCATCGGTCCATATAATTTTTAATGAAAATAAATTATCATCGCGAATTTTTTCAAGAAACCAGTTACTAAAATTCAATCTCTTCACATAATCTTGAGGTAATAAATTCTAAACTTTTTGAAGATGGTATGGATAGCGATTACCACCTTTCAAAGTTCGCCATATTGCTTGCCGCGATATTGCTAATACAGCAGATGCTCTTCGGATGCTAGTCAGGATTGTTATCGAAGTGGCGTTGGACACAATTTCTTCTCCGATAATCTGCTGTTACTGCTGCCTGGCATTGGTCGCCTTCATTACGTATTAAGTCTCTCGTAGTCTATTAAAAGTTAACGAAAAGACTCGTCGATTAGGCACTCTTCTATTTGGAAATCGGCGCGCATACTCCCGCACCGCTTCTAAAGCATTACCGTTCCAGAAACCATACACAAAAATTATATCAGCGTATTTAACATTAGAATATGTATGCGGCATTGTGGCTGATACTATTCACACAAAAATATCTGAGTAACTGACTGAAGACTGATTTAGGAATTATAATCCTAGAAGGAAGCCAAAATGTAAACAAATAAAAGAATGTAAAGGATAACATTAAGTGTTTACATATGTCACTGCCTAGCCTGACGAACTTAATGTGGTCAGGTGATCGCTACCTGTAACATTTTTGTTTTGTTTCTTTTTTTGCGATTTTCTCTATAACTAAGCAAAAACGAGCAAATCTCTAAAGGTCTTTTTGTCTTAGTTTTTCGGTCCCCTATAAGTTCTCGAAGTTTTACCATTTAAATTCGGAACACCCTGTATAAAATGTTGTCAATAAAATCCACAAATCAACTTAATAACTACCTCTAATAAGTCATTCAGATTTTTTAATTTTTTAATATATCGGTATGGATTATGTTAGTATACAATTTCCTCCTAAAATCTGTAAGATTTCTGGAAAATTGTTATTTTCACTTACCCAGAAAATAAAATGAAACTGTAATCGTGAAAAATTTAAATTCGAATTTTCAACATGTAAAGCGTATTTAGCTCTGGACTAAAAATAAATTACATATATATAAAATAAATTACAAATATAAGGCAGGAACATGCCTAAGTAAGTTTTATGTTTACAGGGATCTAAATAATCATGAAAATTAAATAGAACATCCATGGAATATAAATTTAATCTGTTAACGTTTATTTTAAGGAGCGTGGTTTAAAAACAAATATTACATTAGCATATTAGTAAATAAGGAAAATATTTATTGGTAATGTTGATTTCCAACACCTATTTAACTATGGAAAATTAATGGTTTGAAGTAATCTGAATTTCGCTTGTAAAATTTTAACTCGTCAAAAAGCTATATATCATATCCACCTATTTTTTTTATTATATTATAAACTTTTTATAAATTAGTGATGGGTAATTATAAAATTACTGCCAATAAACCAGTCAGAACTATTTGGGAAATTTACAGTTATATATTATGTACATTTACAATCCAGGGAACTCAACAACCTTTGCGATTTCTTTATCTCCTCGTTTTATTTTGTGTAAGTTTATCCAGGTCATTGTTTACTTAATAAAAAAGTGCAAATAATTAATAACGATATTGATTCGATTATTTGTATTGGATTTCGTATTGATAAAAACACTGAATAAGTACTTCCTTTAAAAAATACATATATTTTTAAATATCGGGCGTGTATTTTGAAGTGCATCTAGCACAATAAAATTATAAGGATAAAATAAAAGTTAAGTGCATGACAATAATCGAAAACTCTTGGACAGCTATTTGAAAATTTGCTTTTTCCCAGCAATTCTTTTTAATACCATACTAATTTAATGATAATATTATTAATCATATTTAATGTAATCAAAACATCACTTGGCCATCGAGTTCAATGAATGCTGGAATTAACTAGATAATAATGTATGCTTAAAACTAAGGTTAAGTGTCAACTCATTTCCTATAATAAACTTTTTTTTTTAATATTCTAATATTATATTTTTCTCCTATTATTTTTATTAATATAAAAGAAAAGTGATCAAAATTAAATATTAAAGAAACGAACAATCCAAGGTTTATAAAATGAATTATGATAAATGTGTATTGAAAACAATTTTTCAATTGCAAATATGATGTACTATAATAGCTTAGGTAGGTACTACAAGCAATACATGCATACTTATATATAATTATATACATTATACAGATAAGAACAAAAATATCAACTTACAATACAAAAAAAAATATGTATGCCGTTCGAATTAATTATAAAAAATTATTAAGAATTCAAATTATTGTAGAAAAAAATAAAGCAATAATAATGTATCTTGTAATGTATGTATAGATACAAATAAAAATGTAGATCGCATATGACATCACCTCTCTACTTCAAATAAATTTTGAAATTTTCGAATTAGCCATGAAAATATTTACGTTCATTAAATAATATAACAAAATAAATTATTAACGTTTTGGTAACATGATTTATGTTTTACGACTTTGTTGGAGATAATTTTTAAAGTTTATAATTTTTCAATGGAATACTACTGCTATTATTTTGAGAAATATATTTTCAATGACGGAAAATATTTTACCTTTTTTTTTTCGTCTTTATGTTACTATATCAAATCCCTATATACTTTCAATTTACATTTATATTTTTATCAGTATATTTATATCATTATTATTAACAATGAGTGGTGAAATATTCATTTTGTTATTAAACATCCTTCTTTCCCTTTAAGGGAGTAAAAAATCCTTAGTTACGCCGTCCTTCGGAATGGACGTTAAACGGGGGTCCCGAGCCTGTACGATGTCAGGTACTCGTTAAAAATCCCTATCCTAATTAAACCTGAATAGGCAAAATTTAGAGCTCCCACTGTAGCATCGTCCGATTAGTCATAGCAGCATAAAGTGACGTTAAATGAACAAACAAACATCCTTCTTTCCCTAACGGCAACACGTGTATTAATATATCAAAAAAGATGAATGCGTGTTAATATTGTCTTTGACTTTCTTGCTCAGAGTCATTTTCATAACATTCTGCCTCCAACATTCGGTCGTTTTCGTGAAACGACCCTTCTTCCTAGATTGAAAAACATCGTTTCTATTACCGCTTTCCATCCATAAGTGGTGAAATAGTTATAAAAAATATATATTTTATTATTAAAGGATTTCTGACTCGTAGGCTGTCTCTTCGAATTGAGTTACTAGTTTTAACTGTTTATTTGTTTTCCTTTTAATATTTTCCAAAAGTAAAAGTTATCACGAACTTTAGTATGGAAAAGAGAATTTAATTATGGGAAATGTTTATACTTCAGGAATCATTTCATCTAGAAACGAACGTTTCAACAAACATATATCGTCCCTACCATTTCCAACTACCGAATGTGAAAAAAAACAGTTTTTGTTTTCGACTTATTGTTATATTATATATATATATATATATATATATATTCGACTTATTTTGTTACTGTAGGATTAATAATTGATATAAAATTCATATAGGGGCATCTATCAGTCACAAAAACAATGTAAAAATAATGTCATTGATTTGATTATAGGCACTAATTTTTTTTTAACCTTGAAACTGTTTTTTTTTTTAATTCTCCTCAAAAGTACCGATTTTCAAATTCGATAGTTGGAAATGGTAGGGACGATGTCATCTATACTACGAAACATTAATTGAAACTTTTATTTCTTGATGAAATGATTACCTAAATCAAATCATTACCCATAATTACATTGTTTTTTCCATACTAAGCTCAAAATAATTTGAATTTTTGGAAAATATTAAAAATGAAACGAATAAACAGTTAAAACTTGTAACTTAACTCGAAGCGACAACCTGCGGAATAATTACCCTTAACTTTTAGCACTAAAAAATCCTAAGGCTCACTTCCTATACCATCCTAGACCTCTCATTCCAATAAATGCCCGAATGTATATTTTGATGTATATTTTAAATATGTATATTTTAATGTATGAATGTAGTATATTTTGAGACTGAATAGTATCTCATTATTTTATTTTAAACACTTTGGTTTGAACTTATCGTTCCTGAACGCACACTAAGTGCTATCTAGTTAAATATAAATTAATTAGCTAGAACCGGATTGGACGACGAGAACCCTTCCCCAGCGAATGAGTTCCATTGTCTTACGTGCCCCACTGCTTTCCATACGTGTCATATTGTTTTTTGCACCTACCTGGGGTGTTAGTTCTAGCTCCGTTCTGGCTCAGTACCAGTTCTACTTCCCAAGGTCATGGTCAACTTGTTCATCTACAGGTATTATACATTATACATGTTATATAAACTTTGATATGGGTGTGATGTCAAACTTACAATACTATCACGTGAAAGCTAAGTGGAAACTAGAGAGTTGAGATTAACTAGGTATCGCTCCTTCACGACATAACTAAAAAATTGGAATTTGAATTAAGGCAGACATTTGAATTCAAATGTAGACATTTTTTTAATAAAGTCATATTTTGAGTAATATATGATAAAACAATTATTGTTGTTTACAGTTATTTAGCAGCCTAGAGGATTTATGATGATTCAAATAATATCTAAACATCATATTTTGTCTTTTTTTCCTGAGAGTTTTTCTTATCAATTAAATAATGGTAAATCATACTGTTTATCGGTCGTTGATCAAAATTATTATTACTATAGCCAGTCTACTAATAACATACAAGTGGAACTTTTGACTAGATATTAACTGGTAGTATTACATCGCCCCTTCAAAAGAAATTAAGGCTTCAGTAGCAATTGTATTAGTTCAAGGTTTTTAATTCAGGAACGACATGTCTGATATTCCATTTCCAGTGTTTATTATTTTTTTTAAAGCCATATTTTGAGTTATATTGTGTTTAAACTTGAAGTTTTATGGGAATAATGACATAAGCTAGAATAAAAGAAATTGTCAAGCGTTTAAAAGTTATTAAAATACTTTCAATACCATCATTCAAAGATTGCTTTACCAATATCCAATTTTTTTTTTTTACTCGCATTGAACTTCCAAATAGTTCTAATGAAAAATTAGTTTTTTTAGTTATGATATTGTTCTTTTGAAGGATCGATAAATATGTGAGTGTATGTATATATATTTCGCTAGTTTAGTCAAGCAATTTCGTCTATATTTGACATTTAGCCGCCTTATTTCTCATGGTTTAAGTCCGGTTCTGAATTTGAAGCTTTCTGGAGCATAGCATTGCTTTCTTATACCAGCGAAAAGTGAAAAAAAATATATTAATTTTTTTTTATTAATTAATTGATAAAATATATTTTTTGTAATTTGAAGTTATCCGCAATTGATATTGAACGGTTAATTTAATCACTAGTTACCAGTTACTTTCGAAGTAGTATATATCGTAGCATCAAAGTTGTTATTTAAAAGAAATTTTTTTCATTTGTTTAGTTCTCTTTCTATCCATCTATATATTTATTTATCCCGCTCTCTTTTTCTCAAAATAAAATTAATCCTTGTATTTTCTCTCATTAAGCATAAGTTATTCATCAAGGCGTAAGCATGTTCCGTAAAAATGTTAGCTACTGAATTTTCTCAATTTCTAAAATAAAAATTTAAATTCATAGTTTATTCGATTAAACTGGTATACCCTGTTGAGATATCTCGCATTAGATATCTATCGTTATCACTAATGTATTATATAAGCGATATTGGGGAAACATATTTATCATAGAAACAAAGTAATATTGCTAAAAAAGTTTATTTCTCAAGAGAAGGAACAAGAGAGAATGCGGTACCGGACGATGATAGATAGATTCGTACCTATGTGGGTATATTTGGAGACGGAGGTAGGAAAACAGGGATTTATTTGAGCAGATCCTGAAGAATATTGTGGATTTTTGTCCTCCAAATTGAAAATGTATATCTATAATTATCTTGGTTATTTGTTGTGTTTTAAATTATACATAAATACAAACGTTCTTTTATTTCTAATAGGTTATTACTGTTATAAAGTTATAACTTCATTAATAATTAGATTACATGTTAAATTTCTGAAACATATGGAGTTATTTCATATAAGTAATCACAATTACCGAATGCATGCGTTTTTCGAAACAGACCCGAAATAATATATTCTGTATACGTACAGTGCTGGATGTACATTTACTGTACATACTGCTTTTATTAAAAGCCCTGGTCTCATCGCCCTGGTCAAATCTGATATTTTTTCGTAATTAGTAAAATTATCCGTATTCAATTCCAAAGGTCTGCGCTATACATTCACTGTTGTTCAATAAGAAATGATAGTTGTTTGTAAGAGTAATAAATTTCATTTCTTTTACCCTGTGTTATTGTTATGTTAACAGTAGATAGATTATAAGTAGCACCATTTGGAAAATAGTTTAAAAACATTTTAAAAAGATAAATCTGGATAGCATGGCATAATTGGTCGTTAAAATGTTTACAAAACAATAGGAAAGATAAAAAAATTTAAAAATGTGAAAAATATTGAAATTTACAACTGTATTATAATAATACAACAAATAAATATAATGAATGATATATTATGGCATGTTCAAGACTTGTACATCAGTACAAGTATTATTGTTATTGTTATTGCTAAACATATTTTAAATTTTTTTTTTTTAATTTACAATTAAATAATAATATATCAAGTAAATAGAATGAAGTAGGTAATTAGCCCTTGATAGTACCCAAACAACAAATTCAACTTAAAAGATCACGTGTCTACTTTCTTTTCAGACGCCTCGGAGGATTATCGCGAATTAAAGAGATTCTTTGATGATGAGAGATTAGAGAGACTTTGTCAGTCATGAAAGGACTGATATCGGGATCGGGCCTAATCCGCAGCAAATGGGACATTAAGGTCATTATGCGTGGACATTAAGGACTTTATTCGTGGCAACGTAAGGAACATTGAGAATTTTACGAAGGATTTTGGATTGTAAGGAGTGGATATGAGAGTAATTCGAAGGCTTAGTGGAGTCCTAAAGCTCTAGTCCGAGTATGATATGATTCTGATTCTGGTATAAAGTAAGTCTTTTGTAATCAATTGGGAATATACAGCGTTCGTCTAGTTTGTTGAAGGAGCCTGAATCGACGAGCTGTTTCTTGCCGTTTCAGTCTAGTATATCGTGTTCATCGTGGTATAGTCTAGTATGTGGATTCAAAGTTAATCTGTTTGTTTGTTCATTTAACGTCACTTTATGCTGCTACGGCTAATCGGACGATGCTACAGTGGGAGCTCTAAATTTTGCCTATCCAGGTTTAATTAGGATAGGGATTTTTAACGAGTACCTGACATCGTACAGGCTCGGGACCCCCGTTTAACGTCCCTTCCGAAGGACGGCGTAACTAAGGATTTTTTACTCCCTTAAAAAAATCCTAGGGCCACCTGTTGGGCTACGAACCCGCTATCTTGGGTTTAGTAGTTAGTTACGCTAACCACTAGACCACAGGTGACCGTCAAAGAATATTATAAGCATAAGACTTTTATTTTATTTAATAAAAGCAATAATGAGGGAGAAGACTAAACCTCGGAGAACCCCCTAATGAATTCGAAAATATTCGAGCCCCCGATCCCCCCCTAAGTCCTCACTCCCCCCCCCCTCAAGTTCTATTAAAACTTTTCCACCCTCGCGATGGCCGCTTTATTTAAAGCAACTCAATCGCCGCTACCGAAGCTCAATCAAACATCGTTAGCGGCAAAAACAGCCAGCTATTAAATTCAATATTAAAAATATCTTCCCGCCGTAACAAATTGAAAACGACCATTTGTAGCTTTAGGTGTTTATAAGTTATCTGGCTTTTCCATTTCCAACTTTGGTCCTATTTCTATTGGTGTGCGTTTCTTATTATTCTTTGCTATTTTTTGAATAACTACCTTTAATAATATAGGTTAAATATATAAGGGAAAAATACCAAAAGAGACGTAAAATACTTGTTGGGACATGAATGGAAAAATTACAAACTAAAAATAGAGACCTAAGTCCATCCAAATCCAGTCCAAAGTACCTATAGGAGAGAAAGATAAATAAAGCACATGCTAAAACCTCAAAGTGTAGCAAGCAGAGAAACCGCCTCACCACCTCCAAGGCACAAATACTAGTCATCTTTCTGTCCTGAAGATGCATGATAAACCGAAATATTGACAAGTATATATATATATATATATATATATATATATATATATAGGGAGAAGGTGAGAATGTGGAACCCTACTTTGTTTTTAATTAATAAATCTTAGGGTATGGGCTCGATTCATACAAATTTCGACATATAGCATCTGTAATCTATCTACTTTTGGTCCCTTACTTTATTACTTGGTACACCAATTAGAAAAAGTAATATTTAAGTATTTCCGAAAAAGTGCGAAAAATGTCATCTGCTCTAAGGTGTGGGTAATATGGAACCCCAACTTTTTTTTCAGAAAAATATAAATAAAACATTCGTAAATGCATAAAATGGTGTTTATTCGCAAAAAAACATTATGATTATAAAATATAAGTGACTTTATTGACAATAATCACACACATACGCCACATTTCTGCGCCAGCACAATCATTGTGGGCCCACATTAGACATTGGACCCACAATTCGCCCTTTCTGTAATCTGTAAACTTACCATCGCAGAACAAGCAAGAAGCATCGTCTTTATCAGGCTGAGGCTCGCCGATGGGTAGTTCCAATAGACTATCAGAATGGTCTGATGGAAGGTTTACAGATTCTTCACTTCCTGAATCATCGCTTCAATCCAACAACGTGGGGAATTATACTCTGAACGATGCTCCAACCAGTCTCATCTACATTCCATACTCGGTCAGGGGGGCAGTTAAATTGTTCATATTGGTTAAAACTCCTGGATCGTGCATAAGATGTCCCAGTTGGTTTACTAATGGAAAGCTTTTCACTGTGACGACGTAAGAAATGGTCGAACCAAGCTCTACATGCACATTCACCACTCTTCTCTTCTTTCTTAATTTTGTTTGGATTCTTAATTTTGTTTCTGAATGCTAACTGGTAACCCATTCTACGGACATCCATGCGGGTGAACCCGAAAAACTTAGCTTCCATCAGCAGTATAGAGGGGTTCCATATTGTAAACAACCACATGTTGCAATCAAAACAATCCAGTTTCAAAAAGCATGACTATAACAAAGTTTAACTACCACATTGATGTTATTAACATCCTACTTGACAAGCACATACCTTCAAAAGCTGACTGAAATAGTTTTGGTTCACGCAATAAACAAAACTGTCACATCTCGAAATGTTTCACAAAATTAGGTTATACTAAAGTGCTCCTCACATGTGTTTTCTCACTGAACTGGCGACTCCAGCACTTTTCAAGCACTAATGGGCAACAGTACAACAACTTCCAACTGATACCACCAGAGTGAATCCCCTGGTTATTTAAATAATTAGGGATTCCATTTTACCAACAGGGTTCCGCATTACCACCTTCTCCTCTATATCTATATATATATATATATATATGTGTGTACATTATGCTTACTTAAGTATGGAGCATGTCCTAACATTAATAAACGGTTAATGGTAAATGGGATTACCATGGGGGGAACAAATTAAAATATATATATATATATATATATATATATATATATATATATATATGTGTATATATAGGTAGATAGATATACGAGGTATATGAGGCGTTCCGAATGCAAGGTGATAACTCCGAAATTTCAATAATTTACGTATTCATTAGTTAAGTCAAGCAATTTAGTTTAACATGACTTAAACAAAGCAATTGTGACATTTATCTATTTAATACCATTAATGTAAGTAAAATAAAGTAAGTATTTACATGGCGTTAAGTCCTTACGGATCGCGGAGCAAAGGGATGAAAATCTTAAATTATTTTGCGATAAAAGTACGAGAAGGTATTAATTATACGATAGGGTCAAAAGCGAATAACTCAAACATTTATTTTTTCATACTTTTCACTGGATTAGTAAAAAAAATTTTCTATAACATGATACATTTCTTTCGGTTCTGAACCAAAATTTAAGGAAGCATAAGGCATTGCCTGACTAAACGAAAAATGTAAAAAAGTAAATTTTGAAATGTGGTATTCCCGCGTTAGATCCTGAACGTCTCATATGTAAACTATATATGTTTAATCTCACAAACGTATATCCTCAGTAATGAAATTTTAAAATTGTTTAAATTAATAAATACAACGTGGAAATAAAGTACTCTATATAAAATTACAAAATCATTGAAACCATTTCGATATTTCTAAATTCCACATTTATTAAATGTTATTCCTTCCATCTATTGCCCTGCATGAGTGTCCTCCTAAATAAGGACTCCAGGTGAAATGAGGTCATTCTTTTCTTCTTACTTTTAAATTTTTGAAGTGTTACTAACTGTTAATAGATAGCCCTTAGAGGAAATCTCCTGTACGATTTTCGTACGATTTTATTATCGTTACTTTTCTGAAATGACACTTTTTCAATTTTCTTAATACTAACAAAAGATTTTGTCTTCTGTTCGGATCTTTGTTTATTCTTCTTCTTCGTAATGTTATTCTGATAGATGTTTTCTTTTCCATCGAAAATTTCTAGTTTCCTCAATCTTCGTTTCTTCGATTCGTATACGTGGTCTTGTAAAGGAATTCTTTGGCTGGAAATATTTTGTAGAGTGGATTCATCGGCACCTTCGCAAACGTTGTTGTTTCGATTAATTTCGCTTGATTGGCACAAAATAGGATAGGGCAATGCCGAGAAATTTTTGTTTTGAGAATAATCAAGTATTTTATTGGGAATTGTTTCTTCAGTATATGCTTCCGAAGCGTCCTTAATGTCGTTGCTACTCGATTGATATGAGATTGAGAATGGTAACTCGGAAACACTTTTCTTCTGAGGAAAATAAAATACTTTATCTTCGATAGCAACAGCTGATGTCAGATTGCTTGTTCCCCTCAGAGGTGACCAGTCGAAAGTCCTAAGTCTTCGAGCTTTACTATTTAAGTTTAACCAATCAACAATATCGTCTTTATTAGACTTATTTACGCTCCCGTCTTTTGTGAGTTTTTCTTCTTGAACGCTATTTTCCAACCAAGAGATTGAATATTCAGTTGTTTCGTTAAGCGCCTCCAGTTCAGACCGACATCTTTGAACTATTGAAAATTCTTTGTGATTAGAGGCTTCAATATTTGTGAGACTTTTAGAGTTCGTTACAATCTCATTTCTTGCTTCTCCCCACCTTCTTCTATCATCTCCGCGTCTTCCTTGCATCCTTGAGGAGGATTGCTCGTTTTGAGTGCTATCTTTTGAGACGTCGACCTTGTAAAAGTGTTTCAGTAATGCGTTTACCCGAGATTTGTTGACCCTCAAGATGCCAACGAACGCCTCTTTGCACACTTGTACGTTGCGTTCTCTGACCGGGACAAAATATTCCACAGTCAGTTTCCTCTCTTTCTGAGCCACTGAACTCTTCCTCTTCGGGCTCCTTCCATGACAATGCCGGAGTATGAAGGCATCTTGTTGGGCCTTCTTCCTAGTATAGTAAAACCTCCTGTGGAAAGACTCCATATCCCTCTGGTCCAACATGGAACATTCAAACTTGGTGTAACTGTGATTGCAAGAAGGAGGAAGTGGAGGACCTTTCGGTTGACATCTACAAAGTTATTACGAGTCGATACAATAATTCATTCATAAATATTTTTTTAATATTAATTTATAAAAACTATATATTTTTAATTCATCCGACCACTATAAGAAGTTTGGTAATATAAGAAAAGGAGTGCAGAAATGGAAACGGGAATAGATTACGGATAATACTGTTTATATGTTTTACATACTGTTCGGCATCATCTTATAAGTTTACAAATGTACAACGCGAGCTGTGAAGGTTTGTGCTTTCGAAGCGTACTTAATTAAAATTAAATTTATCCATAAAATTATGGCAAATAAGCAGCTGAGTCATGCATATTTTTTATAGTTCTTAAAAATTAAAAATAATTGGATTCAGTCTTTAACCCATTGTCTGAGGCATGTATGTTGTCCTGTCATGGAAGGGTTTAAATTGTAAATATTATAATAAATATCATAGTGGCTGTATAGCATATTTATTAAATAGATAAACATCACTGAATTTTCAGATGATTGTATAGATATTTTTTCTTGACTTTTTTCCAATTTAGATTTGATAGCGTACAAAATAGAGGTAAAACAATAATATATTTTAATTTTTTATAATTATTGGTCAGCTGTACCGAATCTTTTCTCTTTAAAATAAAAATAATATATTTGTTTTCGTTACAAACATATATAAATGAAGATAAACTGTTACTATTCCGATTTTCTTTTATTTTTAAAGATTTATATATTTTCCTTTATTTCCAATTATTATATTTTAAGGAGCTATATTCACAACAGGAAAAACAGTTCGATGTTGAAGTTCTTTTTTACTTCTCAGTGAAACTTCGCGACATAGTCCAAACCTGTTCGATATTTATAAAACCCTAAAGAAAGGATTTTTTTAATTAAGTATTTAAAAAAAAAAAACTATATCGTGCCTAATTTCATAAGTTAAAGCACACTTATGTAATAAAATTATAATGTGGTTTGTTATTAAAGTTATGTATAAAACAGGACATTAACGGAGATTACATAATTTGCCAGAAATTCGCCCTCGATTCATTAATTTTCTAATTTACATCTTCAAATGAATATTAGTGCCCGCCTTGTAGAGCAGCCGAAGTTTTTGTTTACATTTCAAGACGTTTGTTTCTGTTTTTATAATCTATATTTCCCATATCGTTCGAACCACCTATCGTCTTTAAGATATAAATATTAAGCCCTTTTAACACCTAACCAGAACACGATATATATTATAAAATTTACGACGCTGTGTCTGACAATGATTAAAGAACTTTTAAGTAAGTTTCGTTTTGTCGTTGTTGCCCAAGTATTACATTGTCATTTTCAAATGAATATTAGTGCCCGCCTTGTAGAGCAGCCGAAGTTTTTGTTTACATTTCAAGACGTTTGTTTCTGTTTTTATAATCTATATTTCCCATATCGTTCGAACCACCTATCGTCTTTAAGATATAAATATTATGCCCTTTTAACACCTAACCAGAACACGATATATATTATAGAATTTACGACGCTGTGTCTGACAATGATTAAAGAACTTTTAAGTAAGTTTCGTTTTGTCGTTGTTGCCCAAGTATTACATTGTCATTTTTTCAATGAACTTTGATAACATAACTACAGCCTTAAGCCATAGATATGTCAAAGCATATGATCTTATCTGTAATGGCACATTATTGAAAGGTTACATAGGAAATTTTAAAATAGAACCGATAAATTAATTTACAACTATTTGCTTCTTTAAGTTTTAAACTGTATAACTTTACCATTGGATAAGTAATTCTGAAATCATGCATTCCTCTGATAGATGTAGGTTAGACATCTACTTAATATGTTTTCGAACAATTTTATATTTAACAAATCCTTATAGCTTTTTATTGACAGTTTCAAATTAAATTAAATAGAACTGTTTACCTTCTGAATTTATCCACGTCCTTCCTCCAAGGAATAATGCTTTTCTTTCGTTTTCTAGTTATTTTACTTGTTGGGATGGTTCGATGAATCATGGTCCTGATAGATTCAACAGTAAATAAAGAATAGATTTTTCTTTCCACTTTGCAATAAAACGTAATGAAAGCTTTGGTATCATCAATGGTCACAATAACAGTGATTATATTTCACACCATCTGGGAAAATAAATTACCATTGTTAACAGTAATAAATCAATTGTTAACTTTTATTGTCTTGATAGATAATTATAACCAAATAGGGCCTATGCAAAGAGGATAAGAAAAAAAAATCTAAGTGTTCTGCAAGACTGTTTCTGATCCCTTACTTTTTATTTATATTTTGCAAGTAATTTCAGAAAAAAGTTCTGATTCAAATTGTTTTTTCTTTTTAAATAATTACTTTCACAATTTAACTTCTTTTTTTTTTACCTCCACCTAAGTAGACCATTTCTTCTGCATATTTATACTTACGGTCAACAATTAAATATTAAATCTTTTTTTTGTTGAACTTTCTGATTATAAAGTAATGAGTTGATTCGATTCTCTCAATTCTACTTCGCAGGGTGCCAATGAGAGACCAGGTCTCACAGCTTATATCAGAAACGGCTTTATTATCACATTGTACACCCTTATTTTAAATTTCTTTTAGAATTTTAAATTTCTAGAGATTTTTAAGAATTTTATTACTATTGAAATAGAGAAGAATGTTCTATAATTTGCGTTTTTATAAGCTGGTCTATCTCAGTTAATTAGTTATTCGCTGAGGTTATTATAGGACCAAGGTATTTGAAGCTGTCTACTTTCGGGAACGATTTGCCGTATGTGTGATGTTTTGTGTTATCTTGTTTATTTTATGTACGTATTATTATCTGGTTTTCTTATTCTTTCAATGTCAACTAATGCACATGCAACTCTATTGCTAGGAAAGTCGTATATTCATTAGGTTTTTATTTCTCATCAAGGTTCATACTATAAAATTTGGTTTGAATAATTTTATTTCTTCTTTCTATTTATATAATGAGATGTAGGTATATATTTCAATGAATAAGTTTTTTTTCTCTCTTTAATTTATTATTACCTCCATATTAATGTTTCATAAGAGTTATTAATGTTTTAAATAATAACGTTTAATGTAGTAATTATTTTGTAATTTTATAGTTTTTACGTATTTATGCTTTTAATGTATTATTATAATTGTATATTACTGACTAGGAAAGATAGTTATACTTGTGAGATATTGTTCCAGGATATTTTTTTTTTCTATTCTATATTAATAACGATTTATATAAATTTCAAACCCTAATTTTTATTTAAAATAAAAATTAAATATATATATTTCAAACCAGATATTACCAATAAATAAATATCTGCCAAAAGGATTATAGGCTAACGTACGTACAAAAAAATGGCGGCCGTGATGAGTACAGAGCAATGATACAATATTTGGACGGATTGAATAGACGAAGCTGATTGGCCGACGAGGAGGCCACGCCCACCTCTCTATTCTTCTGTATCAGCTCATTTTATCCTCGAGAGCTTTCTTTTGTCTCGAGCCTTTTTGCCTTTTTAGCGATGACTCAACTCCTTTTTCCCATCGGCTGCTTTATTTCCGCTCTGCGGCTCTCCCGTAATCAACTGTGTAAATTTACTCCCCGATTGTTGCCGTAGAAGGGGTAGCTGTATTAACTTTATCAACGATTGTTCTGAAAATTTGTTCGCCAACCTTCTCAAGGGTAAGAACGATCGAAAATAGATTGTAAAATGAGTGAGAAGGTTTCGAAGCAAATGTGTAACTAATATAATTTTATAAATAGAACTAGTGTTCTTGAATTGTTCTCCTATTGAATGTAACAGTATATTAATGCCATAATTAAAAAAAAAAAAAAAACAAACGATCCAAGTACTTATAATGTCTTTTTTCCCTTCAGTGTCGAAGACAATTGCTCGGCCTGAAAGTAGTCTTTTCAAATAAATTAGATTTTTAGTAAGCACTTGACCCTTCAATTGTAGACCATGGTACCATAGACAAGACCCCTCAAGGTCTTGGACTTATTATTCATTGACCAAGACATATATTCTTCATATCATTTTCTTCCTCGTTTTCCTATCGGTTTAATACTCGTTCTCTCTTTGGGCAAAGTAGCAAAAGGTAGACCTATTCCAGCCGTTATAAACAATTATGTGGAAATATCTCTTTAAGACTCTGCATGCAACAGTGAAAAAAAAAAGGATATCTGAAAGCCGAACTTGAAGCTTTCAAGTAAAGGCGCACTCAACTATCTACAGAAAAGGTTAAAACATTACAGGATTGTCTATATAAAAAATATAAACTGATTTTTAAAAATTTATTTAACAACCCAAACAATATACCTACAGCCCCGGTGAATAAGTGGTTAAATGTAATTTTTGCCAAAATGAGTTTTCTTATACTTAAATAAGCGGAATCGAGTTATGACAAGTTTACTGAATAAACTAATAAGCCCAAGATCGTGGGTTCGTCGCAGGTGGCCCTAGGATTTTTTAAAGGGAGTACAAAATCCTTAGTTACGCCGTCCTTCGGAAGGGACGTTAACGGGGGCCTCGTTAAAAATCCCTATCCTAATTTAATCTGGATAGGCAAAATTGAGAGTTCCCACTGTTGCATCGTCCGATTAGCCATAGCAGCATAAAGTGACGTTAAATGAACAAACAACAACGAGTGTACTGAATATATTCTCACAATAGAAATTAACAAATCCTCTGTCTCTCATTTCTTCTGAATTTATCACTATACGTTTTCCCCGTTATTTTGTACACAGTTTAAATCAGTTGGTCTAGCAGGAGCCGAAAAACTAAAAGAAAAACCCTATATTTTTACTTTTTTTAATACAATAAATTATTATTTCTTAACTACAATAAAGTTCTTACGTTTGAAATCAAGTTTGAACTATTACAAAAATTACAGATTAAACATTTTTTGTTATAATCTTGGGGGCTGAAGTATTTACTAATTGTGCTATGATTACTACATGCTAATTTTTAAAAATTAATTTTAAATCGTGTTTATTCAGCTCATGATTGAAAAATACAATCACATTTAAAATAAAAAAAAATGGAAATCCATTAAAATATTATAAAATATGACTTGTTAATTATTCAAAACGCCCTTAGTAAGCGTACTACGACCACGACCTGAGAACCTTAATTTAGCATTATTCATGATTAATCTACTTCGATAAATGTTATTTTGCCAAATCTCCAAGTAATAATAAACTATTGATATGCCAAAAAAAGAAGGATGTATTTTTGTATGCTAGATAAAAAAAGTGTGGCCCCCTTCAATGAAATCTACATACTCCGGCGAATGTCCATCTCCTGTTCCCTGGTCCAGTTGACAGCTGTCACGAACACGGAGTAATGTATCGCACATGCCTTATCAGAATTTATAATTCCTAAAAAGGAAACAGGACTAAACAATAAAATAAAAAAAATAAACTAGAAAAAACGGAGTCAGTCAGAGGAGCTCTCATTGGAACAATCGCTCTAATTCGGAAAGGGTTGCTAAAGGGAGGTGTTTTTTTCTAGCCCTTTGTTACAATTGGTTCTATTCCCAGGACGGTGTCTAGTTTTTTCGCCTAGTCAAGTATTATTAGTTGTCGCTTCTATACAAACTGTTTCATTTCAAGTTGGACTAGTTAAGCAGGCATTGTAAAATTTCTGTTTCTGAATATTAAATCATGTTTTATATTATTTTTTTTATTTGGTTCTACGGTTCTGAATATGGCTATGTAAAAATAGCATTGACTGTAGCTGACGTGTTATTTAAAACTTCTGATTTCTGAAAGAAAAAAAATCAAATAGCATTTTATATTTCATAATCATTTTGAATATATTTTTCTTTTCAAGGTAACCCTTTGAACAGACGGTTTATTTGCTGAAACTTTCTACACCACTGTATAATATCTCCCTTTTAATTAGTTATTCACAATTTAAAGTTATAACGTATATGTATACCAAACATTTCTTCAAAAACATTGTAAATTTCTTTCTATTACTTATAAAATTTATTATTCCTCATTAATTTATTTATATCTGCATATACTGCTGAAAATAAATCTCAGGCTATACTTTTTGAGGGAGATTCTTCTAAATTTTCGAATAAAATCAAGACACAAAAAGGATTAACGGAACGCTGAGTCTTATAAAGAAATATGTACCTCAGCATGCAACTAAAAAGAAATACTATTTTTCTAATGAATTCTTCATCCCTCATGACTTTCCTTTTCCAATAAGCCACAATGGACTACGCCTCCTCAACTCTTTTGCCTCTTTTTTATCTCCTCAAATCACAAATATCCTTTATTCTTGCACTATTTTTTCCCATCCCTTTGTTTAATCCAAGCGCTCTCGACTTATTTTTGTGTTCTCCTGAAATCCTATAGACTGTAATAATAATAATTACTAATAATCACTTAAAAATTTAGCATAGTTACTGACAATTTTTTTTCTGTATTTTTAAATGCTTTAATATGGCCTGATAGAATCTGTAATTGTGCATAAATTTTACACTTTGTTGTCATTTGAAGTTTCTCATCAGGAATTATTATTGTTTAACTTTTTTTTTACTGTACTGGCATTGAACAACAGAACTTGGTAGAGCCGCTGTGTTGAATAAGTAGGTATAACAATATATGAATCGCGAACGAAGAAAGGCACTTAATCCACTTTCTAAATTTTACAACAGAGGTATATTTTCTTGGATTAGTTCCCTGTCTGCAGTAAACAAAATATTGAAGGCGTAGTCAATACTGTAATGGCAATATAAAGTGTCTTTTAGGCATTAGCGGATTTGAGGGGGGGCATGGGGGCCATGCCTCCCTACAGTTCTCATTCGTTCGATATTGACCTGAATTTTAGTTGGTTTTTAACAAGAAAAAAGCACGTTTTACACACCAAAATTTTTCATTGTAACAAATGATTTCTCAATGGGTGCATCAATAATCGGCGATTCCGATTTATGTTTTTCATTCACATATAGATAGCTACCGCTTTGATCAAGGAGCTTATTTTATTCATGTTATTGTTTTCTGGCCTCAGTTGTCTTCAATTAAAAATTGATATTTTATGTATCTTCATTCATATATGGATCGTATACATTGACAAAAATTTCACATTGACCCATGCACTCCCCCTGAAAATTCTCCTAGATCCACCAGTGCTGTTATATTATAAACAATACGTCTGTTGTAAAAGTTAAAAGTTTGAAAACAAAAATCTCAAAAGTTGACTAATTGCCTTTCTCTAGTTAGCGATTCATATCTAGAATCAACTCAATGATAGCATTTTATATTGCTTCTTCTGAACTACATTTTCAACGGGTAAATACCTTATAAGTTTATGCAACAATTAAAAGATAAGTTTTTTAACTAATGCTTTCCCTGGAAGGAAGGATAAAGATTTTTATCCTCGTTAAACATGTTCTTGTATTTTTACATTTATTATGACCGTTGCCCATCAAGTCACTCCATAATGATGGCATTACTCCGTGCTAGTTAGAAGATCGTACCCTAGTTAGTTAATATTTGATCCGACTTCACTTACTTGGGAGACAGGCAGGCCTGAACCCTGACTCTAATTGCTGTTGGAACACTTGACACTGATTGTGAAAGAGGAGAAGAATTAGCATGACAAAGTTCTGAGGAGGGCGACCTAAGTCGGCTGGAAGAGGGTCACTGAGTGGTCAGACCACGTGTCTTTGTCCCACGTGGTCAGCACGTGCTGCCTGGACACGCGAGTGCACCTGAGTTCTCCCCCCACCTGTCGTCAGGCATTCTATGCGTCTTTGAGTGATAAATTGAGATGTCTCAGGAATGCAAACCTTAAAACGTAAATCTCTTATTTGTCATAGTTAAATGTCTTGCTTTATGAAATGATTGAAGGACAAATAGTATTGTTGAACTTTTAGTAAAATGCATTGGCATTTGTGTAAATACAAAAAGAAGCCAGTATATATGAAAACCAGATTAATGTTAATAATTAAAATCTCAATATTGGAAATTTAAATAATTCAGAGTATAATTGACTTAGAAATTTTAAAAAGAACACAGTTATTCCAAAGTTTTGAGTTTTCATGACTGCCTATTCAATTTTGTTTTCATGAATCTAGCATTTTAAAATATTTTATTTTTTTAATCGGTGTGGAAATGGTTGACTGACTGTATCTAAGATATGTTTAAAGTGGGCGGAGGATGCAGTAAATAAATTTTATACAAAATAAGTACAAATATTTTATTTGTGCCAGCTTTACTGCCAAATTTTTAGGCCTTATTATTTATTTTGAAACTGTTTAAAAGTTATTATTTTTCATTTAATAAAAATGAATATTTAATTTTTTTATTATTAATATAAAATATATTAAATTTAGTTTTTAATCTGTTTTTTATTACAGACTGAAAATAAAGATGATCGGGAAAATTAAGATATTTTTGGTTATAATATATAATACATTATAAAATATATTATTTTTGGTTACATAAATATTCATTCTCGAGTAAGATATTTTATCTTACAACTGAAGACGGATATCGATACTATTTATGTAATGGTGATATTAATAAAAATACGGATGACGTCTTCGCTGCAGAAAAGAAAATGTTCAAGTCTGGGTGTGTACATAATTAAAATACGACAAAAATAATTATTGTAAATTATAAAACACAACTAATAATATATAATTTGATTCTATATCCATCTTGTTGAAATTACTGAAAAACACTTAAATGAAACTGAATTATTGAATTAGAAGATTAATTATTGATTAATAACGAATCCAGAAATAATCTAATGACATTAAAATAACAAATTATTTCTTGTGGTAATGATTCCACATGAATTTCGTTTTCAATTCGAAAACTACCGGAACAAAAGAGAGGAATGCAATAAAAATGATATTAAAAATTTTAATTTAAAAATTACACCCAAAACTCTACCAATTCTATCTATTTAACAAATTGAATTCTATAAATATTGAAACTAGGTGTAGAAGCCCAATATATTGGATACCATACATACTTGATAGATTTTTTAAAATTTTGATGTTTTGAAATTGATGTTATTTAAAAATTTACTCTACTAAATATTTTGTCAGTATGTTTTAGGTAAAATTGTATCAAAACATTCTCGGGAATTCACCAATTAATTTTGACTTACCAAACTTAACAAGGGCAAACGTTATGCTCCATCGGATGGACTGACAAAGCATATTTAATGCAAAATTTTTTCACTGCTTCCAGCTCAAACTGTTTATAAATATTTAAAAGATCGCTGCAAGCATTCCCAGCTTGTAAACTTTAAAATAGGTTGAATAACATTTTAAAAACATCGTTTTTAATCCCATAACTAAAGTGCATTCAATATCTCCCAAACTAAATTGCATTATATTTTTTTCAGTATATCGCACTCAAAACGTATCACAAAATTAAAGTAATCCCAGTGGGAAATGAGAACCATCAAATTAGGAAATATGTTGAAAAGTTTTTACTAAACAGTGTTACAGCCGTCAGGCAAAATACATTATACTCCTTGTGGCAAAGCCGTATAGCCACTATTGCCAAGATTATAATTTGAATAGACACTTAGAGAGATGTTAAATATGTTCTGTAAGTGCAATGTCTTATCTTTATTTCTCATTTTTTCTTTTCCCATATCGAGATATAGTTTCTTTTATTGAAGATATAGAAAGGCTTAAAAACAACTTACGAATTTCAGAAGACGAAAATTGTCAAGACCATTTTCCGAAATGTAATAATTGCTCATAATAATCCATTATATTTTCTTAAACAATAAAAGATAGCAAGTCGCTAAATTACCGGTGGAAAGTTATGGTAAAGATATTGCTAATAAAGACAGACCCTGGATGGAGAGGCTCTTGTTAAACCCTCAAAGGGCTCATCATTTTTATTCCTCAAAGGACGAAGGACCTTCAAAGGATAGAGATGGAAACTATAACGAGTCTTCCCTTCATTACCAGCCAGCTCTCTAAATTCATTACCGACCACCCTCCGAGACCAGCGCCATTTTTTCTTTTCATTTTTCTTTTCTTTTTCTTTTTGGGGAGGGGTTTCCACTTCCCGCGGCACCTAATTATTTCCCGTACTTTTTATTAAAAATCCATCATCAATGGAGAAGGGCGGAGGTGTTGACTCAAGAATTTTATTCTCGAGAGGTATTTAATTGGATGGCGTCAGCTTGTACCGCTTCATTTCATTAGCACCCTTAATATTTATATTTCTCCAGTTAATATTTACCTCTTCACAGTCTTCTTTATATATTTCATTATCGTTGCTATAGTTATTTTTTGTTTTTTTGGGAGGGGGGAGGGGTTAGTTGCATTTAGAATTTGTGTAGCCACAAGAATTAATCGGTTTAATATTTTTAAAATCAAGATCACAAATATTTTTCATTACGAGAACGAGAGGCCCATAGGTATTGGGGACGCTGATAGAAGGTTGTGATTTTTTTTTTTTTACGATAACATTTTTAGATTTACAGTACAGCTATAATATCTGTTTGGAGGGTGTAGTTACACAACAAATTTGTGTTGCAACAGGAATTGCTTGGCTTAAGGTATTTGGATGACATTGTTTCGATTTTTTATATTCGTGAACGTTCTATATAATTTATATTTTCTCTTTAACACCACCTTTATTTTATAAATAAAAATAAACAATGCCATATGTTTAATCAAGCATTTCTTTTTTTTTTTTTAATACGAATAAAATCAAACTGTTATAATTTTACTCTTCAAAATAAAAATATTTGAAAATTGTAAAAATTAATAAAAAATAAAATAAACTATTATTATTTTTATTAGTTTTTTCTGTAGGTTAGACAAAATATACTTGGTGAAAAATTTTAATATTTAATATATAATCAACAATGAAAATGTAATACACTGATTTGTATAGACAAAATAAAACATGCTATATGTAGAGTATATTTAATGTAAAGAACAGCGTCATCATAGATTTTACTTACTCAATATGTTGTTGCATTGTTGTTTTTAGTTTGTAGATACTACTCATTTCATATAAGTTGTAATGCTATTTTTGAGAATATTTAAATTGAATGATAATTGTTGACCTTGATAATATATGTTGAAGAAATTGGTCCGGGTAGAGGTCACTGAATGAATTTCTCGTGTAATTTGAGAAAATCTTTATTGATAGCCTATCAATAAAGATTGATATTATTATTATTGATTATATATTATTGATATATATATATATATATATATATATATATATATATATATATATATATAATATATATTAATATTGAAAAGTAAAAAAGAGACCCAACATAAATGTTAAGGACGTGGAAAAATTCCAACGAAAAGCCTTAAGTCACCAAACTGAAACAGAAATTAATATAATTTCTATTTCTGTTTTAGTTTGGAGACTTAAGGCTTTTCGTTGGAATTTTTCCACGTACTTAAAATATATAATATATATAAATATATATATATATATATATATATATATATATATATATATATATATATATATATATTATTGATTATATATTATTATTATTATTATTAGGCTATCAATTAAGATTTTCTCAAATTACACGAGAAATTCATTCAGTGACCTCTACCCGGACCAATTTCTTCAACTTAAAATATTTAAATTAAAATGTTAAAATTAATCGGTGATATAATTTATTAATAAAAACAAATGATGGGAAATATTAGAATACATAAATATGTATTATTTTTATTTGCTATTGCAGATTTATAGTTGAAAATATATTATCCGTTATTGAAATAGAAATTTTTTACTTAATAATAATTTTAATTATATAAATAATAATTTAACTGATACGATTATAACAATTTTGTTTATTAATTGTTTTTAATAAACAACAAACACTGTTTTCTTTTTTAGGTTTGCAAAGCCTTGAGTTATTTGGATTCAAGAGAAAATTAAATCGTTATGGAAAAAAAATACCCGATTCTCTAATCTAAATCACGACTATAGCATACCTGATTTTGGGCGTAAAATTAATTTAATGAACACGTTGACAGTGACGTAAGGATGTTCTATAGTCCTACTTATACAGATGAAAACATATATATTATATTTATCCCATGTATTGCACAATAGTTGACCCAGAAGAGACCTCAGAAATAAAAAAAGATGAAATTAAAAAGGGCTAAACTTAGAGCCTTGGTGCACACTTCATCAGCAGAGTAATGCCGTATTGTAGCTTCAGTCTATTCTAACAGCTCCGCCTCTCAAGCGCGTCGCTTCTGAATAAGGTTCCTTTCTTTTCTCTTTTTTTTCATTTCTATTTTTTTTTCCTTTTCATTTTAATCAAGGAGGAACCTTTGATTCGGACAAAGGAAACTCTCCCGGGTCCCCGTAGGACTAATCCAGGAGTAAAAAAACTTTTCGTTTGCCTTTTGAAATAATAAGGATTTGAGCTGAGATTAGAAAATTATGAATGCTTAAATGCTTGGCTGTGGCAAAGGTTTTGCATCGTATGGTAACTTTTTCTTACGATTGTTTCAAGTATAGCAATTGCTAACGGTAATAATAATTCGAAAGGATATTCACCATTATATGCGCTGTTATTTTTGAAAGTGATATAAGACCATTTGGATTTTTAAAAAATCGTTCATTCTTTTTAATGATTTCAATGATTATTATTTTATATTAAAGTTTAAAAGGTTTAAACCGTCGTTCTTTGTTAAGTACCAAGTGATGAAAACATTTGCCCGTTTATCCGCCCATATTTTTGAAGTAATTCTGATGGAAACCTTTAGATACCACATTCAAAAATAACAGCTCACAAATTTCCTTAACTGTTTACTCTCATTGGTCATCATTAACAATCTTTATATAAAATGTTTGTGTCAATATGATCATCGTGAACATTACTTCTTTCGTGTAACATAACTTGCAGTGCAGAGAAAACTTAAACGAAAGTGTTATGCCCATTTTTAGAATTTACCTATGAATTCATTTTTTTTTTTTTTGGCAATAAATGATTCAAACTATTTTATCCATAAATCTTAATGTTTGATTCATAAATAAATTTAATAATTTTTATGAAGAATGTCAGTTTATGAATCAAATTTTTATCAGTACTATACCGTGGTTGAGTGAGTCAGTACCGTGGCACGAAAAGTTTGAATTTAATGATAATCAAATTCAAACTATCATTATAGATATTTTGAAGCTGTAGCGAAATCCTCTCGGCATTTCAATTACAATTAAATAGTGTAACTAGTGTAATTACTTATTATATAAATATGTACACTACTAAATAGTGTATATATTTATATGATAACCCGTACACATTTTTTCTGTTGTAGTGTTATTGAGATATGATTGATAATTTATTTTATCAGATATAATGAAGAATTTATTTTGTAATTTTGATAAATATGATTACGTCTTACACGTGGATTCATTAGATCTTCTAGTGTTTTAATAAAAAGAAGTTTATGAAATGCTAATTGTGGAAAAATATATTTATTACCAGTAATGACTGAGTCTTATTGGAAAAAACTTTTTTTTTGTCAATAATGTTTATAAGCGCTTCAACTTCTTAGTTGTCTAAGGTCGTCAATTAATATCGCTTAGAGGGTTAGTAGAGTTGGTGACAGCCATTCCGGATTTTTTCAAAACATTTTCTTATGTTTAATGGATAAAAAAAAAAATGTGAATAGCAGAACTTCGTCATTCAGCGGTAAATGTAAAATTATTTTAGTAGTATATGAACATCATAATTGAACAAACATATAATAATAACTCATAATAAATAATAATTGGGAACGGAGTGGCTCAGTGGTAGAGCACTGAGTTGCCATGCCGGGAATCATGCCATGTTCAAATCCCGCTACAGGCAGTACTTTTATTTAGTCTGTTTGCAAGGGGAGATGGATCATATGGGATCTAGGACCCTCCTGGGGCTCACCCAGCCTATATATAATATTATAAAAATAGGGTACCGAAAATAAGGGGAAAAAAATCTGGCGATTGAGCGTGACCTAGGACAAGTCACCTCCTTGCAGAACCGTTGTCCATGAAACAGTACAGTCTCTACCATGTACTGAACCCCAGACCCGTTCACGGATTGTAGTGGTACAGGTTTTTTTATAATAATAACGGACAGATTCATAAGTATATCGATCATCCATTTCGAAAATACAATAAAAATATAATATACTTTACTTTTACTTTTTTTACAAAGTTATTATGATGGTGGATATATATTATTTTACTATTATCTGACCACCGATTATGGAATGCAATAAAACAGTTCTAGCAACGATTTAAGAAATCCTAATACTTTGAAATGTTTTCTTGAATAAAGATTTTTATATTATTTAAAATAAATATTGACAATGTTTTGTACATGTTGAAAAAAAATTCTTATACAATGTGCTGAGAATGTTATGTAGAACTTTACATGCATTGATCTCAATTTTGAAATAGTTTTCTCTTTGTGTTTTAGAAAATTCTTTTCCGGTCCACTCAAATATTTGTTTACGTGATTGAAATGTTTGATCAAAAACAGTTTAAATATTCTCGTTACAAGAATACGAAGTCCATAGAAATTGGGGACGAAGACAGGTTTTTTTTTGTTTAAAACGTTGAGATAGATTAGACTACAGTTTTTTTTTTACCAATCACCTCTACATAAAGTAGGCGAGATATTATACTGATATTTTAAAATAAATTAACATTAATTATAAACTTAGAAATACTACAAAATGAAAAATAAAGGCTCATTTAATATTTGTTTAATATTACAAAAACATAGTTTATATTTCATGTAATATTTTTATTAAATGTTTATGACTTAAATATTCTAATCTCGATATATTTGGATAGATTTCAGAGCAACATAGTTGAGAAATAATATGTAACTGCGAAAAGATTAACTCCAGTGAAATAATGAAGTAATTATAATATCTAATTTAAGGAAGAAATAGTTGGGGGTGCAGTCAAAGAAAACACCAAAATAAGAAAAACTTATTTATTATGTGCCGACGTTTCGGCCTACAATGTAGGCCATCTTCAGGGCTAAGAGAGAGAAACAAACAAAAATATATAAAAACGTAAAATTTTTGATATAATTATAATATCCGATTACAAATTGAAAATTTTCGTAATTCGAGACAGCTGATTATTAAGACTCAAAAGGTAGAATTTCGCAATTCATACTAAGAATAATGACCGAATTTAGATTTTTTTTTCTATCTGTTTAGAATAAATGGACTGCTGTTTTTTTTTCTTTTCATCTTACCATTAACTGTAAAAAGTTTAACTTTTTTTTCTTAATGATTTAATTGAAATGACAATTTGGGTACCTATTACGCTGATATATAAATATATAGCTTACGATAGTTAAAATTGGCGCTAATCTAAAATCACGGAAACTATGATATAACTACACTACGAAAAATTTTGTATTTTAGTTTTTTTTCATGCTATTCTATAATATATATACATATTTGATGAGTATTTACATTGTTTTTTATTCCTATATATCCAATAACTTAGTCATTAGAAATAATTGCATAATTTATTCATTGATTCAGTTAAGTTGCCGAAATGCCTTGGATTGGTTCAATAAATCTATTAATAATATTGGGATATTGGGAAAGATTATTTTTTTAAATATAATTTTTGAGCTGTATATTATCTTCTTTTTTTTTCAATATGCACCCAATATGACCCTCCAAAAAAAATTTTTTAAAAAATAAATATGATTTTTATTTACCAATTATAACTATAGATGTTTATGGTAGTCACAGCTCGATATGAAATATGATCCATAACAAATTTCCACAATATTAAAAGTAAATATCGATGTAATTTACTATATGATCTATTATTTATTTGCAAAGTCAATACTTTTTTCAATCATAGGTCGTTAAGTTTTATTTTTTTAAATGGAATATGTCGCAAACGATATTTTTTACGTATCTATGTTAAAAAAATCATTTATTCGAATTCAACATAAATAAATATTTACCGAGTTAAATTAAAGTTTTTTAGTTATTTTGCAAAACTTTTGTTGAAAGAGTTGGTCTTGATTCTCATCAAGTAATTATTGTAAAATGGTATTTCAAAACTATATTTTCCCAATTATTGTCTTTCTTTAAATATAAGATTTGTTTTATTGTTTTATATCTTATTTAAATTATACTTAGTTCATTATTTTCCTTATTTTCAAACTTTGAGACTAATATTTTTCATACTTTATTTTCTATTCTTATGTTACACTAATGAATAAAATTATTATTGTTTTATTATTGATATATACTTATTATTTATTTTATTAATATTTTGTAATTTTTTATACTAACAGGCTTTAATAAATTTATTACAGATTGAAAATAACCTAAGTGATTGAAGAGCCCTAAACATTTAGTTATAAATGAGCCAAATAATAAAAATAATTTTTATGCGTGGATATGATGATATCCACTTATCATCCACTTATTACAGATGTGTAATAAGTTATGAAGTTTTAAGTGATGTGTCTGTTAAAGATCACTGAAGTAGACGGTATCTGGTAAAAATTATAAATGTAACTGGTCATTCCTACAACTTTTTTTGTTTTTTACATTAAATTTGCTGAACAATACTATCTTTAATTAAATTATTCACTCATCAAAAAAATTGAAAATCTTTTATACATTATTGTATCCATAAATCTTATGTAGCTTTGATTAAGTAAACACGTTAGATTGTTTCTGTAATTCTTAAAAAATATATTTTCTCGGACGTCTCAATGATCTTTTTTTATTTTTCAGATAGAAAAAGGACAGAACCTGTTTGGTTTTTTTTGTCAACTTGAATATGTAATTTTGTTGAGTAATTTCTGTGTTGTGAGTTCTAAATCTGTTTTGGGCAGAGGTGTGGTGACTATTTTTTCTTCAATAGCATACCATAATATTTTGAAATTTATTATTAATGGTTAAGTTATCAATAAAAAGATTACATTATTATTTTAATTTTAAAAATTCTCCTACGTGAGGGTTTTGAGCAATGGGTTAGGCCACTGATAGAGACATTAAGATGGACCCTGTAGGTTGCTATGGTCACACGGCCATATTTGATCCGAAGAGAGGAATGATAAAAAAGAAGCGGGGGTGGACGCCGCCATTTTTCTGCACCGCCTCCGGTCGCCATGACAACCGCCCCCACTCACTATCGAGCCATCAGTGTGTGCCTACAATCTCTGCCCCAAATTAACATCCATTGACGAGAGCCTTGTTGACTCGGAGGATAAATGGAAAAAAAATTATGCAACGCTATGAAGGGGAGTTTTTTTCCCTACCTGCCCTTGCAGAAGGACTCTATTCCATATTCCGACGCCTCCTTCATCCTGGCATTTGCATATTGTGTTCGTTGAGAAAGTTCCCTATTTTAATACAAGAGGCTATAACCTTCCAATTAAATACCTATTTAAAAAATGTTTTCAAAAGGCGAGCTGTTTTGATTTTCTTGCCTAATTGGAACGGAGTGTTTTATTATTCTTTACAAAGCAGACCGCTAGTTAGTCAGATAGATAATGACATTTATTTACAATACAACCTTACTTTTTCTTTCAATATACTTTTGAACAACTCGGGATTAAATCCTGACTTAGCATGCTTTCATCTCTAGCAAGAAAATCAATGTCTATGTCAGCTTAGAAACCTAAACCTAGCTAGAAATATCGGACGCTTCGAGACATATCCAATAAAAAAATATGTTATCCTTCGACTTATTTTATAAGACTATTACGTTCGTTTTATATTGCAATTTTGTGAACCCACATTTTATATTGCGTATAAATTTGAATAGGCAGTCAAGAGGAGTGCCGACAGAAGTGAAAACTTTGAAATAAATGTGTTCGTTTTTGAAATGCTAAATCAATTATAGTCTGAATTATTTAAATTTCAAATTTATAAATTTTAATTATTAACATTAGTTTGGCTTTCATATATAATGGCACTAATTATATACATTTTCAAAAGTTTATTTGTTAATCAAAACATTTTATGGGATGCCAAAAATCAGTACAAAATATCAATAACATAACTGAAATAATAATTAGTATACAGTTATATTATTTATATCTTGTATATGTATTTACATAAGTGTTAAAGAAACTTTATTTTCATTTTTAGTATAATTATCATCGATAACTTCAACGATTCAATAATTAGATCATTTATACTTTCAATCATTTCATAAAATAATACATTTAACTGTGATTAATATTTATCTCTATCTATCTACATGGCGCTACAACCCTGAGTGGCTCCTGGCCTCCTCAATGAGCCGCCGCCATTCGGCCCGATTTTGTGCTGCCGCTGTCCAGCTTCGATCCGTAGCAGGTTCCGTGCATCCGCTGCCACTCCATCAACTCATCGAAGCCTTGTCCTACCAGTCCGTCGTGTACTGTGAAGGGCGGTGCCCACTGCTTTTCTTGGATTTTCTTCCACTTCCATCCTTCCGACATTGCCAGCCCAACTGAACCTCCTCAGTTTTATAAACTTCACAATGTCCACATCTCCGTAAAGGTCATAAAGCTCCCTATCCCTCCTAATCCTCCATCCGTCTCCATGGCCAACCTCATGGCTGAAGCAGCGTACATGAGTTTCCCAAAGGCTTCTACCAATTTCGATTGTGTCCTGAAAACGATATCCAGGTCGTCAGTCAGCGTCTGTACAGTACGGATAAATATCGTGTGGCCTGTTTGGATTTCTGAATCCCGTAGAACTTTCTCCAGTGCAAGATTTAAAAGGAGACAGGCCAGTCTATCCTGGATCCTGACACCTGACACCTTAAATCTCATTGTCAACTTCACGAGTTTGCCCATTTGTCTCATCGCCTTATACAGCTTAGGTCGTTTGATGCTGTCATATGCACCTTTAAAGACGACAAACATGCTGGTGTGTAGGGATTTTATATTCATGACCCCGTTCCAAAATTGTCCTGAGGGTGAATATTTGATCAACAGTGGATCTGCACTTCCGAAAGCCAGCCTAATATTTCCCGATTTCCCGTTCCGAAAATGGGGCAAGTCTGCTGAAAAGGACATTTGAGGGGATCTTGAAGGCACAAGACAACAGGGATATTCCACGATATTTCGTGCAGTCTCTTTTCTTATAGAGAGGACATGTTATAGCATTAGCCCACTGTCGTGGCACTCTTTCCTAGTCCCAAATTGTCAGGTCCTAACCAGATAATGCTTTATGCAACTCATCTCCCCCATACTTGAAGAGCTCGGTTGGTAATCCATCCGGTCCCCGCCCGGCCAATAAATATTTATAGGGGAAACGAAAAGTTCAACTAGTTATTGATCCTTTAAGTCACTATTTGTTTCAATTTCACATTTATTAAACGACATTTTAGTTAAATATTGTATTCTTATATCAATGGAATTCTAGCATTTAAACTAAAAATTTGTATAACTTATGCACAGGGCACTAGGTGTCGCCAGTCTCGAGCATGTTGCTGACGCGAAGCGGCTAAAAAGCAATTTTTTACTTTAAAAATAAAAAGGCTAGGTGCTTTCCCTTTCATATGCAAGGGAGTAAATAAGGATATTAATATAAAGATAAAGAATCAAACTTTAAAGTAAGGTAAAAGCACTTTTCGGTTCTCAGCTATATCCAAGGGTCCTCCCAAATAATTGGAGTCTACAACTCCTCACACGGTATTAGGCTAAATAACTTTGGAAAGGGAGTTGATTATTAATGCCATTTTTAATGTCGATCACATGATCAAGATCTCAAGTTCATCCAAGGCACTAAGGAACACGAAGAGGACCGTACCGATAAGTGGGTACCTCTTCACAGAGAAGGAAGTTCCGTAGCTGGTTAATGATTAGTGCTTTCCATGATTTCATTTACGAATAGCGTTTTGTTTAACAGCATAGTACAATCTTAGCATAAGATGTAGATGAACTATAGGAGTATTGAAGAAGAAATATAAATAACAATATATATATGATTGGAAAATTTATAGCAATGAAATGTGATTTCTGCCAAATCAGCTAGAAAGAAAGCAGGGAAATTCACTATCTTATTTAAAATTAATTCACATATTGGACCAAACATTCTTTCATAACCCCACCGTTGCATTGATTTAATATAAGTGTTATAGACGTAGTTGAATAATCATATCTTCAATAATATTAGTTGAATTTAAATATATAGGGAAGAAAATGGTCCTATTAATAATTTCTTAAATTGGGTTGAACTATTTATTTTAAAACCGACGTTTAGACCCACATTGCAGGTATCAGAGCTAGATATACAAGATTCAAACAAAGTAAAATGATACATACCAATTGTTAAGAATAAAAATATCTAAAATAAAATATGGATGTCATAATATTGGAGAATTTGTTTGTATCTTGTAGGTATATATACTAATATATAGCCCTGAAGAAGGCCTGTATTGTGGATCGAAATGTTGGCTTTCAAATAAACATTTAAGAAATTATTTCTTGGACCTCCACCCAGATCATTTTCTTCCACTTAAATAAATATACTAAAATAGCTATGAAAAGAACATTAATATTCTTGTGATATAATCAATACTATTGCCTTTTTGAATCATTTTATGCTTTGAGTATGGTAAGGAATGTAGTAAAGGAGGAGGTTTAGAACCTTAAAGTGATTTTTTTAAAAAATAATTTATTTTAAGAAATCAATATTCGTGCATGAAATATGAATAAAACAACAAACATTTTAATGATAATTAACCCTTATTTAAATAATAATCGGTTTGTCTTCTCAAAATCAAAACGAGAGGAAGATTTTTTTAGGATTGAGAAATTATAAAGGATTGTAATAGGAATGAAATATTAAATGGTAAGTTGAGTATAAGCAATTCTTCTGTTATATTCCAGCTGTTAAAACTGTAATCAACGTTTGTTGAATAAAGAAAATAAATAATAATAATAATTCTGAGAATATCTACTTGCATTTCCAGATTGCATCCAAGTTTACCTACGTTTTAATTCAAGAAACACTCAATCATTTTTCGACTCATTTCGATTATTGAACTTTTTGGCTTAGCTTAAGTTTCATTATGGGGATTTAGTTCCATACACGTTTTCTTTCAAAACTCTATTCCTAGAAGATTTGAATAGTATTTGAAGCATTAAAACGGAGAAGGCGCTCCGTCACGACATTATAAAAAAAAAATTCCTTCGTTTTTGTCATTTCCTTCGCCGGCGTGTTGACAAAAGACGTCCCCTCGCTGCCTCCTTGATCAGGAATCAGGGAGCGAGTAATTCGAGGAGGGAAAAAGATGGAGACCGCTAGCCTAATTGCGTTACTTCTTAATACAGCCTGACTCATTTCACTTAACAAGAAGAGTTGGAGGGATCCGAAATTAATTCTTCAACGGCGGGGGAGAGATTCGTTCCTCCCCTCACAAATTTTACTTTTATATCCGCTCTTAGTCACGTCTTCACGTCGATCGGCTAGTGGGGGGGGGTTAGCGCGCGATATTGTCTCCATCCCCTAAATATATCCTAAGGCTTTATTATTATATTTATCATCAAAAGAATAATATTATATTTGAGTGGAATATAATATAAGATTCTATATAAATAATATAGAAGAATGCTATATAGTGGAATGAAATAGTTAACTGGATAATTCAATCAATCAGAAGAATATTATAGTTTATTCAAACTTTGAGGAACTTCGAATAAAAGAATATAGATACTGACAAGTCTAGTCAATCCAATAAGGGTGGTTTGTTGATTGAAAAACATTTGAGGAGTGAAAAAAACTATACAACAAAAAAACAAGCTTTGGCCCAAAATTTATTAAAAAAATTAGGATCAAAGTTGCTACATTGCGTTTCCTATGGTTGGCAAAGGTGGGAACCCATCTTAAAATTTTATCTTGACAACTAATTAACATGATGGAATTATTTTTCCATTTTCAGTAAGTTAAATCTATCAGAAAATTAAAAAAATCGGTACTATTTTTAGTTTCAGACCTCTATAATTTGCTCTTTACCAGATATAACATCCATATTTTATTGATGTTTCTTGCTATATAGCTATATACAGGGTGTCCCGAATTTAAATGGCAAAACTTCAGGAGCTTATAGGGGACCGAAAAACTAAGACAAAAAGTCCTTTAGAGATTTGCTCGTTTTTGCTTAGTTTTAGAGAAAATCGCAAAAAAAAAAGAAACAAAACAAGTTTTCATTTTTATACTTATTTATTTACATTTATATTTATATTATGTTCTTTTTAATATAAATATTGCTCAAAATGTTGTCCTCTTGCACCAATGCAAGGATTACATATAGCACTCACTTGATAAATTGCTGCTAAACATTGTTCTGATGATATTTGGTGCGCTGCATCTATGATTCAGTCTCTTAATTGCTCTCTTGAGTTGATTGACACCGAATAAACTTTCTGCTTCAAGGTTCCCCATACGAAGAAATCCATGGGTGTCATATCAGATGATCTGGGTGGCCAAGGTACTACTCCTCCACGTCCAATCCATCGTTGTGGATAATTTATATCCAGCGAAGCTCGAGCAACTCTGCTATAATGAGCTGGACATCCATCGAGTAGGAACCACATTTCAATCCGCTGTTGTAAGGGAATGTCATCTAAGTAATTAGAAAAGTCGTTCTCCAAAAAATGTGTAAATGTGATACCATTCAATCTTCCAGGTAAAAAATATGGTGCCACCAGTAATCCGTTCCAAATTCCAAGCCAAACGTTAATAGCAAATTCATGCTGAAACCTATTCTCTATAATAGCTCTGGGATTTTCAAGAGCCCATACATAATAATTTCTTTGATTAACAATTCCTCCTCTTGTAAAGGTAGCTTCATCGGTCCATAAATTATCCACAACGATGGATTGGACGTGGAGGAGTAGTACCTTGGCCACCCAGATCATCTGATATGACACCCATGGATTTCTTCGTATGGGGAACCTTGAAGCAGAAACTTTATTCGGTGTCAATCAACTCAAGAGAGCAATCAAGAGACTGAATCATAGATGCAGCGCACCAAATATCATCAGAACAATGTTTAGCTGCAATTTATCAAGTGAGTGCTAGATGTAATCCTTGCATTGGTGCAAGAGGACAACATTTTGAGCAATATTTACATTAAAAAAGAACATAACATAAATATAAATGTAAATAAATAAGTATAAAAATGAAAACTTGTTTTGTTTCTTTTTTTGCGATTTTCTCTAAAACTAAGCAAAAATCTAAAGGACTTTTTGCCTTAGTTTTTCGGTCCCCTATATGTTCCAGAAGTTTTGCCATTTAAATTCGGGACACCCTGTATATAGCAAGAAACATCAATAAAATATGGATGTTATATCTGGTAAAGGGCAAATTATATAGGTCTGAAACTAAAAATAGTACCGATTTTTTTAATTTTCTGATAGATTTAACTTACTGAAAATTTAAATTCGGGACACCCTGTATATATGTGAGTATATATTATATTCATTTTTTTCTTAAATAATAATTGTTAGAATACCGGAAAAAATTAAGATAAGAGATTAAATAAAACTTAAAAGAAACTAACTTTAAGACGTTAGTAGTAAAATAGGAAATATTAATTAAAAATGAAAATAAAAAGATAATTTTTTAATTTATCATTCTTTTCAAAGAAAAGTAACGTACTTTTAATATTATTAATGGACAATTAACAAACTGTGGACGAATGGTAAGAGCCTATATTATATGAACTCACTTGGTGACTTATTGACCATTGACTAACATTATAACTTATTGACTACTCTATATCTAACTTATTGACTGATTCCTTCCATATTATATACTAACCACACCATCTTCTTCGTCTTCGTCTTCTCTCTCATTCTTATATTCTTAGAGCTCCATCTACCCATGTAAAAGAAGAGGGGGGGGGGGTCAAGGAAGTTATATTGCTAAGAAAATTGAGGATATTTCACAACTTGGGGGTTATGAGCCCACAAGTATACAAAACAATCTTAGGTGATCAACCCAATGTTATATTTAATGCTATCAATTACATGTAATTATCCGATAACTTTATGGTATTATTAACCTAGTTTTCCCATTTCCCAAAGCAATAGCTACATTAGTGGTCCCATTTTTATCTTTCTTTTATAAAAGGCACATCCTTCAGAGATATGGACTATTGTTAATGACCTCAAATGTTAACGGATTTTCTTTATTGATCAGATGAGCTTGGGTAAGCCTCGTATGTCCTATCTTAAGTGGTGTAGGACCACTTCCTATCTTAGATATGGATACACTAGTGTATAATCGATTACGTCAAACTAGTAAAATAAATTACACTGCAACATAGTATTAAAAACAGTAATGATCAGATAACAATATAGTATAAATTCATAACTTATTAAGTATTGAAAATCAAAAGAGTAGAAACATTTTTAGCAAATCCTATTACAAACCGATCAACGTTTTTTCTAAATTCAGACATCTTGAGAACTAAAATGTGTTGATTGGCATAATAATTTTTCATCATAATATTCATATTCTTAAAAATAAATCAGCAACGGGCCAGAGTTTCAGACCTGAGCAAGCTAACAGCATGTCTAGCGAAACGTTGGCAAAGAATTTGACGACACGAGAAATATTTGATGATGAATTAAAATGTTTTTCCCGATCCCCTTGGAAATGTAGATTCATTTGAATCAAATTTTGAAGCTAAAAGCTTAATTTATTAAAGTTTATATAAATATATACATCTCTTTTACCGTGCATTTTAAGAGGGGGTAAAGGATCTGAAATGGATGGATGTTAATGATCAACAAGAAATATAGGTTCTAGTGATGTGGTTCACTAGCTGGATTGAGAATTCTGTTTAATTGATTAAAAAAATTGGTCGAGGATATTTTGAGAATACCACATTTCTTGTTCCCAAAATTATTTCTCTTAGCATTATTCATTAACGTAACTAGAGTTGACTCAGGGGGGGGGGAGGTTAACCCCCATCAGTCAACCACTCCAACATATTACTCCCTTCAAGAAAGATGTCTCGTAATAAAGGTATAATTTATATTATACTATAATCATGTAGCTTCAAATTTAATAAAGAGATTGTAATTTTTTTATAAATGTTATTTATTTTATAAAAACAGTTTATTCATTAAAATAACTGTGCTTGCACTTTCTTTGTTGTGGTTTTGACATTATTGACCCTTACTTCTGTAACCCCACAATAATAACTTTGAAAAAGTAAAATCCTTCATATTTGTATTTCTTTTAAATTGTTACTTACAATTTTTTTTTTAAATTCTTCTAAGCAATGGGGGGAGGAGGTTACATCCCCAATAAACCCCCCCTCGTTACGCCTATGGCATTATTCTGCATAATTTTTCTGCAAACACGAATCATTCCATTTTCCACGAAGCATCTCTTATGATTTTATCCACGAAATTTTCACTCAAAAGTATTTGGATAACTTGAAGATAGTTAAAACAATATAAAGCTATTATAAACCTGGAATGCAACATGGTTTTATATCGTACAGTCCCGGTTGTGCTGCACCCAATGCCAAGACAGGGGAACTACCTTCGTTATATTCGCTATATACATTACTAAAAGGTTTTAGTAATCACCGTGTAATATTTTATTTTACAAAAAATATGGAATCATAAAAATGGGCCATCAAAAGCTGAGGTTATCTGATGAAGAACGCATATAATCTGTAAAATGGGATACCTGTAGTATATATAATTTATATAGACTAAATTATATATGTGTATTTATTCCCAATTTTCTTAGTTTATTTAAAAAATAAAAACAGTTTAACCTTGAAAATTGCAGTCAACAGTAGCTCTAGTAGTATGAGTAGCTTTCTGATGTAGTAGATTAGTTGCCTTAGCTTTTACAAACCCCTTCCCCTACATGGTTTCAGTACTCGTAAAGGGTATAAGGGTTCAGTACATGTTAGGGACTGAACTGTTTCCAAGCAAATGGTTGTGTAAGAAGGTAATTTGACCGCGATCATGCTCAACCGCCATATAACTAAGTCCTTTTTTTGAGGGTAGGGGCTGGATGAGCCCAGGTGGGTCTCCAGATCCCACAGAATAAATAATTTATCTTCCACAGCTGGTCACAAACTCTGGAACTAGAGATTAGTAATCCAGCATGGTACATGTGTAAAATCACCTTTAGAAATCATCTCAAAGAACCCTTGGACAAAGCTTGGGAATGATTTATGAACAGGAATGAATCTTTGACAGCTACTTTCAAGTAATGGAAAGTTAAATCTCTTTGATGAGGAGGACTGCGTCAACTGCAAGAACAGGTCACTGTTTCATATTTGATAAAAGAGATCAAGAGATACTTGAAGGATGAAGTGGATGCCAAAAATGAGAAAGAACGTCTTCTGGCAGCCAAAACAGGACATCTAAGGTAGCAAGAGTTAATTGTATTTGAAACCATTATCACACTTAATTAATATGAATTTATAGGACCCGAGTAATAAGGCAAGAGTGATCTGATTAAGAAAATTTCACTGATTCTGAAAATATAACTACTTAAACCATAAATATAGCAGTAAAAGTAATATTAAAAAATAAATATGGATTAGTTATGCAACCAGTTATACAACTTAAAACTTTAATCAGATATGGTTGATAAAATAAAGGACTAATTAAGACCGTGGAAACATTCCAACGAAAAGCCCTTAAGTCTCCAAACTAAAACAAAAATTGAAAATATATAGATATTTTCAATTTCTGTTTTATTTTGGAGACTTAAGGGCTTTTCATTGGAATTTTTCCACGGTCTTAAAATTTATGTAAGGTCTCTTTTATCTTTCCCTTTTCAAATTATACAGGTCTTTCTGATGAATTTGTCTGAAAAATTTCTGAAATTTAAAAAACAGGTTCACTAAAAATGGAAAAATAAATCCATCATGTTTTAGTGAAACTATAATTTTGAGATGGTTCACACCTTTACATAGTCAAGGCCAAACAGCAACCTTGTTCATACTTTTTTTGATAGCTCAGATAAGTGTCACAATTTTAAGCCAACCATTGTTGTTGTTTTTTTGCCCACATGTATAAGTAATTACAGCAGAATTTTCCAGATTGATATTCAATCATCATAAAATGTTTGTATGTGAATAATAGTTATTTAAATTGACCATGGAAAATTTCCAATTTAATTATATTAGTAATCATTAGTATAAGTTAAACATTTTCCAAACTTGGTAATTTCATAAAAATCTAAATTTTTAAAATTGATGATGCAATACAAAATATAATTCCCAAATTTATCTTCTTTCAACTTATGAAATATTATCTTGGCAAAAATGATTAATATCTTCTTTATTGGAAGTGCTTTTGAAATAGTATTATAATGTCCCATATGATACGGACTATATAATTTAGTATGTACACTTCTAAATTATTTAACTAAATAAAATCTTGGAGAATGTGAAAAAAAAAATTGAGCTTTATGAAGAAAGGCAGAGAAGATATTAAGTTATATTTAAAAAAATAAAATTCTTCTTTGTTTAAAATAGTAAAAAGCTAAAAAGATTCATAAGAATATTTCATAGATGTTTAAAGTGGAATTTCTTGCATAAATTTTCTGTACTAAATATAGTATTTAGAAAGGTATTTTTAAGAAATTCATTCATGGCTAGAAAAAAACAAAAAGGCTGTAGGACAACCAAGAATAAGTTATGCTTCCAAATGATTCATTTTATTGATTGGCTTTAGTCATACAAACAGGTTCTAAAGCATAAACACCAAATAGGGGACAAATTAATAAATTATGCTAATTCCAATTTGCCAATTATTTGATCCAACAGTTTGTATAATAGTATGCCTGTAAACTTGTCAATATATCGCTCACTTTTTTACTTTAAAAAATTTAATATTAATTAAATTACATTATATTTACAGTCCGCATGAACTTCTTATGTGGTAATAAATGGCCATAAAAATTAATTGATCGCAATATTTGATTTTAAAGTCTACTCTTAACTAATCATTGAGAAAATAAAATTAAGATTTCGACCAATTTAAGCATGTGTTAATTCAGGCTGTAAGGCTATAACACATTCTTAAAGTGAGTTTTTAGATACAAGCTGGTAAAGGTTTTAGACACTATATGAAATATGTTTTTAAATATAGAACTCAAAATTTATTGAAAAAGGGTCATACTGTTCTAATTTATTTAAAGAAATATTGTAATTACTTAAGTGCTCTTTTTATGATAACACCATTTCCAAAGGCCTTTCTGGATGAATGGAAAGCATAAAACCTCTTATTGATCTTTCATTGAATATTTATTTCTCAATTACAACACACTGTTAATATTTAAAACAAAGCAAGATTTTTCATCACCAAAGCAATGCGCATTGCTTTTATTAAAAAAAAGAAATATTAAAAATATATCAATTCAGAATAAATTTAAGTTTGAATTTACTAAAATATATTTCACTCTAAGATCTCAAAAAACTAATACATTTACACATTGTTACGGGCTACTGGGTATTAAAATGAATTAAACAATTCTTTAATTAAAGATACTAATATTTATTAACAAAATGATGAAAAGGATACAACTAGACTATTAACAATTAAATTATTGAACTAATAATAACAATATTCTAAATATTTATTATCTAGGCCTAACTCCTAATTAATTATTACAATAATATAAGGTATTACTAATTCTAGATAGCTTAACTAGTCATAATAGTTTCTATGAATATTATAAAATTACACTACAATTTATAACTAACTAATACTTAACACTTACAGTTCACTAGTCCACCGACCGTAAGATTCTTCAAGTATCACAAACTGACAAACAGTAACAAACAGAAACAGTTTATTACACTCGCGAGACTGTTACAGTTCACTGATACACTTATTACACTGGCCGGTTCAACACTGACTAGTTTATCACACTGACACTCACTTATTACACTTATCACTGATCTTCACTGGTCTACTCTCAGGCTAAGACTGACTGACTCGAGGTGAGGGAAGTCTTTTTATAGGTAAGGCCGAACATTCTAGAACACGGAGGGGCCAGACAATTCCGGAATATTCTTAATCCTTTGCCGACAAAAGGAGACGATCTAGAACCGTCCTAATCCTATTTTAACTTCTCCCGCCGACGGATTTAAGCCGCTAATCCTCTTGCTCCCGTCTTCCTGCCGGCGCCCGTAACACTGCCCCCTCCTTAAAAGTGCTCTGCCCCAGAGCAAGTCCGGAGAAATCGGGCATTTATGAGCTTCTACTGATGGAGACGCACTTTCTTTCCAGGGGTTGAACGTGCACACCAATATGGCAACTCCAGAGGTGGCGAATGTCTGTTCGATCATGTCCCTGACAATCTTCCACTCCAAGCCGTCGTATCCACAGCCCAACTTCGGAATAGCGAGCTTAGTGACACGCAGTCTCAGAAGCTTACTCCGAAGGTCGTCGAGGCTTCGCCGCAGTGCGTCATATGTCGGCTTCTGATCAGTGGCACGCTTGGTAACCAAGTAAAACAGGTGCCGTCCTTCGTGCGGCTGGTGGAGTGCCTTCCCAAAAGTTGGTCCTTGGCGTTCCAGCTCCTCAGTTCCGCCGAACTTCTTCCTGAAGACCGTTGCAATCCCTCGAGAAGTCCTCAGATCTTCGGCAACGCAATGGGCCAGAGAATACTCCACTGGTAACGAGAAGATATCCCTGTAGATTACCTGAGTTACTCCACGGGTCCCTGGTACCTTCGTATTTGCAACTGGGTCATTATTTGTCTCCACGTTGTTTAGGTACCTAACCTGCTGGTCTTCTGCCAGGCCATGATCTCCTTTGTGCCAAGTCTATTGAAATGGACTACCTTGGGTTTTCCTTTATGCTTCTTCCTGATCCTATATATGACGTCGTTGATCCTCTTGACGATCTCAAACGGGCCGTCCCAGGAGTTCTGAAGTTTAGGTGAGTAGCCTCGCCTTCTTCGAGGATCATGTAGCCAGACCAAGTCTCCAGGTTAGTAGCCACCCTTCTCAGCCCTGATGTCGTAACGCTCCTTCATTCTGTCACTGGCTCCCTGGATGTTTGTGCGAACCTTCTCGTGGATATTATCCAGTCGCTTCCGTAGATCCGAGACGTACTCCTCTCCGGCAATTTCCTCATCAGGCTTGAAACCGAATTTCAGATCACAAGGCAACCGAAGTTCTCTGCCGAACACCACATTTGCGGGAGTCTGCCCCGTTGCCTCACTGACTGAACTGCGGTAGGCCAGCAGGAACAGGTGAAGATACTGGTCCCAGTCTCGCTGGTGGTCGGAGACCACTTTGAACAAATATCGACCCATAGTCCTGTTCATGCGCTCCACCATGCCATCGGATTGAGGGTGAAGAGGTGTCGTCTTGGTCTTCCGTATTCCCAGTGCTTCGCACATCCCGGAGAAGACTGCAGACTCGAAGTTTCGTCCCTGGTCAGAGTGAAGTTCCATGGGTACTCCAAACCTACTGACGAGCTGCTTCACCAGTACGTCCGCAACCGTGACTGCCTCCTGATTCGGAAGGGCGTAAGCTTCCACCCACTTGGAAAAGTAGTCCATGGCCACGAGAATATACCGGTTACCTTCATCCGTCACAGGGAAAGGGCCAGCGATGTCAATTGCTATTCTCTCAAACGGTGCTCCCACATTGTACTTCCTCATTGGGGCCTTCTTTCTTCTTATGGGTCCGTTAGAAGCCGCACAAGTCGCACAACGCCTGCACCAGTCCAACACATCGTCCTTAAGGTTTGCCCAGTAAAAGCGTTCACGTACCTTTTCCAATGTACGGTGAACTCCAAGGTGGCCGCCAGATACTCCGTCATGAAGTTCCCTGAGTACTTCGGGCACTTTACTCTTCGGAACGATGAGCTGAAGTCTGCGCTGATCTCCTTCCGTGTTCTCCAATGCCCGTTTCAGCAGCCCGTTGTCCACTAGAATGGAGTCCCATTGGGCCCAGTAAGTCTTTACATTCTTCGACATTGGAGCAACATCCTGCCAGGTTGGTCTTCCTTGCCCCGATAGTTTCCATTGTTTTATTTGCTTCAAGTCCGGGTCCTCGTCCTGTTCCTTTGACACCTCTGCATCCTGCCAACTATCCATGACCACCGTTGTCCTCAACACTGATGCCTGCTTCTGTTCTTGTCGAGAACAATGCCCGCAGTCTTCGCCACAAGGCCTCCTTGAGAGCGCATCCGCATTTCTGTGACTCGTTCCAGCACGATGAGCAGATTCGAAGTCATATTCTTGAAGGCGCTCTATCCACCTCGCCACTTGTCCTTCTGGTGACTTGAATCGTAGCAGCCACATTAGAGCCGCGTGGTCCGTTCTCAGGAGGAATCTTCTGCCGTATAGATATTTGTGAAAATGTTCTATAGATTTCACCACTGCCAGAAGCTCCTTCCTTGTGACACAGTAGTTGCGTTCCGGAGCTGAGAGCGCTTTACTGAAATATCCAATGACCCTTTCTTCTCCATCTTGGAGCTGAGAGAGGACGCTCCCAATAGCGGTGTTGCTGGCGTCTGTATCAAGTATGAACTTGCCCTCGGGACGGGGATAGCTCAGAATAGGAGCACTACTCAATTTCTTCTTCAACTCCTCAAAGGATGCCTGACACTCGTGATCCCAAAGGAACGTCCGTTTTTCCTCGGTAAGCCTGGTAAGAGGTTTTGCAATGTTAGCAAATCCTTTCACGTACCTCCTGTAGTAGGTGCAGAGGCCGAGAAAACTTCTTACTTGGTGCTTATCTCGAGGTACTGGCCAGTCGGTGATCGCTGCAATCTTCTCTGGGTCAACGGCAACTCCGTTGTCTGACACAATATGCCCCAGGTAGTTGACTTGCCTTCGGAAGAGATGACACTTCTTCGGATTCAATTTTAGGTTCGCTGCACGCAGTCGTTCGAAGACCTTCTCCAGATTGTTCAGATGGTGAGCGAAGGACTTTCCCAGCACAATGATGTCATCTAGGTATACCAGGCAAATTTCCCAAGAGAGACCTCTTAACACGCTTTCCATCAGCCTCTCAAATGTTGCAGGAGCATTGCAAAGTCCGAATGGCATTACTGTAAATTGCCAGAGTCCAGTCCCAATCGAGAACGCTGTCTTCTCTTTATCTTCAGGTTTCAATCCAACCTGCCAATATCCACTGCGGAGATCCAAGGTAGAGAAAAGTTCACACCCCTCTAGAGTGTCCAGCGTATCATCAATCCTGGGGAGCGGATAGCTGTCTTTCTTGGTGACGTTGTTCAGAAGGCGGTAGTCCACGCAGAATCTCGTTGTGCCGTCCTTCTTTTTCACCAGTACAACAGGAGACATCCAGGGGCTACTCGAAGGCTCAATGACACCATCAGTCGCCATCTCCTCGATGATCTTCTCGGCGTCCTCCCGTTTGGCTAACGGCAGCCTCCGCGGGACCTGTCGGATGGGCTTAGCATCCCCGATGTCAATTCTGTGCTGGACGATATCCGTTCTACCCCGTGGCCCTGGGCTGATCTCAAAGACGTCCTGCCATCGGATTATCATCTTCTTCACTTCCTCGCTCTGTTCAGGCGAGAGTTCCCGGCAGGATTCGTCCACAAATCCTGTTAGTTCTTCCGGCAGTCCTCGCAGCTCGGTGGGATGACGTTGCAGCTGACGAACCACTGAGGTAGCGGTTGTACATTCTCCTACCGGTGTTCTTTTGTTCAGCGTTACTGGGAAGCTGTTCAGGTTCATTAGCCGAATCGGAGTGGTACGTCCGACCTTGATGAGAGACCTTGCAACCATTACGCCGCGTCCGATCTCCTGTTCTTCTTGCCTTCCAGGTTCAAGTAGCAAACATTGATCCTCAGGTAGATGTCCTTCGATCGTCCCATGCGTTATTATTTGGCTCCGTGCAGGTAAAGTGGTGTCTTCTAGTAGGCGCACTCGTGCGTAGATGTCCTTTCCCTGCCGAAGGATGACTTCTTCGTCTCCCAGCGTCATAACACCTCTCGCCATATCCAGCTTGATCCCATATGCGATCATCAAGTCCGTGCCCAATATGGCATCTTCATCAATATCTGCCACGAGAGCGCGGTGCTTCAGATGTTGATCCCCGATGATGAAGTCGGCAACTGTCTCCCCGTAGACCTTGGCTGGGTCTCCTGTGGCAGTCCGTAATGTCCAAGTCGTTGGTAAGATCTTATCAGCCGGAAGTGTCTTCAAGTTCAAGATAGTCATGGTTGCGCCGGTATCCAGTAGCAGACTTCGCAGCTGCCCGTTCACCATCCCATCTACGTAGAAACTATTCGTTCTGCTTCCTATTGACGCAACTCTGATGGTCTTCCCGGGGCCTTTGACTTTACGGGTTGACAGTTGCCCCTTCCCATCAACCCTACTTAGTTTTCCTGTGGCTTTTCTTGCTTCTTTGTTGGACACTTGCTTCTAGGGTGTCCAAGTTGGCCGCAGCTCCAACAGCGTATCTCTTTCTTACGGGTCCTGAGAGCCTCCAAAACCTTTGTCACTATGTCTTCGACGCTAGGGATCACATTAGGCTCCGCTTCTGCTGCTCGAACACGTGCATGGCCCCGTACTGACTGCCTGACAGCCTCGAACTCCATGGCCTGAGATAATGCGTCTCCCAAAGTCTTTGGCCGGGCGAGCTTCACTGCCTGTTGCGTCTCGGGGTCCCGAAGTCCATCCAGGAATTTGTCGACAGCCAGGCTCTCGTAGACATCATCGGTGACCGATGGGTAAGCATTCCTCACCAGCCGTGCAATGTCTGCCTCAAATTCCTGTAGCGTCTCGTTGGTCTTCTGGATCCTGCTTCTCAGCTGTGAGCGATATAGCTGGTCCATGTGGCGATGGCCGAAACGCATCTCCAGTCTTCTAACCAGTTCCCCGTAGTTAGACCGCTCTGTCATGGGCATCCCTTGCAGTACTCCCAAGGCGTCTCCACGCAAGGCCAGGCACAACGCTGAAGCTTGGGTCTCTTTTGACCACCCGTGGATCGAAGCCGCCGTCTCGAAGAGAGTCATGTAGTCCTCCCACGGCGTCTTTCCGTCGAACACTGGAATGGTGTTGTGAGTAGGTGGCGTCCCAGCATTGGCGGGCGTAATGGTGCTATGAAGGCTGCCGTCGGAGGAACGGTCGGTGTCGTTCGTCGGTGGGTTGCTCTTGCGTCCCTCGAGAGCTTCTACTCTTAGCCTAAGTTCGTTTTCTATAGAATTCAATTTTTCTCCTAACCTGGATTCTACATTAGCTACTTTATTATTTACATCGGCTAACTTATTATCTACATTAGCTAACTTATTCTCAACATTTTCCATTAACTTATTCTCTAATGTGTCCAATAAATCACTTTTTACAGTACCTAATTCATTCTGTACATTACCTAACTCATTTTTGACACTACTTAATTCATTACCTAGCTTATTTTCTACATTACTTAACTCATTTTTAACAGTACCTAATTCATTACCTAGATTATTTTCTACATTTCTTAACTCATTTTTAAAAGTTGCAGACAACTTGCTTAAATCAGTTTCAAACAGAACGTCATCTGGATTTTCCCCTAAATCTACAAAAAATTGACGCAAGCGCTGTTGCAACACACTTTTAGTTCCGGATGAATCCAGATCACGCTCCTCCAACTCCCGTTTCAAATCCGCAACTTTTAAATCAATTAATTTAACACTTTTAGATGCCATTCTACATACAGTAGCCCAATAATTACAAAATACAAGACAAAATGCAAAATAATAACAAATACACAACAATCCCACTTCTGACACCAATTTGTTACGGGCTACTGGGTATTAAAATGAATTAAATAATTCTTTAATTAAAGATACTAATATTTATTAACAAAATGATGAAAAGGATACAACTAGACTATTAACAATTAAATTATTGAACTAATAATAACAATATTCTAAATATTTATTATCTAGGCCTAACTCCTAATTAATTATTACAATAATATAAGGTATTACTAATTCTAGATAGCTTAACTAGTCATAATAGTTTCTATGAATATTATAAAATTACACTACCATTTATAACTAACTAATACTTAACACTTACAGTTCACTAGTCCACCGACCGTAAGATTCTTCAAGTATCACAAACTGACACACAGTAACAAACAGAAACAGTTTATTACACTCGCGAGACTGTTACAGTTCACTGATACACTTATTACACTGGCCGGTTCAACACTGACTAGTTTATCACACTGACACTCACTTATTACACTTATCACTGATCTTCACTGGTCTACTCTCAGGCTAAGACTGACTGACTCGAGGTGAGGGAAGTCTTTTTATAGGTAAGGCCGAACATTCTAGAACACGGAGGGGCCAGACAATTCCGGAATATTCTTAATCCTTTGCCGACAAAAGGAGACGATCTAGAACCGTCCTAATCCTATTTTAACTTCTCCCGCCGACGGATTTAAGCCGCTAATCCTCTTGCTCCCGTCTTCCTGCCGGCGCCCGTAACAATATACATATAACTAAGTAGAGCTGATCCTGCTTTTAACTGAAGTTATCACATTATTATGTTAATAAATTAAAGATATTAAGATTTTTTATTTATTCTGAATATAGAATAAAGATAATAATAAGTTGATAATGGTGCAGAAACTTCAGGATAATGTAGTGAAATGAACATTTTAACAGGAAACCAAAAAAAAGTGTTTGAATAGTGGAAGGATTCTCAAAACAAAGACCTCATTTTGAGATAATGAAAGGAGAACAAAATAAATCCTAATCATCCTTAGAATATCCAACTCTTATACCAGTTAATTGTATGAAGATTCCAAACTAAATTGTAATATAAGAACATAATAAATATTTATATTGATCATTTTGTACTGTGACATTTTCCCTCATTCTGCCCAAATAAGATTTTTAATTAAACTGTATAAATAAATTTAAGTTACTAGAGTTATATATTAAATAGAAATTATTTCAATTAAAATACAATATTTTTTAAGGTTTTTTATAGAATATTTGTTCTAAATTTAGAATTAATATAGAATATTTTGTAAGATGAAATGAGACACATAGGTTTTGGAATGTATATTAAATTGTTTGAAATGAGTTACATTTCATTTGAAAAGGCTTCTACATGAATCAGACTGAGATAGTTCAATAAAAATGTATTGACGAATAAATACACAATAATTATGTATGGGTAAAGATAGCAAGGTAGATTGCTATCCTCTTTTTTAATTAGGTTTTACTTAATCTATTTATAATGTTTATTGGTATCAGTTCTTTTAAAAAATAAAAGCTACGTGAGTCTAAAATGTTTTTGAGAAATCCTTTAATTTTTAAAGTGTTCTTCAGTTTTAGTGATTATTTTCTAGACAGCTAAAATTACAAAGCTTTAATGTTATTATTTAAAATTAATGAACTGACTGTTGTTGAATATAGAGCCATTTTAGTTTATTGATAATTTAATACATTATCCTGAATTTATCCTAAAGAACTGATTTTTCGAAATAGAGAAGTATAAAAATGTGTACTGAAGAAAAAAAACAATATATATTAAAGTAAATCACACACTGTATAATTTATGAAATTGTTAATAATACAAATTGTATGTCAATAGGGTTTAAATATCATTATTTTAATACATGAAATACAGATTAACTACTTGACATAAAATGGGGTAAACACATGCTATCATATTGAAATTGATTTAAAACTTACTCCAAATAAGTTTGATGTAGGAGGTAAGGTGAATGTAACATATTTCACACCATTATTTTTGCTGTTAGCAATAAATTTTGTATTTTCAAATTTAGATGTGATTTATCATTAAACAATTATTTATTTTTTCTTTTAAGCTGTTTTTATATAATCATTGTGCATCAGAAGCAGAATTAGTTATTAAAATGAATAGAATGAAAATTAATCAAGTCTAAGTCTTTATAAAACCTCCTGTCCATTTGAACCCAGTTGATTGAGTTAACACAAAACATATTACAAATATGATTGTAATTGAATGTTGATTATATTAAGAAATGAAATTTTATCTTTACAAGTTTAAGTTACATAGATGCATCTCTCGAGCAAACTAGTATTTGCTTACATTGCAAATATTAAGTTAAAGCTGTTGTTAATGAATCTCTCGGAAAACTATATTTATATATGCTATAAAATATTTTAAAATTGCAAAGAAACGTTCATAATCAACTACCAATTGGAAATTTATGGATGCACATAAATAATACAAAAACATCCTGTGACTGGAACTGGAACTCAATTATATTCTTAGATTTGATTAGTGCCCTTCACACTGGTACACCAAAAATGAATGGTGAATCCACGAAAGACAAAATAAATAAACTATAAAATATTTAATCCTTATTATCCTTTCATGCATAGGATAAGGGAATACAATCATATAATTGTGCTTATCATCCCTCCCACGTTCTCTAGTAAATTTTTTTTTTGCAAATTAAAAATGATTGGCAGCTCTGCAGAAGAATATTAATTAGGTGGTATTGGTATCAATACTTCGGGCTTGCTATGCCTTTTATTATTACATGGTAGAATTAATACAAACATTTATAAATAACAAAATAATGTATTACATCTTGGTTCATAATACCTCAAAATCATTGATCATCATAAAAAATCTTTAAAAAGAAAAAAAAAAAGAAAAAAAAGATGAAAAAGTAATAAAACATTTTTAATAAACATATTTTATTTTATTTTTTAATATTCGTTAAATGGAACTGATATTTATTCCCTGTATGTTTATGTACCTTATAAAATTCATCCTCTCACTTTGATGTATTACTAAAAAAAAAAGATTAAAAATAAAAAAAAGGAACAGTTTCCCTAGCCATGTTAGTAGCACATTAATGACAAAAATAATTTTATTTTTAAACATCACTACCTGACATTTATCAAACTTCTTCCTGAATTTATTGTATTTTTATTCTAATTGTCTATTTAGTTCTTAATTTTTTATTTATCTATAGTATTACCTCTGGGTAGTTTCTCTACTTGTCTTTATCCATGCCTTTATGTATCATTCAGACCATTATAATTACTTGTTGCATATTATAATAAAGTTGTAAATTTCCATAAATAATTTTTTTAAAATATATATTTATTTTTACTTATTAAAAGTATGTCTATAAATTGATTGCTTGTGCTGGATATTTAATTATAATTTACAATTTACACTGAATTGGTCAAATTGAATAAAATGTTTTTCTTTTTTCTTGTAAGCACTTAACAAAAAAAAAACAACTAAATATGGCTCTTCCAAATTAAATAACTAGTAGTATAAAATAATAAGTAGCTAAACTAAAAGAGAAGAAAGAGGACTGATCAATATATACAGAAAGAATTATAAATCAATATACATCAGATAGTTATATAAATCAATATTAATGATATAATATATATATATATATATATATATATATATATATATATATATATATATATATTAAATATATTATATTATATTAAATATATTATATTATATTAAATATATTATATATATATATATTAAAATTAATGAATGTTGCCACCATATTTTTACTAATAACTTTTTATAACACTTAAAAATAAAAACTTTTTGTTAGAATGAATATTTATAATTACCACCACCTAGAGGTTTTTAGTGAATAAATATTAATATTTTGCATAACTCACCTCTCCTCTCCTCATCTTAGACAGTATTGAATCCAAGATGATTGTCACTATCAAACCACTTAAGCTTAACTACTGATTACTTGATATATGTATATTATTCTAAACTTGTACTTTACAAGTACAAAATAAAACTATTAGTGTAATGAGCTTGCTTCCATGTATGTGAAGCTGTCATAACAATAATTACAAACATTTAGGCAATATTAGCTACACCTTATACCATCACACCTATCCTAAAATAAAGGTACAACTCAATAGAGATATTGTTTGAAGTTTTTATTAAACTTTTTAAACTGGTTTAATACCCTTCAAAACTATCTCATTAATACAAACTGAATATTTCTAATATCCTTTTACTGGCTGGAAAAGTATGAGGTATTTAAATTTTGAGTTGAACTTTTTTTATTATATTCAAAAAAAGGTGCAGTATATAGGCAATCAAGTTTTTAATTATATTGATTGGATCAACTAATTATTCAATACAATTCTTTTGGTTATATTATTTGATTTATATTACATAACTATTAATCAAGATCAGAGTAATAGAATAAAATTGATTAAAAAAAATTTAGTGTCAATTTGATAATATTTAATGCAAAAATCGAATGCCCCATATAATAATTTCATTAAAACCGGTAGAGTTCATAATTAGTTTCTATGTTACCATGCTGTATCTGTCTTTTATGAGCCTTTCTATAAGTAACAACGCTGTGTATTAATAAATATGTTTAGTCTTCTCAGGTAGTTACCAAATAGGAGGTAAAATATTGCATATGAAATAATATAAAAACAAGCTTTGGTAAAAAGAAATTAAGGAAAATCAATTTATTTTTATTAAAACATATAAGTGCCTTGTACAGATCATTGTGGGTTAGATTCTCACCTGGGTCCGTTAATATCAATTTCGAGTGGTTCTGAGAAAAGAATCATGCACTAACCAGAGATATCCCTTCTGGTTAGTGACCTAGTTCTGGCAGTGACCTAAAGGACCAATTTTTTTGTTTCTTTCGCTAGTACCAATAGTGAAAGAAATCCAAAACAAAATGGGCATGTTTAAAACAATATCACCTAGTTGTTCCGGGTAGATGTATGTACTTAGGTAAATGACTGAACGGTAAAGGTAGTGAGGTAAATTAGGAGAGGAGTTCATAGGAGCTCACTTTTTTCTGCAGTAATGCTGGTGTCTTTTGAGGGTTTTAACAACTAAAAGAAAAACAAAGATTTCTTAAGGCTCACTATACAAAATGTGCCAATATATCAAATCACTCTTTATGATTGACATGAAAACAGTAAATAAAAGTGCAATGGGTGGAATAGAGTAAATAAACCAAAAAAGAAAACCAGTAATGAGAAAATTTTAATAAATTTTGATAGGACTGAATGAAAGATGGCTAGTCTGTTTTTGAGCTTAATTATTTGTTCTTTCTTCCACCCACCGATTTTTTTTTCTTTCCTATTTTTGATCCTTGACAATATCAGCATATTTATTTCTAAAAATAAACAAGCAAAATTTTGACTTATTTAACATTAAACAATCAGTTTTTTAAGAGGACTAGCTGTCAAATAAACAAAATTTAAATAAAAAATATAATATATTGCATTTAATTTTCATTCATGAAGTGCCATACATAAAATATGTCTGATTTATGGTGTTAACATTAATAAAAATATGGGCCTAATCTGTTTTACCAGATTATATCTGATATATTTCTAACTATTTCAAGCATACAGTAAACAAATGATGATACATGGATGTTGGTGCATCTGAAAACTATAAAAACCAGAAATCCATTCCATTTCCTCTCTTTCTCCTCCTAAAAACCATAAATAATATAATAAAATTGGTTTAAAAAAGATGAGAATAACATTATAATTAAAAGATAGGGAATGCAGGTTTTTTTTTCTAAAATTGAAAACATTTAATTGTTTTAATACCTTATGATGTATCAAACAACTTATGCTATCTGAAACAATTATTATATTGTAAATAGACAACTGAATGTTTATTATACTTCAAAGCAAGTCTAACATGAGCTGCATCTAGGGTCGCCAGATGTCTGGTTTTCGACTGGACATTCTGTGTTTTTTTTGTTTGTCTGGTCAAGAAAATCTGGGTAAACCGAACAAATGAATGTCTGGTTTTAAAGAAATTTAGCGCCATGGGAAATGTATGGACTGGCAAAAGAAATCGTCTTGCTGTAAATACTATAAAAAGTGAATCGTACGTTTTTTTCAAAATAAGCGGTAGTTGCACTGAGTTCAAAGATGCCATTTCTTGCAATAAACCTTTGTTAAAAGCAGTGTCATCGAATGCTAAATATATCCAAAAGTAGGTTGTAAGCTTTTTTGTCATTTTCTGTAATATTTATGAGCTAATAAAAAAATTAAAAAGTTGTCCGTTTTTTTTCTCGAATCCTAGCTGCATCATGTTATAAAATGATTACTTATGAAGCTTTTATAAAGTTAAAATATAGCAAATTATTAAAATATACATAACGAATTGAAAGGTCTAATGAAGTAAATCAATCAACATAGACTCTACAACCTATTATGGGTCTTGACTACATCACGAGGGTTGCCTCCATGCTTCACTGTCCTGTGCCAAGGTTTTCCAAGCTCTGAATCCCACAGTGCTAACCGCATCCCTCTTGGCTTTGTCTGCCCATTTTAGTTGTAGCCACACACGTTTCCTTTTTCCATCCACGTACCAGAAGCCTTTTCTGATGAAATAAATTATGAAAAAATGTAGATAAGAAAAACAGAGACTTCTCAATTTGTAAAGATTATTAAACCAAAGATTTCAGATTTAAATACAGTGACTTGATTATATGAGTATGAATCTAATATGATATATTATAAACCCTATTAGTCTTTTAAATTAACTTCCTAAAATATCAATATAAAAAGTCATAATTTCGAGCTGCAAAAATTTATATTTAGCGGCATGGTACTTTCCTAAAAACAAATAACTAAATTATTTGCATACAAAGAATATTTATTTATTCATTCCCTCATTATTGAACATTTTGGAAAAAAAGAGGGATTGAAATTTTCAAGGTTTTTATTTTTTTTTAAATACTGTAATTCATTTAAACATGAAAAAGAGCATGGAAGCATAAAGCTTTAGTATTTATTATTGAAAAATAAGAGTCTTGTGAAAGAGTTACTTTAATACTTAACTTTTTTTTAATGTGAGGGATTGAAATGATTATAGACCGCAGCTCAGTTTCCCAACAAAAGACTGCCCCTGCAGAACAGATATAAGCGACAAACGCCTGGCTGGAAGCTTAAAACAATCGCAGGGACTACCCTCTACTTTCCTTTTCCACTTCAGTCATCTAACTAACCATGTTACCCTTCAAAGTACATCTCTAAACATTTTCTGTGAAGAAGTGAAGGAAGAATGTATGGACATATAATTTTTATTTCTTATTATTCGTAACAATAATTAATGAGAGGTATTTTTTAAGGGAATCCTCGTGTATTAACTTACTATCTTAGTTAAATCAATGTATATTGAAACAATCAATCACCTATAGATCAAATAAGAATTTTTCAAGTGCCTTACCTTGAAGGATTTGGTGAGTGAGTAAAAAAAAATGATCTTTTTCAATTTTTTATTTAATCAATTAAAACATTAAACAATGCATTTAAAACATTATAGCTATCTGTAATACTTTTTTAAAATTAATTGTCCTTTGTTTCATATTTCATTTTGATTTAAGTTTTTTAAAACTTTTATTATAATTTTTTAAAATTTTATTTTTATTATTGTTTTTTATTTGCATTGCGCAAAAACATAAAAAACAAAAACAAAAAACAAACATAAAGCCTTTAAGAATCAACCAGTTTTCTCTACATTTGTACCTTATAAAATTATTGTTTGTTTGTTTGTTCATTAATCGTCACTTTATGCTGCTATGGCTAATCGGACGATGCTACAGTGGGAGCTCTAAATTTTGCCTATCTAGGTTTAATTAGGATAGGGATTTTTAACGAGTACCTCCCTTTTTTTAACTAAGGATTTTTTACTCCCTTAAAAAAATCCTAGTGCCACCTGCCGGGCTACGAACCCGCGATCTTGGGTTTAGTAGTTTGTTACGCTAACCACTAGACCACAGGTGACCTTATTATAAAATTATTGATTTATTTATATTTGAAATCAAAGTACTAATATCAAAATAAGTTTGCTGTATATTATTATTTTGAGTTATCAAATTGATAAATTATAAGTGGTTTTATGATTTGGTCATTGAGGTTATCAATAGCTTCTAACAATCTAAATTCTTTAACAAAGTTTCATAACTTTTAATGAAGTAGCATTCGTTGTTTTTAATTTTTTTTTTTTTAGATAATTGTAAGAGAAGGTATTGTGTAGTAATAAACAAGTAGAACACACTTGGAATAAGTTTCTATACTGTTTTATAAAATAGAGATATATAATTTCTCTCAGATTATGAAATGTACAAACAAATTCAAATCAATCTAATAAAATACTACAATAAAATTTAAACCTATTTCAGGCATATGTTGATTTAGGATAAATGAGGATATTAAAAAATAATACAAAGATATGTAAATGTTCTAAGATTTTTTTTAATTAGTTACGGATTTCTATATTGTCTTTATAATATAAAGTCCATTTATGTAACTGATCAAGTAAAAATATATTAACATAAATCAAATGTTATGTTTGCCTTATTATTATTAATTATCTAAATAAGGTTGAATGATGTAGGTACTATTTATAAAAATATTGTGCTCAATATTTTTTATGCTAAGTAAATAATTTTTGTAAAAAAATTCTGTTAAATAAATGAAAGGCATTTAAATATGTTATATGTATATATTTACAATGATCACAAATAAATACACACTTAGCTATAAATCATGAGAATAATAAGTATATAAATATATATATAGGCAAACTTTCTGAGATGGTAGAAAGCTGATAAACTTAGTTCAGCTAATTGATTCTAGAATGCAGTGCATGCTACAATCATGACTGCAGAATTACTTTTCTATTATTAATTTGTAATTAATTTTCATTGAAATGATTCAACAGAATTAATTTTATAATATAAATGGGAAGTTTCCTTGTGATGAAAAATTCATCATTTATTTGGGCACTTCACTGGTTAGGATGATATTAAAATATTTAGCTATATTTCTGCAAATAATTAATCATTCAACTGTTTTCTGGTTTAATTATTTTTAGTTTCAAGTTTTAAAAAAATTAATGTTAATTATTAGAGAACAGGTATGGAACTTCCCTCATGGTAAAGGATTTTGTTTGTTTTTTGAAATCATTTATTTATATTTCTGATGAATAAACTAATGATGTCATAAGTTACAAAAGGTGTTTATTCTTTTTGATTAATCATTAAGTCAATTCCTTCTCAAAGAGCAGCAATAACTAAGGCTATGAAGTGATAAGATATCTTCAAGGTAAAATTCCGGTAATAAGCCTGCCAAGACAAAATTCAAATGATATGTTTAAAGTGAAATGATTTTATTTAATGATTACATAACTTAAGGATATTAATAAAAACATTTAATACTATTTACCTATTAATAGGGACTTATTTTCTATGACAATAATTATTCTATTTATCACAAACTTGTTCAACCAGTGACTTGAGATCAACATATTTTTTTTTTTCAATGCAATATACCGACCAATGTATGTCCGTATAGAGAAGAAGCTAGAAAATAAATCTTAAATGCTAAAGTGTATAATGTACTAGACACAATTCTTTCTTAACCTCTGTCTTATAAATACAGTTTTTGTTAATAACATGGTTGATAAAAATAACTTTGGTCACGTATGAAGTTGAGAAGGATATTAAATGTATTATAGAGAGTTATAGAGGAACATACTATATTACCTTTTTAATAGAAGTTTTCATTTTTCTAAACCATAAATAGTTTTAATTAGCTTTCTGAAGTTGGAAAATTGAGGGATTCAGTATAGTAAAGGATAAAATAAATATTAAATTTGTATTTTCAGGTTAAAATATTTATATTCAATATTTATTTATATTTATATTCAATTTATATTTTTGCTGATAGCTCTTCAAATTCAAACACTTCCTTGTGTTGATTTATGTAAAGAATTTTCTTTATGTTAAAATTATTTACGATTAATATTCTGCAATCAAATATTTGAAATATTCTGTAATCAAATATTTGAAATATTCTGTAATCAAATATTTGAAATATTCTGTAATAGAGTTGATTGAAATCAATGACAGAATTATCAATAGTTAAGGAATATATTTAATTCTTAAAGTGATTGTAGCAATTTTCTATTATTACATAGATGTTATTATTATTAACATAAAACAGGAAACCATACTCAGTTTTTTTTTTAATTACTAATTTCCATCTTAAGAATATCATTTTAAAGATATTAATAACTTCCTGTGATGCCCACTTAAAGTCCAGCTGATAATTATCATTCTTAGATCTAGGTTTTAGAAAATAGTCTACTTTGACAGGCCTATTAAGGTGTAATTAAAAGTAGGAAACTGATAGCTTTATAAATAATGATATCATTATAAATATAAGCGGGTATCATATTTTGAGGTTGTAACATAAAAAGTAATTAACATTTTGATATTATTGAGTAATGGGTGAAAAATAGTATTCAACTTTAACTATCCAATTATACTTGGACCTACTATCCAATTATAAATCAACAATGTAGAAAAACCTGATTTAAGTACAGTATTTAGATTGTTAAGTTAAAATCAGCAGTTGATTATGGACCATTGAAAAGTTCTCTGGGGATTGATTAGCCGTAATTGCATAAACTGATGCTAAATAAATAAAATCAATTCTCTAATTATTTATATGGACAATAGTCGGAATAAAAAACAATGAATACAAAAAAAAAAAGAAAAACAGGATAATCATTTAATTATAGTAGAGGAACAATTTGTTTGTTTGTGGTACATTACTTTAAGAATGTGTAACTATTCTGAGAAGAATATTCAAGCGAGAATATTGGTGATCTTACTAATAGCTGTTTAAGAGCATTTTATTAACTTTATATGTGCTGAATGTGTAAGGTGAATGACTAATAAGGCCTCTTTTATTTTTTATTTAAATTTACCCAAACCCTGAATTTATTAGACACTATTGAATAGGGGATATTATAAATTAGTGTTCTTGCAACAATTGCTAAAAATGGAGAACCTCTAAGATAGCAAATTGCTGGAGAGCCCGATTCCAGCAAATTTGTTTAATCTAATCGTTGATTCTTTAATATCGTATATATTAAAAAAGAAATGGATTGTAGAATTATTGCTTACAAAAATGACAACAGTCATGTAGGTAGAAGCATGTTAGAATTTAAATAACTTATTATTCACATTGATGATATGGCAGAATAATAAGAAAATGTAAAAAAATATTATTTTTTTGTTTGTAATATTTTAAAAATAAATCTCTGATATGACAAATTTTAAAATTAATCAAAATACTGTAATTTTAAGCCGTGGAACCTGGAATCTAATAATAAATAAATTTTTAATAATGTTGATGTTAACAGTAAATCTGTCTGATAAAGAAGAAGAGGAAAGGAGACAATATAACTATTGAAACTAATAACTGTAATAATCGCAACATTAATATATAAATCATTATATCATATTATATAAATCGTATTAGAACATTAATATAATAAATATAAATTGTGTACATTCATTTATATCATTTATCTTTTGAGTAACCAGTTCTAGCTTTCATAATATTAACATTGTTATAAATTTTTTAGATTTATAATTATTTAATTCTAAATTTCAAGATTATATAATATCCACATTTCAATGTTTTATATACATACATATATATATATATATATATATATATATATATATATATATATATATATATATATATATATATATGTTTCTGTGTGTTTTGAAACATTTTTCAGAAATCCCTACAAAAATCCCTCAAAATTGTCTGCCTAGTTCTCAAAAATGTTTATACACCACAATTTTAAATATATTAAATTAAAAATGAATTCAAGCTAAGTTTTTGTTCATTTGATTTATTAGAATGAATTATCAATGAAAAATCTGCAACAATATAATATATACAACAATTATAATAACAACAATCATTATTTGTTGATAAAATTAGATACATACTTTGTTTTTTAAATACAATATACCTTTAAACGAGTTCAAACCACAAAATCAGCAGCTGCTGAGGTTTACAAAATATATTTAGAATAGATGTTAATAACCGCCGATCCTTCACCGATCCTTTTACAGGGATTACTACAGTATGAAAAGTGCTGTTTAGCAATAACTACAATCTAAATCTATGCCACTACAACCCATGAGTTCAGTAGATGATAGAGACTGTAGTGGTCCTAGAGCAACGGTTGTGAAGGTCGGTGATTTGTCTGAGATCACGCTCAACCGCCAACGAAGTGACTACATACGTTACATACTTTAAAGTGGGTACCCAAATCAAGGGGGGAAATCTAGCGGTGGAGCGTGATCTAGGAAAAATCACCTCTCTGCACAAGATATAGTATTCTCCAAGATATAGTATAGTCTAGAGACTATGCTATGGTAGACCATGCACAGAAACCAGACCCTTCTCGGGTTGTAGAGGTACAGTAAGGATAAGTAATAAACGCTATAGCGGCAGTTTGAGCTCTAGGAGAGTCATAACATCCCACGGGGTTCAACTGCGACTATTAAAAGATTAAATAATTTATCTGCCAAAGCCGGATATGAACCCGAAACCTTTAGCACAGCAACTCAGCTCTCTACCAAGGGAGCTACTCCTCTGCCAATTCCGTTGATTACAGTACTACATTTTATTTTCAACAGTTCAATGATTAATTTTCGTTGTTCTTACTGCGAATAAAAGTTTTTTTTTTAATGGACCATTTTATATTCTTAGCAGCAATTATAAGACATTTCTTAAACATAAAGCTGAGAAGGACAGCTGCCCTGCCAAGGCCTCAAGTTGTAAATTGAAATGGCAGTAATTGGCCCGTCATATAGAACTGACATGTGTTTCGCATCAATATAACTCCCTCCTATTAAATGAGGAAAGAGAAAAAAGAATTCCGAATGCTAAAGGTGCTGAATTTATCAGCGTATAGGTGACTGACGATAATACTTCTTTTACGATCGGCAATTTCCGTATTATAAATTTTCAATTAACGCTCTTTTTATCTTTTTATAAAGTGAAATGTATTGTTTTTAGTAATTAGCTTCATTAAAACTGAATTTATGGGCGTAATCTTTGCTTCATATTAAAATGTAGCAAGTTTCTTTTAGAGTATATAGTTATGCATTCAGGATCGTTCCCGCCAAAACTCTAATGACATTTATTTATGAGAAGATTTGAAAATGCTTGTAAGAATTTTATATATAAAAAAATAGTCCGAGTAGATATTCCAGACGCTTGTTCTATGACTTGGAATCTATTATGACTGTCCGAAGGCAAATTTCCAATATACATCGAAACTGACCATATTGAACAAGGCATTAATTACTGTTGGCTAAATATCGAGAAACCCGAGAGGAAAACAAGCTACAAAGACACCTATACATTTTTTCAAAGCATTTTCATTGTTATTTTTAAAATGATTTTGGTTAATATTTAGCCATAAACGGTTTTCAGGTATTGGGACGTCTGAAGTTTAATGAGGAGGTGCTGTAACAAGACATGAATTATAAAAAAAGTAATAATTTTTTATTAAAATTTATTATCATTGAAAATATTCAAAAAATAAATAACCAACTTAGCGAAGAACACACTATAAAAAGAGTTATAAAATAGATTTAAGTAAGTACTTATTCAAGATGAAACACACACAAAAAAAGTCCTAAGATGGATAACATACATAACAATTATTATATTATGTCGTAAGTTAGCCTTTAAAGGGCATAATCTAACGCAGATAACTACCTTGAAAAATCAACTTCTAATATTTATTTAAATATTAAATTGAGTAATCATCCTTCTCTAATTAAGAGTTTCACAAATCATGGAGTTAAATTTTTTTCAAAGCAATTGTTATTTTTAAAATGATTTTGGTTAATATTTAACCATAAACGGTTAAGCTCTGGAACTTATTGTTGAAGGACTTCCTAAAAAGCCAATTAACGCTCTACCCTACGCCGGTTGAGACTGGTAGTGTTAAGACTGATCCCCTCTCCCCGGAATGGGGTTTTCAAAGTTTCTGGGGTTGCGTAGAAGGAGGCATTCCAGCCATTAAGTGACATTGAAGTCTTCCAACTTTCGGGCTCATTAAGCCATTTAAAATTATTTTTAAAATATTAGAAAAGGAACTTTTTTTAGCTTTATCGTCCTTTGTTCTTTCGAAAGTTTAATTTGGCTCATAATTGAACTAGAGGTTTCAGTCCAAAATATGATTAGTGCTGATTTATTTATTATTAATTATTTATTTTTAACAATTATTATTATCAAATTAGACTAGCATACTTCATATAGAAAGATTATTTTTTAAATATAAAAATACATTTTTTTATAAATGACATACTTAAAAGTTTCGAGGGCTTTAGATATTTTTTCATGAAATTAGTAATTAGCTTCATTAAAACTGAATTTATGGGCGTAATTTTTGCTTCCTATTAAAATGTAGAAAGTTTCTTCCTTAGCCTTTAAAGGAAGAAATATCGATCAATATCTGCTTCATGAAAAAATATCTACAGCCCTAGTGAATAATTAGTTACGCTGAATTTTCTCGAAAATTAGTTTTTTGCTCTAAAAGGGAAGCAAGCAGAATTGTGTTCTTCTGAGCTGAGAATAATAATTCTGAGTAGTGAATAAAGAGCTAAGGCAGGCATTGGTTTAAAGAGTTATTGCTTTTATTACAACATAATTAATTATGTCCTGACTAAATTCGACTTAACCACTTATTCACCGGGGCTGCAAATATTTTATCGCATTATTAAAATGTACAAATATTTTGATATTATTGTTTTTTTACGAGATTGATAACTATTGCACTTCTTGCCACAACTAGTTTTGATTAGGTATATTTGTATTTTTATGGGGGAGAGGGGTAGCAGAGTACTGAGTACTGATTTGTAGTGCTTTCGAAGTACCTGGGTTCAAATCCTTATGTTGCAGATAAATTATTTATCTGGTAACGTTCCTGGGGCTCGCTATTATTTCTTTAATGGTGGAAAAACCTTATGATTGAGCCTGAACTCGTTCAAGCCACCTCACTGCACAACCGTTGCCAGAGAGACAGTAATGTCTCCACCATGTACTGAACCCAAGGCCATTCATGAGATTTAGTGGTATAGGTTTTTGTTTTAAATATTTTATATTTGATATAGTGTATTTAATTTAAAACATCCATGTATTTTTCTTTATTTATGAGACAGTAAACAGTTTTATGAAACTCCTGACAAACATGATGTAGAGGAGAAAACTAATTTGTACATAAAACTGGTAGATATTAGCTCCTGTGAAATCTGGCCGCCCCGGATGACTGTATTAGTTTTCCTCCGTCAAAAGCGGAGTATTTAATATTAAAAATGTCATGGGGCTCCCCCAGCTGAATTAATTTACCAACTTCCGCTCTACCCTATATTGGATCTGCCAGATTTAAAATATTAAGTATTTACCTTTTCTATTATATTCCAGCCTCGCTTACAGCTTTTTAGGGGACCTGGTTGTTTTATATGTTTATTTCATGATTCAGGAAAAGCTCGAATGCCTATTGTGTATTATTTAACAATAACGCTGCTAGTTAATGGTTCCGTTTTATTCTGTTATAAATTGAGCTGTTATTTTTGAAAGTGGTATTAGTCCATTTTTTCTTATTCGCGATATCTCAAAATTTTCATTTGAAGTACGCTCAAAAAATGGGCAAACGAGCAAATGTTTATATCACTTAGCACATAACAGAGAGTGATGTTTTAAACCTTAGAAACCTTTAACATTTTTTATGATATAATAATCAATAAAATCATTTAAAATAATAAACTATTTTCTTAGGTCCAAATGGACTTATACCACTTTCAAAAATAACACCTCAATTAATGTTTAAATAAATGATGAGATGTATCTGAGAAATTAGACTTTGTGCTTGTAATTAGAATAAGGATGCCCTTCCTTTTCAATCCTCTTGCAAATAAAAACAGAATTTTCAAAAATAATCTAATAATTTAGTTCTTATAAGGTAACAATCTGATAGCAGAACTAAGGTGATACCATTTCTAAATGATATTTCAATGAAGACATTCCAATAATGTTTTGAATGTTGCAGTGAAAAGGCCACTTCCCAAAATCCCTCTGTTACTACGGCAGTAAGCGGATATTTGGTTTTCAAAAACATATAAATGTTCATAAAACATAGAGAAATATACAATCATATTTTTCCTTGTCCCTGGTTTGGAATAAATGTAATATGATTACCTTGAGTAGTTTTCGACTAATTTAATAATTAATAATAAAATCTTCACGCTGTAATATAAACGTAATGTGCACTAGCTTAATATTGCCTTTCATTTTAGGGAAAAAGTTGGAAAACTTCTCTTTTAGAAACACTAATATAAGTAATTAAATAAACTCTGTTAAAGTTATAGCTGGATCAGTTTCTTTAAAAATTAAATCCATTCCCCTGATTGAAAATTAATTTATTTTCTGGTTTTACTTTGGACCAACAGAAACCGAAAAAATGTATAAATTAAAATACTAATAATAGTAAAATACTCCGAAAAGATTTAAAAAAAAACACAAACAGTTTTTTAAAAAACCATTCCACCAAATCTATGGGAAAGTACTGTGAGATCGAAGGTTTCTCTCCGTAATTTCGCCTACAATCTAATTTGCTCATTTCCACTGCGGCCAAATTCCTCTTTATTGGTACTGCGATGCTTACAGTTCCATAGAAATATTTTTGTGTTATTTTTCTTTCTTCATTTCGCTCAATCATTATATATTTTACAATTATATATAAAGAAATGATTAAAGTACAAACGATTCATCAAATTGAATGTAATTGATCATATGAAGTGGAAATAAGGGTGCTACAGTAATACATACAGTTTCTTTAAGCAAATCGCATTTGTTAGTGAGGCCACCATATATGTAATAAATAAGTTTCGATTAAATATATTTTTTTTTCTTTTTTTTAAATATATTTTATTCGATACTAAGTCTCGAAGCAACAATAAACCTTTGGTAAAATCACATTTAAGAAGCATAACAAGATGTTATTACATTTAAATTTTCATCGGTAAATTATTTTCGGTTAAATTTATAGTATTGTGATAACGAAAAAATCTTACTTAATTTTATCGTGAATCACCCATTGTCCATAATAATCAACATGCACTCATCCAGTCTTTTTTAATAATTATGCATATTTATGTTAAAGTACCGAAAAATTGTGTACAAGGAAAAAACTTTTTTACAAGGAAAAACTTTCTTACAAGGGATAAGAATTTCAATTCGAACCATTAAGTTGATCCAATTATCATTATGTTAGAATGGATCCATATACTACCAATCAACAAGTCTCTCTACGTTCGATTTCGTGACAAATTGCAGGAACATACCTTCACTGACTTATTCATGAAATATATCCTGAACAGGATGTGGAGGAGACAGATAATGAGTTGGACGATGGATCTCATTTAATGACGCCTCGAAGATTGTTCTTGCATCGAGAACAATTTTGGTACTGTTTACCCTGACACTAAAACACTGTAATGCTAATGCTAGCAAGCCAACCTCACCGCGGTAGTCTACATATCATTTATATCGGTAAAACTAAAATATTTTAAGAGGATATCACGAGTTTATTGATGGTAATGTGAATGTGAACAATATTGGTAATTTAGTAGTAACGTTTATTATTTAGTAGTAAAATTTATTTTTTGTAACGTTTTAATTCCTACGATGCATAATTTTTTAACAATTTTTTATATTAATTAAACTATTTACCTCAATAGTTAATTAATGACATTGGACTCAAGGTTGAGTATCAAATATCAAGCGCTAATAATATTTACAACGAAATGTTTATGTATGCTGATTTAAAAGTTAAAATGTTACTCTATTGTGTTCAGTTTCATTGAATTATAAATTGATTCATAAATATACAAACTATATTATTATTTTTAAATTATATTTATTCTAATTATTATTACTTTTAAATGGTCATGGTCAGAGAGCATTATAATTATGAAATATTATTTATTAAAAAAACATGAAGAATCTTGGGTTCAGGACGTTGTAGAGACTATACTGGTTTGAGGTAGGAGAATTGCCAGAGATCACGCTCAATCTCCAGTTTTTTCCCCAAAATAAGATTAACCACTTTATAGAGGCTGGAGTAAAATGTTCTAGTTACAGATTGACGAATCTAAATCTCGGATCTCGATGTGATCTTAAAGAGCAGATTATGATCCTTTATGCTGTTGGAACTTGACACCATCGCTACTTCCGTTGAGCTCATTGTCAAGCTAGTGCAACATAATGTGAGCAATTGTCTCGGAGCGATAGCCGGACCAGGTAAAGACAGGGACCCTAATAACCTAAGGCCCTAAGCTGCTGGGATTCCCATGTCCCATGCTATGCAAAACAGAACAACTAGACAATTAAAGCAGACTTTGTTCTCGTCTCGACAAAGAGACGTCCTTGAGACGAAGGCGTTTCCTACTCCATTTGCATACCCCCCAGGACACGGGCTACCCCCAGCGGCCCGTTAATAAGAATCATCCCCCCGACATCTGAGAACAATAACATTGTTAACATCACGTGTGTTCTTGCCGTTGGGACACCTTTCCTCTCCGCTTCTTAGGAATAATTACATTGCATTAGAATAATAGCGAGGGGTGACCTGCTCTACGGTTGCTCCGCTTCTTTATTTCAAGACCTTAGACAATATCGGGCTCATCTGCATACCGTCTGGGGTCGTACCTGTGGTGTTAGCCGCCTGTACGAACAGTCTTGGGTGAAGGGGTGCAAGAATAGGAGCCTGTAGAAGAAATTTTTACATAACTTTAATTTAGATATATTTAATACCTTTTCTCGGTTTATTTATTTTTCAGTGGAGGAGGAAAAAACGAATGTGGTCCTCTCAAATTCACAAGAGGGTTGGGGCAAGACTACACAATATTAAGTTAACATGCATCACCGACCGACCGATAAGCTTAGTATAAGGGAAATAAAATAAAATGTTATTTTGAAATATATGTTTATAAATTCAGAATAAAAGAAATATATTATTACAACAAAAATATTATTAATTTGTATAATTAGCCCTAGTACATTGGCAAAAAATTTTGTCAACAATACTTGTTAATTTTACCAATATATTTTTTAATATCTTAAAAGGTTTCTAGAGCCATAAAGAAATATTCTCATTCTTTATTTCCAATTATAATTTTAAAAAACAGTTTTTTTAGTTAAGTAGCTACCGATAGTGTAACACTGAAGACAATATGAAAAAACCAACAATATAATTTTTAATATAATAGAAAAATGTTTTCTTGAATAATTTTTTTTCAGAAACACCATGTACAATTATATCTCATTCAATATTAATTATCACCTAATTCAATGATTATTATATTATATAAAACTTATTAAAGTTTATTTTGAGATGTCTGTGTCCCAAAATCTTAGTTGTAGTTAACAATATCTCCAATAATAAACAAAAATCAAAATTATAAACAAAAACATCTAAATCGGTTCAGAATTAGCAAAGATATAATTTTATACAGAATATTTACGCATTTCTTTGAAAATGAGTTAATCTTTGATTAGTTTATTTATAACTAGATTACTTCCATCTTTCGGAGAAGTTTAGGAGTTTATTCAAATTCAGTATTTCCCTTTCTTGTGCCAGTCTCCATGTTGTTTAGCATAATGAAGGGAGTGGTGTCAGTTTTAATTAAGGACTTCAACTTCTCAGTTGAAAGGTTACCTACTAAAGAAGGCCCAATATTTTTATCTTCAATAAAGAATCTTGATAGACCCTGCCGTACTGTTTAAAAAAATAATAATGAATAAAAAAAAGGAGGCACACCCTCCTACGTTGGTTGACTAAGTCGGTTTTCTTAACAAGCCTTCTTACTCGAAACCGGAGGGAACGACATTGAATAGAGACAACCATGCGGAAGCTGAGGTGTTTTATTTTTTCAAACGGGGATGTAAATGATATCGATGGAGGAATAAAGGATAAAGAGGAGAAGGACAAGAAGACAATGGAGACGTGTTTGGTTAAAGAGGGCCTGCTAGGGGAAGGAGCCCCGCTACCTGGGCAACCGGGGGCATGCATTACCATCTTGAGCAACACAATTGCGCCCAAAGAACCCCGGTTTGCGTTGAGGCATAGTAAGTGCTATCTAAATACCTATATCTCTACCAGTATGTGCTTTATGTACAAACTTATGTAAGATCTTTGTTTGTTTATTCATTTAACGTCACTTTATGCTGCTATGGCTAATCGGACGATGCTACAATGGGAGCTCTAGTTTTATGATTATAATTAGGACAGAATAATTTAATGAATACCTGATATCGTACTGGCTCGGGACTACTATTTTACTATGAACTATAATCATATAATCTTTTGTCCCGAAATGTAAAAATCAGAATTTATAGAACCATCATCCTTCCAACTATTCTTTACGGATCTGAAACGTGGCCGCTTACATTGAGGGATGAACAACGTCTTAGGGTATTCGAAAACAACGTGTTGCGCTAAATATTCGTTCCAAAAAAGGATAAGACCACTGGAGAATTCAGGAGATTACACAACGCGGAATGGCGAAGCATGAACCCGGTTAGTATTATTCAAGTGAGCGTCACTAAAATTAAGGTGGACTTGTAAAGTTGCTTGGGTAGGTAAAGAACGAATTCCTAAAAAGTTAATAAGCGCTGAGCCGACTGGGAAGCGTCTGAGGGGTAGAACGAGAAATAGGTTGGAAGATTGCGCTAAGAATGATTTTGAATTAGGACAGAGGAAGCAGAGAATGGTGATATCGGCATTGAGCTTTCGGGTTCGCTAAGCTTTTTATTTAGTTAAAAACATGCAAGATGAACCCACGATCTTGTACATTAAATTTTATTTTTACGAAGTTTAATGAAATAAATTACAAAAACTTATTTTATGTTTATAATTATACTACATAAAATAAACCATCTATACAATATTATTATTTATTATATTAACTTCTCTTAATTTAATTTGATAGTTTTGTTTATTTCATTTATTTTTATAATATTTTCCTATTATAGAGTGCTCTCTGGATAAATTAGTCGTATATTTTTTATGAATTAGTAGGATAGGACATAAATACAAAAAGAAATAATAAATTAAAAAATACTTGTACCACTACAATCCATGAAGGGTCTGGGGTCTTCAGTACGTTAACAAAATTAACAGAGTTCACAAAATAAATATTTAAAAATAATAATAATTACATTAAATAAAATTTAAGAATAATAATTTTAAAATTTCTTTGTTAACATTATTTCCTTTTGATATATTATCCTCAGCTTCGATTCTAATGAAATGCGTACAAAAAATATATTGCTGCAGTATGAAATGAATGATTAAATAATTATATAAAAATAAAAAAACACAAAAAAGTTCGTTAGAAAAATTATGCACCGTAGGAATTAAAAAATTACCCAAAATAAAATATTTACTACCAACATAAATGACATTTCATCATCGTCAATCAACTCTTGATGTTTAAACTTTATTCAGATGTTTATTATACTTATTTTGAACGGAATAAAACCGGCTCGATATCTCCTGCGATTGATATCCTCAAGATATATTGCTTGTATTAACAAGTTATGTCACAAGTAGTGAAACGGGAGGGTCTCCGGGATCGATATGGAAGAGAGGAAAAGATGAAACGAGGGGAGCAATTCTTACAGATCAATCCAATATCCTACTCAGTTTTTTTAAAATAATAAAACCCTTAGAAAAAAATGTTTTAAATTTTAGTAAGTTATACAACTATATTTCAGAGTATCCTTAACAAAATCCGAATTCAAGAAAAGTTACTTCTCATCCACTTTTTTTTTCATGGCTGTGCATATAATAAATAATAAACATCGAATCTTGTTCGCAGTTTATTTATTAACAGAAGTCTGCTTGATTTGTGGTTGGAGGTAATAAGCCTATTTCCTCATGGATATCATAAAAATACTTGAATCGATGAACTCTTATTATTACCAACTTTTCATACATACACTTATTAGTAATTATATAACAACATAACATACACATATGTAGAATAGTATATTTCTTGGCATTCTTTGACACCTAATATATTTTTATATATAGCTGAAATTATGTACATAAAAATTCTATGAGGTTTTTTTGGAGATTTTTCTCACAAACCTCAGTACTCCTTTTTAAATGCTGGGAGAAGTCTATGGAGGTCTGTATCCTGTATATTCTACAGGTTTTTCCGTGGCAGTTAACAGATCAAATAACACAGGTCTGCAATGAAAAAAATAGCATATTTAACTAGAGGGTTTAACAATATTTTTTGTGCTGATTACGGGAAAAATAGTGAAAAACTTCCATCACCCCTATATAACTCATAAATTTCACCAGAAAATTTCTTATTTGATTCATCAAAAAGGAGTTTGAAAGCTGTACTTCTTCACAATGGTAATCGATATGCTTCTGTGCCTGTTGGACACGCCGTCCATTTGAAAAAATGGTAAGAAAATGTTGAGTTCGTTCTTAATAAGCTCGGCTATTCATGAATGAACCATTTGTGGGGATAACTTTCCATGTTTCCTCTGTGAATGGGATAGCCGTGACAGGAAACTATACTATGTCAAGCAGACGTGGCCAATCAGAAAGGCTCTTATTTCTGGAGTTAAAAATGTTGAAAGAGAAAGTTTAGTCTTCATATCAAATTGGGGCTAATGAAACAGTTAGTTAAAGCATTACGCAAAGAAGGAAAGGGTTTCAAGTATCTTTGTGAACAGTTTCCTGGTATATCCGATATTAATGTGAAAGAGGGAGTCTTTGTTGGGCCTGACATAAGAAAACATTAAAAAAATGAAAGCTTTGTCATTAAAATGGAAATGGAAGAAACAAATGCCTGGAATTCATTAAAACTTGTTGTAACAGGCTTTCTTAAAAACAAAAAAAAGGATCCAAACTACAAAACTTTGGTTGCTGAATTGTTATAAAACTACAAACTGTTGGGCTGCAACATGAGTGTCTAAGTTCATTTCTTTCACTCACATCTGGACTACTTTCCAAAAAATCTTGGGGCTTTAAGTGAGGAACAAGGAGAACGTTTCCATCAAGATATAAAAGAAATGGAGCGCAGATACCAAGGTCGATGGAATGTCAACATGATGGCAGACTACTGTTGGGTGTTAAAAAGGGAAAGTTCAGAAGAACACAGCCGAAAAAGTACCAAAAGAAGCTTTGATGGAAAAAGAAAACGGTTTTACAGAGACCTATAATAACTTTACAACACATGCTCATCACTTTTATGCTCATTTTAGCTAGGTACCGTTGTTTTTTTTTGCTTTTACTTCATGTTAAATAACAAAAACAAATCCAAAATTTTCCGTTTTTGTAGTTTTTCCAAAAACTTCAACTTTATTCTGTAGTCAATCCTTACGTGATAGATCAGCGCAAAAAACTACATAAAGATCAGTTAACCAAATCAAAACAATTTTAAAAAAAGTTTTTTTTGCAGACCTGTGTAGTTTATCTACCATAGACGAATTTGGACCCGGATCGTCAACATAGAAACATGCCACACTCCACACCCCGATACTGAGAATTATATAAAAAGTTTTTTTTGTTTTGTTTTTTACGAAAAATAGATCACAGTAGAAATAAAACCGACCCAAATTATATGACACCGTTCTACTTTATTTACCTTTGACTCAGACAAGCGTGGCCAATAAAGTCGCCATTCTAACGACAAACTCTCTTAATCAGTGCCTACTTGAACAGAGTAGAATTTTAATCAACGCCCAGTTTAATTCGTGTTTCGTGGTTCCAAGTGCAATGTCATTTATCCACGGTATGGTACGTAGTGTGGTTTGTAGGAAGTGGTGAATATATATTTTTTATTTATTTCTTTTTAATATTGAAAACTAAAAAGAGACCTTACATAAATGTTAAGACCGTGGAAAAATTCCAACGAAAAGCCTTAAGTCTCCAAACATCCCACCACCTCGAAGGCTCAAATGCAACTAATGAATCATAAGGAAGGTTACTCGACCCCAGCTGGTTAAGTTTAGATAAAAACAGCTGATAGATACTTCAGAAATTCAAAATTATCATTATCTAAAAACCAGTGGACCTACGGCTACTCCACAAAATATATTAATATTGAAAAGTAAAAAAGAGACCTTACATAAATGTTAAGACCGTGGAAAAATTCCAACGAAAAGCCTTCAGTCGCCAAACTAAAACAGAAATAGAAATTATCTGTCCAATATATTAATATATTTTGTGGAGTAGCCGTAGGTCCACTGGTTTCTTGATAATGATAATTTTTTTTTTCTTGCATATTTACTATCATTTTTTCATATGGTCTTTCGTCCTAAGTTTTGTGATGTTTGCTATTATTTATTTTTTCTGTGTTGCTTTTTTAAATTAGGTGGGTGTATATTGAATTTTGAATTTCTGAAGTATCTATCAGCTGTTTTTATCTAAACTTAACCAGCTGGGGTCGAGTAACCTTCCTTATGATTCATTAGTTGCATTTGAGCCTTCAAGGTGGTGGGATGTTTCTTGGGTGCATTATTCATGTTTTGTTTTGCTGTTATTCTCTTTCTACCCTGAGGATGCCTGAATGGGCAAAATATTGGACAGATAATTTCTATTTCTGTTTTAGTTTGGAGACTTAAGGCTTTTCGTTGAAATTTTTCCACGGTCTTAACATTTATTTCTTTTTATTATTTATTTATTTTATTTTAGTTCTATTCGTTTCTGGGTTCTATATTTGTAAACTATACATAAGCCTTTTTTTATTAATCCATACATAATACTATTATGGTCCCTCTTTTATTCTGTTCCTTCATTCATCCCGCATTTAAATACCATTTATACTTCTAGGTCTTCTAAATTTTACCTGTACGTACAGGTTTTATCGATCCAATTAAATGGCAAGAGTTAATGTTCATCTTACTGAAAAAAAAATGTTGGACTGAAAATACTATTTCAAGAACTTAGACGCATTGTACACAGGAGTACTGCGTTCAAATTTATGTGCATTACAAGAACGTGGTAAGTAATTCTGAGATATTTTTACTACTTATTAAACTACAATATGTTATACCCACCAAGGGTAGTATTTTTCCTAAAAATGCAAAGTGATCAACTAAAAATATTAAAAGTTATTATAATGCACTATTATACGTTTCGCACCACTTGTTTTAACTTTCATGACCTTTTAAAATTATGTTTATTAACATATAGGTCACCTGCGAACAAACAGATTAGGCGGATGTGAGGCGTGCATCTACGCCACAACAAAATGTCAAATAATGGGCATATTCTGGAAGAAAACATTTCGCTCCGCAATTTTCATCTTTAGTATTTTCCACTTAATCTAAATCTTTATCCTCAACAAATTTTAACTCTATTATGAACAGCCCGCGAAGTAATGAGATTTATTATTATTAGCGTATTCTGCCAACAGTGGAAGACGTTAAGCAAACAAGTCAATCAAGCTTTCTTTGGTTCTTCTTGTTCTTCCAATAGGCTTTCATTCTGTCTGAGAAGGCTTGCCTACGTTCTTCCGACTACTTCGGCCTGCACTGCTTTTGCTTTTGTTGCTCTGATGTAACTTTCCACTTGTTGAATTTGTGTCTGAAGGTGTCTCTTTCTAAAATGTCTGATGCATACGTTTTCGAGCTCCTTTCGAAGTTCGTCCAGCCAAGGTGTTGAATTCTTAAGTGAGCTAACATAATCTAATATTCTTTTTGACAGTCGATTTTTTGGTAATCTCGTGATGTGTCCAAAGAATTTCATTCGTCTTTTCCTTATGTCAACTTCAATGTTTAGTAATAGTAAGATTTATCATGTTTTAAATGTTTATAGAAGGTCATATTAATACGAAATTATTCCTCATTTTTGGTCCTGGTTTCCAATTGCCTAACAGTATGCTATTCCAAAATGGCAAAATGTCTCAAGAATTAATAATTTTTTTTTGTATTAAAAACTTAGGACCACGTTAGATTTATTTCATTTTCTTCAGGTGGAGTTTTTACCGTCTCCAATATTCATTCATGCTTTCACCGGCACATTTTGATCCTCTGTCCAGCTTCTTTGGTCTTTCTTCATCCTAAAATCTTTCCAAATCCACTTATTTCTATCATTTGAGACTCTTTAATGTTCAACTTTTCCCAATCTTTCCTTACTTATTTAGACCACATTTAAATGGTCTTGTTCTTCCAGAAATAGTTAAATATTTGCTAGGCCAATCTATTGCTGGTTCATTCTGTATAGATGTCCGAGGACTGTCAGCCTCCACTTTCACATAGTGTCCGAGATTCCTACCACTAGATAGATTTCTCTGTTACTTCGCAGTAACCATCCGTTTTCAGTCTGAACTGCACTCTTAATTTGAATTTTCAAAATGAATTTTCACACATTTTGAATTATATCATTGAACTTGAAGTTTTATTGGAACAATGATATAAGTTAAAATCAAAAAAGGTTCAAGCGTTTAAAATTTTTCCAATAGTTAGTAAAAGAATTTCAATGTGATCACTACAATAGGAATGCTTTACTTTAACGATACCCAAATTTTTATTTTTTCAAATCGCATAGAACTTTCTAATAGTTCTATTGAAAAATTAGGTTTTTTGGGTTATGACATTGTTATTTTGAAGGATCAAAGGATGCACATACTTTTCATCTCTGTCATACTATAAATCATAAATTCTATTTAATTCTAGTTGTAATTTAAAAATATATTGAATAATCTGAAATAGAATTTATTCAAACTTGAAATAAGTTATTACATTTCAGTTCTATCAATGGAAGAAAACGGCACTCGAAACCTTTGCGAACTCATTAAAAACAAGAGGGTTAGCGAACAATAGAATTTGCTTATAATTAATAATTATAAGCATTTATAAGAAATAAGATATAAAGACGAGGGGAAGTACTAAAACTGCTTTAATTCCCCGCCTCCCCCCCCCCCCGGGAACAAACAAACAAACGCCATAAAGACTCCTAATTAAGACGGCGGATGGCTGAAATACATTTTTGCCTTTGTTATAAGAGCGAGTGCTCATTGTCTACTCAAATAATTAACATCCTTTGTCCCTTTGGAGATATTAGCGCGGGGCAATATTTAACTTAGCCTAATTGCTTACTTTTATCTCGCCTTCCGCCCCCTCCTGGTACTGCTTCCTTAATCTTCCTTCTCTCGGATCTTACCATCCCGGCACTTCCCATGGTCGATGCCACTGAGAGCATATTGTCTTGAGGGGTCTGACCACTTTGGAGTATAAAATTTAGGTTAATGTACAAAAAAAATTAAATAAACAATTATTGATTGAAATAAAAAATAAAAAAATTGTATCACTAAAACAATTCCGCGGTCAGCACATGGTAGAAACTGTAATGTTTCATGGGCAACGGTTATACAGGGAGGTGATTTGTCCTATACCACGCTCAACCACCATATTTCCTCCTTCTTTTGGGTACCCACTTTATAGAAGCTGGGTGAGGCCAGGAAGGTCCTAAAGTCCTAGCAGCGGGATTTGAACCAGGATTTTCGGCATGGCTACTCAGTGTTCTACCATTCTACCATTCCGCTTATTAAGAGTTAACTCCATTTTTAGGCCAAACAGAGTTAACAACCGTTTCTTGGGAGGGGGTGGGATCATTATTTCGTTTGGTTCAACAAGGAGTAGTTTTCGCTTAAAAAAATCGTCAAATTCGCTATTCTAGAGTCGATTTAATTCTGGAGTTGACTCCTTTTTGCCCCAAATAATTGAAAATTTCTATATTTTTAAAGTAAGGGAGCATTAAATAATGACAATTTTCAAGAAAATTGGTTTATTTCAAGAAATGAACACAGTAACAAAAAATAAGAATGCAAAACTACTGATGATCATAGTTTGCTAGTCAATGCTATTTTTTTTAGTCTATGGTATATCAAATTTACTTGAAATAAACCAATTTTCTAGAAAATTGTGCTAGTTCAATGCTTCCTTACTTTAAAAAGAAAGAAATTTTCAATTATTTGGGCCAAAAAGGAGTTGACTCCAGAATAAAATCGACTCTAGAATTGCGAATTTGACGAATTTCTCAATGGAATTTGCCCAACACATGTAGTGAAGGAGACACATAATTGGACGAAGTCAAAGTCGATTTAAATACATTCTCTATTTTTGAACAGTTTTTTTTTATTTTACCAAAAATTATAAAAACTGGAGTTAAGTCGTTGTTGCTGCAAACCCTTCAATTATCCAAATTATCCAGATTAATTCATAATAGATAATTACTGCATGGATGTTAATATAATGATACAAAAACAACCTAAAATTGGTTAATCAGAAGGTTATTTTTCCCATACCTATTCTCTTACACGACAAGGCCAAATACATACCACGACAGTTAAGAAACTGAACGAGTTTGGGTACGAAGTCCTTCCACACCCACCTTATTCACAAGACATATTTCCCACATATTTCCATGAGTTCAGAAATTTGGACAAATTTCTTAAGTATAAGATTTTTGAAAGTGAAAAAAAGCATTTCCAGACTTTATTTTATCACAATACATTGATTTTTTCAGTTCTGGGATAGAAAATTTGATAAAGCATTTAGAAAATGAGGTTAAATACGTTGAGCAAAATGTTTTTGATTTCACATAGTTGTTTTACTAGATAACCTTTCCTTTAAAGACGGACATTCATAAGAAACGTCCTGATGATATGAGCTGTGTGTACCTCGCAACTGGTACAGCGCAGTACTAGCCCAGGTCCCACGGTGGCAACTATGCTAATAAGGTATTGTCTAGTTCGGTGGGGCTACCCTTTGTCTAGCCTCTCTTCTTCCACTCTCTATCGCACATGGTAATGGGGCCAGTGTTAGTTTCAGTTAAGCAAGGGATGGTAGTATTCCTCTGAGTCCTGCAGGCTCATTACAGCGACTCCGCAAGAAGGTGTCAGTCTTTTTCGAAGGTAGATTCTGGCCAAGCCCGATCTGCGAGGTAGGGGCAAACACAATTTAAATATTTCTATCAGGAATGTTGGTTTTCGATACATTCACAGCCCCGGTGAATAATTTGGTTAAGTCGAATTTTCTCCAAAATGAGTTTCTTCTACTTATACTAGTGGAATCGTGTTATTTTCTTAGTGAGTAATGGGGTAGTCAGGAATTGGCTCGCAAAGGAGTTATTGCTTATAATTAGGATTCCATTTCAAGCCAAAAACTACGAGAAAGACAATATTCAGCTCCCTTCAGTACAGTTAGCTTTCTCTGGACAAAATTCGACTTAAATACTCATTCACTAGGGTTGTAGAAATAATATGAGATACTATGTTCTGTATGTTTGAAAAGTTTAATATCCGATTTTTATCATGTTCTTTTATTTTAGATGTCTAAAAAATATTTTAGTGTAATAATACCTTAATTTCAAGCAATTTAAAAAAAAAAAGCCGTTTAGTTAATCCATAGTGACGATAGCCTTCGATACCCTCTGACCAGAAACCAGTTTCACCGAAGACTCCTGAAGACAGCGTTGACCTATTTCTTGGACAATTATGCCCCTTCCACATCGGCTAGAAGACACCGAAGATCAAGGCTTCTCGTAAAGACCAGATCCAGAGGCACCTGCTTCCTCCCCTCTCCGGGATCACAGGGGGCATATGCAGATAGACTGGATCTAGAACAAAGGCAGGTCAGGAGTACCGGTACTAGTCAGTATACTAGCTAGAACGGCGATTGTACCACCTAGATTATGATCTATGGTCTATGGTCTATGGTCTTTCTTGGCTTAGAGATCTCTGATATGATGGAAGGCCTCATTTCTTTCCAGGATACCACCAAAATCAAACGCGTAGTATCTCATGTAAGTAAATGTGTAAATAATTTTGATTTTGTACAGGGTAAATAGTTTCATGTTCTGCCATTCCTTCTTTTTATCAGATCAACGTATTTAAAAAAAAAATAATATGACTCATTATAATCAATAATGCCAAATTTCCTACAATCGAAGAAATATGACCTCCAAACACTAATAATTCCATGGAAAACTTACAATAATTATTTAAAAAAACATAATCCATCTTTTGGAACATTTTTTTATTTAAAAAAGATTCGTAATAATTTATACATTTATGTATGGTTTGTATGAAATTGTATATTTTTATAACTAGAGTTATTATAGGAATACTAATCCAAATTTAAAATATATGATCAATCAAGTCTATTTGTATTTTGTTTATTCCGGGATAAATCTTTTGATGTTCATTATAATTCACAAACTATTAAAAAAAGATAGCTTGATCATTATTTATTCCTTTAAAGAAAAGGAAAAAACTATCGAGATAAATTTCAAATATAGGATAACTTTCAACTTAATTACTTTTTATAATAATTACAATTTTTGTTTACTGTAGGATTTAAATGTCATTAATTAATAAAATTATATTCCAATATGAAAATATATTTTTTCCGAACCGATTGATAACTTTTTATTATACCTTGATTAATTTTCTTTAACTACCCCTGAATTTTTAAAATATTTAATATAATTGAGAAACTATTAATTATGTTATTTTTTATTACTTTTAGAATATATTATGTTGTAATATATTTAGGAGTTATCCACTTAATTTTAATTTGTTGTAATTGTAATTTTAATACTAATTGTTTTGGTAGTTTAGCAATTTATTTTACAACAACTCATTTTTCAAAGTTTCATTTTTAACATAAACATTCATTTGATATAAAAACTGAAAAAGTAAAAAATTTATATATTACGTTTATCATTTTAATTTACAGATATTTCTGCATGGATGGTGTAACATTGATGAAATTTAATAGAAATTCCGATTGCCAACAAGGTAAGAAAATTAATTTGGGCATTCATTTAGGTAAATTGATAAAATAAATAAATATAAATAAACAATTATTTTTAGAAAAAATGTGTTATTATTCGTTAAATTATGTGATATTTAAGGGATGTGTGATTTCAATTTTTCATTATTAACATTATTCGTTTAATTAATTTGTGAATTGTATCACATTTATTAAATCTTATATCGATATAAATTATAATAAAAAAATTTGAATTACAATATATATATTCTATATATTACATTTGTAATGAAAATAAACGGGAAAAATGTTATGATCTTTCAATAAATATAATATATTACATTATAGAATATAATTCATAATATTTTGAACTAAAATTAAAATTTTCAAATAAAATGGTCTGGATACATGTTTAAATGTTTTTTTTTCAATCTACTATTATTGCAGTTTAGTAATATGTACATCTGTGGCAGAAATAAAAAATTGATTTAGATCAAAATTAAATATTGTTTTAATTTTACATCTCAGGCTTGATGATAAGTTTATATTCATATGATATTTAATTAGACCTCAACAGAAAATAGATAAAGTAAGAAATTTTGGTTTCCTATCTGGCATTGCCTGTAAGATGTTCCGATAACACTCTGGGGGGAGGGAGCGAAGTTTTTATCCGCTTCTGTCCCGAATTTATCATAAAAAACTTCAATAAGGTCTCCATCTTTCATCTTAAGGCACGCGAGAAAACTTTTCAACTATCTGGATCTTTTTTAAATTAGCAAAAAAAAAAGTAAAATAAATTATATTGGCAAAGAGTGGTGAATCCGGCATTTCACAAATAATTTTTTATTCATATAAATATATTTGTATATATATATATATATATATATATATGTATGTATGTGTGTGTGTGTGTGTGTGCGTTCAAGCTATCTTTTTTGTGTGTGTGTGTGTATGAATGTATATACATACATATACACTCAAGTCTTAAATATTAAAAATAGATATTAAACTTATTAAATATCTCTGACATAAAATAAAAAAATACAGACAGAAAAATATTTTTATATTAAAAATTATTATTTATTAGTAAAATACAAATAATAAAATATTAAATGCAGGATATAAGGATGAATATGAAAAATGAAAACTTAATAACCAGGCTGGCGATAAATTTAGAGGAAAAACAAATCTATTGCAGTCACCTTTGTCACAATAAATATAATTAATAAAATTAAATCATAAAATGGAAGATAATAAAACAGTTTTTATCAATCAAAATAACTTTCCAATTTGCATTAAGGCTTTTTCATTTGATATGTGAATTTGTTTAAGAATAATGATATTTTTTCTGAAATTTCCACATTTTTATTAATATCTTTCTAATTCGAATTTATATTCATATTTCCTGGTTCAGATTTTTCAGATTTTTTCTATAATTATGATTTGATAATTAGTTTCTTTATAGTTATTATTCATAAATAAATAAATTTGTATAAATCTTTCAATTTTTATATAAAATCCAACAATAAAAATTATATTATTTCCAAATTTATATTTTAAATTATAATAGTTTGTGATGTCGATTAGTGTATTACAAAAATATTTAATAAAATAAAATACGAAAAATATTAAAGTTATAAATATATATTCAGCTTGAAGCATTCTGAAAATATCTATACATTAATTTTATGGAATCCAGATATAAATACCTAATTATATTTTATTTATAACAAAAATAACACCTTATAAAACTAATTAACAAGTAACAATTATTGAAAACATTCTCATTAACTTTTTAAGAAACATTCTGTTACACGGAATCTGGCTTAGAGACTACACTTAAAAATTATTGAAGCTTATCATTAAAAAATATTAAATTTAATTCGAAACAGGATGATCTGGAACTAAACAAATCTGGAACTTTGAGAAGAAATTCCTTTTATTCTTACTCAAAACCATATTTAAAATTGGTTAGCAATGATACATTCATTACTTTAGTCATAAATTCATCTAATATATGTGAAATGTACTAGCAACTTCTACAAAGATATTTAAGGCTAAATTGACCCAAATTAACTTTTTTTTTTACTCTTTCACAATTCTGAAGTAAATAATTTCAAGATTATTCATCATAATCTTATAAACCCTCATCTAAAGACACCTTTAAAAAACCTTTTCAAATATATTTCTTAAAGATTTTTTCTGAATTAAAAAGAGAAAATATATATAGGAGTATAAAACAAAATTGACCAACTGATTGCTCACTTTTAGTGTCGTGACTTCAAACCTCTCTGTGCATAATAATGGTTTGCAAAGTAAGTTTAAATGCTCAAAATGTTATATATATGTTTATGCATTGTGTATCTTCATTCTAATAGAAAAATATTCGCAATAATAACAAATAAAAATATTTATTTTTTTAATAAAAGGATCTTCAAGAACTTTGAATTTTTGTCCATATAATCTAATAACAAGTAAATGTGTATATTAATTAACATTTTTGAATGCGGTATAAGTCTTTTTTTTACATTTCAGTGACATCTAAGTGTTTCCATTTTAATTATTTTAAAAATGGGCCAATTTTATTGGAAATAATAATCATTTAAAATAATAAACGATTGTTTTAGATAAAAATTGAGTTAGACCACTATCAAATTAACAGCTGATGTGTTCTGGTAAATATGAAATGTAATTATTGTTACAGCATTAAGGCTTAAGGAAATAATATTGCATATGTAGTGGTTTAATTTTAAAATAGTTCTCCTAGTTTCAGAATTATCATTTTTTTTTCGCTGAACAGTAGGTAGCTCAGAGTAGTAGGGAAAATTGGAAGGGGGGAATTGAATAATTGCGAGCGGTCGGCCTGTCGAATTTCCTGCCGACGACTGATGGGGAAATGGCGGGAAAAGCTGCTAAACGGAGCGAGTTATGGCGGGAAAACGGGGCCGGATGATTGGATCAAGAAGGCCGTAGGGCGGGAATTGAGTTGCTTCGTCTCGAGCTTTCTAATTCGATATTTCGCCGTCTTGGATGTCACCCTCACTTCTTTTTTTTTATTTTATGCCATTTTATTTTTTCCTAATGCCGAGTATTGCATTTCCTCAGTCTTCAGTTCCCTCATAAATTCACGCCGCGAAAGAAATCGCTCTTGCGTATCATTCAGGCTTTGCCCAACTGGAATATAAAGCTGAAAATATTCAGTAATAATTCGAACTTCGTATTTCTTTACTGACATCCCACCTTTATAGTAACTACAACAGGAAAGTTACATATTCTTTATAAGTTTAATTTTTGTAATATAGAAATTCGTAAAATTAAATAAATTAGGCCAATAAAATAAAAATATATTACTATTCGTACTTGAGTTTATCAATGTGATTACTATCCCTCACTTATCCAATTATACACCACTTTTTTTAAAACTGTGATTTGAGATACTTAAGACTTTTGTTTGGAATCTACCTATAATATCCAATTAAAAAAATAATAAACTTGTGCACAAGAACTTTTAAAATACTTAAAAAAAATTAAATGATATAACGTAAACATTTTTTAATTTGGTTTTGTTAATGTTGAAATAGTTTTAAATTCAAGAAATGGGCCATTAATACTTCATATTTTTTTATTAATCTATGATTTCTTTTTTCTAAATACAAAATTGTAACGATAAATGATAGAGCTATTTTAAAAATAATAATTGATTTTTGATAATTAAAAGAAGTTAGGACATATATTTTACATTATGAGTATTTTGAAAATCGAGATGCGTTCATGTCAGGGTGAAAAAAAAAGTTTTAATTTTTTCAATTTATTGCATTAGTTATTTTCCAAAACTGATTAAATAAGATACAAAATTTTATTTTAAAAGTAAAGTTATGGTTTTATTTAATAAACTATAAGTCAAATATTATTAAAACAAATATCTATTTTCAAATAATTTAAATATAAAAAAAAATTTTTTAGGATATAGAAAAACTATATAAATTATAGTGGAGAACGGAGATGGTTGGGGGTGCAGTAAAAAAAACCACCAATAAGTTGTTCAGCAGGTGCACCCAGCGGCTCCTCTCCCAGTCGCCCTGAAGATGACCTACACTGTAGGTCGAAACGTGGGCACTTACTAAATATAAGTCTAGTACTTATTTGGTGTTTTTTTTACTGCACTCCCCAACTATCTCCGTTCTCCATTTTATCATCCAGTCAACTATTTTCCTCTCATATATAAATTATAATATTATCTATACAAATATTTTTATTCTTATTCTTATGAATATACTTGAATAGCGACGTCCGCACACAAAAACCAAATACATAACAGTTATTTAGCATATTTGAAGTTTTCATCTCGTGTGTTATTTATTTAGTGGCTATCTTCGCAACAAAACCAAACAAAGTCATTGGTTTAATTCTAGAATGGGATAAACCATTTATTTATTTTGATTTATTGAATTGTTATATGATATAATCTTTTTAAATATTTTATTTAAAATATATAAGAAAAGATATGGCCAGGACCGGGACTCGAACCCGGGTTTTTCACCTCTCCGTGGTCGTGGTAGCGCCGTCCTGGCCATGCCTTTAAAAAAAAAACATTTATTTATTTATTTGAGAATAATTGAGAAGTAACAATGTGAAATAGAATAATTTATGATGGTACAACTATTATGTCATTCAAAAAGCGCAAAATAAGTCGAATATAGTTTTTTATTTTATTTTGATTCCAGCGAACCTTAAAAATTGTATTACAGTTGAATACCCGAATTCGAATATTTTTTAATTTTTAATTTTCCTTATTTTATTGGGAAAGAATTGAAAGTAATCAATAATTTAATCATTTTAGAAAAATATTAATCTTGGGAATCTGAATTAGGTCAAAGAATCTACTATTTGATTGTTGAATTTATACAATAATAATCTAAGGTCTATCTCAACCCATGAAGATTGGATACAGTACGTGGTTGAGAACAGGGAAGTGACACTTAACCGCAAAGCTTTCCCGCTATTTAGGATACCCACATTGTAGAGGCTGTGGAATCAGAATTAGCATCTATTGTTGATATAATTATTTTTAAATAATCTTAGACGGTGTAATTGAGAGAGAATAATTTAATATACAAACAAAAGGGGATTGAAGAGGCAAAGAAGCAAGGATGGGCCGGAGATGGAAGGGGCGATGAAAGAGGAAGGAAGGAGATGCTAATTCGGTTAAAGAGGGGTTGCCTGACCACTCCATTTAACTGTATTCTAATTGAGGGCTCAGGTAGCCCCTGAGTTCAGCTCCAGTAGCTACGTCACTACGGCAGGAATGCAATAAGGCCGGCTTTTGTAGCAGATATTAAACTGTGACATATTAAAAAAGGGAAAAAAACATTCCCTTTGAGTCCCACTCTCCCCCGTTTATCTTTATGAGTTTTTATCAATTTTCTGATTTCGCCGCTCCTGAAAATATTTTTTTTTTCTGTAAATGGAAGAACCATGAACATTTGATTAGCTAGGGGAGGTTTTGAGGTAAGCAATTGAGGGTGGCTCCCTCCCCCAAGGTCGCCATGTTTGATCCCGTCTAGTTTTCTGATTGGTCCACAGGCCTCCCTCCTCGGGGGTAGGCAGGGGAAAAAAACGCGTATAAAAAACTGAGCGCTACCCAGGGGCCATGCATGGAGGGATCTTAGTAAGTGGATTAAATGGCAACTGTTTCTCTAATTAGCCAGTAATATCCTAGTCGTTATCTTATTGCTAGTTCTTTTTAAAATCATTTGTGAATGAAGCTTTTTTTGTGTAGTCCTTTTTTATGCCTCGTTCTAAAGGCTTACATTGGCCCTGTCTTACTTAAATATAGATTATATTTTGTAACAAGAGGATAACAAAAAATCCCATTAAGACTCCAATAAAAAAATTGAACAGCGAAAATAATTAACTAAAGTAAAAAATAAAATAATTAGTATATGTATAAAGTAATTAGTTTATGTAGTCCATCAGAAAAAGTCACCGAGCAAACATAACATCTCTTTTGATGGATTCAGGAATATGTAAGTGATACCATGAAGAAAACCCATCTTAAATTGATTCAATCTGATAATAATTTATTATTTTTAAAACCTTATTTTTATTATTTGATAAGACTTAAACTTTATTCCAATTCCAGCAATCAAGGTAAGAAAGACGGAGTATCTCAAATTCAGGGAGTATTGTTTTTATTAGGTGCAATGGAAGTTGTAATCGATTACATCCATACCGAGAATAAGCAGAAAGTTCTAGATAATGAATTCTACTCCTGTACTCATTTAGAATAAATTACTCGATTTTTTTTAATACCGTAGTAGTGAAGATTGTAGGAAAACGTCCATTTCGTTAATGTTATGTAACTAAAATACATTGAATAGACTTTTTTTTCTCATTCTCTATCATACAGCCAGCCATACACAATTATTACAGCCTGTTCTATATATAACCAAGTTTCATTTTAATTAAATTCTGAATAAAAACTTGATATTATATAACTAACTAATCGTTAAAAAAAAACTTAAAAATCTAAATATATAGTCTCTATTCCTCCTCCATGAATCAAATGCTACTTCAATCAACTTGCATTTCAAAAATAAAATAAACTTACAGATGGTACGTTGTCATGAGCGGATCCCACGGGCACGGGGGCACGTGTGTCTCCCCCAGACAGTTTTTTGTGTACTGTGGAGAATCCGTTATAATACACGATTATCGGCAAATCACATGATCATAGTTGTTAAAATAACAGAAAGAACATGAGTGAAACTATTGTTTCGATATTTTAATAAACCTTTGAAATCTTTTTATAGATACTACAAGTTAATTTGTAAGTTATTGTTGATTTCTTTCCCATCCGCCGGTTGGGCCCCCCCCCAGAACAAAATCCTGGATCCCCCCTAGTACGTTGTTAAGAATCAGATGATAAGCCGGGTGTCACCATATCAAGATAATTATCTAAAAAACTGAGTAATTTATTTTCCGTTTCATTTCTGCTTTTAAGTTACAATAAACAAATATGAATGAATCTAAAGATATCCTAAAAATACATAATAAAGTAAATAATAAAATTTACTTATTGATCTCAGCTGCCAGATTCCCCCTCTCTCTATTAAGTTAACTTCTTTATAGAGGCTGGGTGAGCCCTAGGAGGGTTTCTGATCCAACAGTCCATCTGTGACTGTTAACGGATTAAATAATTTATCTGGCAAAGCTAGATTCGAATCCAGGACCTTCGGAACCGCAACTTAGCGTTGAGCCTTTGCGCTCTCACTTTAAAACATTATAAGGCCAAATTTGGTAAAGTTTGGTACAGCAAGTCTAGCACTGAGCTAACTCGCTCCATGTTTATATATATATATATATATATATATATATATATATATATATATATATATATATATATATATATAAAAATATATATAAAAATATATATATATACATATAGCACAAGAAAATAAAACATTCTTATTTTGCGTAATTCATTGATTGCTCCTCGTGACCATTTTTCACTTTATTTATTTTTTCTTTTGATTCGTAAGGTGTATTCTAAACAGTGTTAATTTTAATTTATTATATTCTATTATTTAATTAATTTACCGATTCTAAAAACTTGTCAACCCTTCGTATTTTATTACGTAATATTTGTCGTTATTATCAAGATTCACTAGATGCGTTTGGAAAGCTGACTGCTAATATCCCCCAAGTAATGACAATATCCTCTCCCTCCATAGTGCCCTGTTTGGTTAAAGCAGTTAATTTAGCCGATGGGATATTGTTTGAGCCCTGCGGAACGGGTTGTGATCACTGAAAGGCGAAAGAGATAACCCAGGAGTGCTTTAATTCGGGCGGGATTGTCCTCATGAATCTGCTTTCAGTAATTATCGAATCACGGAGCAAAAAATATCCCGCTCTCGTTGGATAAAGGGTGGAATATTCCGCTAGAGTATGTTGCGAATAATGAGAACGCAGCAAACATGTCCTCGGAATAAATAAAAGGTATTCGGATGATTTCATATCCGCGTCAGTCATCACAGGGATTATTATGGGCGTTTTAATTTTATATTAAAGCCCGTATGCTTCATAATTATCTTTTCCGAGAACTGAATTTTCATCGATAATTCCACCTTTATCAGTTGCCTCGATTTAAATTAAAATCATCCTTTTTTGCAATAAAAATTTAAACATTAAGCATATATATTTATCTTTATATATAGTTTTTCTGTTCTTGTGTCGCTGAACTTCTTCTAAACAGTTGAAATTTCGATGGAATTTCAAGTGGGTTCGTGAATGGTTTAGATTCCCTATTCGATTAGATACGTAATGTTTTTAAATTAATTATTTTATTTTTTATTTTTTGAAAATAATATACTAGTTATAAAAATATTTGAGTTTTTCCTTTCTTGCTATTAATTAAACCAGTTTTAAGTTTATGTTAAACATATTTAAGATTACAGTATACAGTTATAATTATACCTAATTTGTAAGTCAAGTTATGATAACTGTATGTGCGATGGTGTCATTGATATGTATAGGCATATATATAATGATTTAAAAAAATAAGTTACAATATTTTTCAGATTCAGTCGTATTCTCGATACGCTATTCCTTAGCGACGTTTCAAGAATATCATGTTCTCATAATAATCCACATAATAACCCAAAACTGAAGTGAAATCAAATTACATCACATCACTCAGTCAAATTACTTGTACAATAATACCACATAATCTGTATTGCTAAGGACAAGCCATTGCTGAAATTTGAAGTGTTAGATCTGTTCTATTTCGTGTGGTATGAATCAGGTTCTAACTCATATTTATTAATATAAATTTTACATTCAGTCTATTCGTTACATGTTATTTGACATAATCCACTAGATTATTAGAATTATGAAAATAATATAGTCTCAAAACGAGGCCAAAATGAAGTTTAACGGAGGGCCCAACTCAAGAACTGAAAACAAAATTTATTTATTAACAAACATGAAAAGTAGACACATACACACACACACACACTCTCTGGATAGAAAAAAGTTAGCCATTTCAGTATAAAGTGACGTTAAATAAACAAACAACAACAACGAATCATTTTTCGTTTAAAGAAAATACGAACCATTTAAAGAAAACTATATCTAGAATGTATTATATTCTCGATCTCAATCAAAAGTATATCAGTTTCCTCCCTTCTCTGATTCCTATAAGGAAAACGGTTTGGCATTGTGCCTCAGAAAGGATATAAAAAGGATCGGAAAAAAATTACTGGAGCTCTTGGGAGTAGCCTCCATTGTGATCGAAATAAAAACATTTCCAGAAAAGGCCCTGAGAAAGTGCACACAAGGGATAAAAAGAGTATTGATCGGGGAAGGAGATGATAAAGGCGGTTGAATAATGGGGCAAATCCTGAGTCGGGGGGGGCGAAGCAAACATCACTAATGGAATTTGTGGGGGGCGGGCAGGGGTCTGCATAGTGCACCGCGCCTCCTGCATCCTATCTTCTTCGGGAGGGTCTTCCCAGATTGGGTTCCTCATCTCCTCTCCAGGTTTTTGTTCGTAGGAAGTTGATGGAATTGGGAAACTCCGAGGGGGAGGTAGATCTCACAGGGATCCGTCTTTTTAAGAAGGGTACCTCCCAGCAGATCAATAAAATATTCATATGAGCGCCATCATTAATCACAAGTCTGTGAAATTAAATTCCTATATGTTTAATGATTAGGATGAAATTCAAAACAAATAATAAATATAAATAATCATTAATAAAGTATTCTAAAACATTTTCTTTAAATCTGTACCACTACAACCCATGAAGAAAGAGTCTTGGATTCAGAACGTGGCAGAGTCTGTAATGTTTCTTAGACAACGATTGTGCAAGGAAGTGATTTGTACTACCACCGGCTGCTAACAGATTAAATAAATGCCTGCCAGCAGCGGGATTTGAACAATCGGAATTTGAATATTCGGTAACGCAACTCAGCTCACTACCACTGAGTCATTCGGCTCCAATTTTAAAACACTATATGGCTAAATTTTCAAAACTGATACATTCAAATATTTATATGAACTAATAGAACAAAATATATCAGAAAAGGAAGACATTAAATCATGAGTGAAAGAGAAAGCAGCAATCTACCTCACCATAGATGGTTACAAAAATAAGTCCATATCCATTAATGTTAAACTTAGGCACGCACTACTACAATATCCGCCCAGAGGTACTATATGTTTGATTCTAAACTAACAAAATGTTGAGGCGTGGTCTAGAGATCTCGGAGAAAAAAATGTTAAGCAAAGTTTTGGGAACGATGAAATAGAGAGACCATTGTAAAATACGCCATAACTAATAACTGTAGACGCATATAGAAAAAAATGCACATACAATAAGAAGACGAAGAATTATTTCTGATAGCATTTATAAAGAATGAACCAGATACTTAAGGCTGTTGGGGATTTTTCCAATTGCATCCTATTTATAATTTGTACTAAAGACAGTTTGTGCTAAATTTTATCGATAAAATTATTTATTAAAATAAAAGTTGTCCTTTTTTCAGGGATAAACTTTTACGGGTTCTTACTCAAGTTTTTATTCGACGTTGACTCAGTAAAATCCTTTCTGACAGGTATGAAAAAATCAACGACTATCACAAAGTAGAAAAAACAATATGTTGGTAGAGATGAGTAGGTTTATTATTGCTATTGCACTAATTAAATATCAGAGATGAGCCTTTGAGATAGGGAATAGACAACCTTTAAACCTGGGATCATTGCAGTATCGGCCTGTCAGCCGCAGGGCTCGGAGCGCCTGCCACAATCTACTCTCAGGCCTCGATGATATTGCTATTGGTTATTGTGTATTGCTCTTCAATCCCTTTCATACTGTCTTTGTTCCAAGCGAAATAAATAAATACTACTACGAAATAAATAAAATACATTGTTTACCCTCTCAGAAAATTTAAACAACTTCGATACGTTCTTTGGTTACTTTGGCCATTATTCAAAATAGCATTACGGTTTCCCACCGATTTTTTTTTATTGATCAATTTTTCATTTATTTTTACTCAATAAAAAAAAACAAATGTAAAATTAAAATAGGTACCTACATAATAAGGTTTCAAGTTAGAGGCTTAAAACCGGTTGGTCATCAACGCCTTTGTAGTATAATAATTTTGTTTATATAATAATTTTAGTAACACTAACATATTACAAGTGTAATACATTACAAGTACAAGTATTATTTGTTACTCGGTCAACCCAGCCGCCTCTCCCATTTGCCCTGAAGATGGCCTACAAGGTAGGTGGAAATGTCGGCACACATTAAATATAAGTCTTGTACTTATTTGGTGTTGCTTTTTTGACTGCACCCCCCAACAATCTCCATTCTCCACTCTACAAGTATAATAATTCATACAGTAGTATAATAATATGTAATAATAATATATAATAATAATAATATAATGATATATAATAATAATAATAATAATAATAATAATAATATAATAATAGTAGTACATATAATAATAATATATGCCAGCATAATAATACATACATTAGTATAATAATTTTTAGTAACAATAATTTTAGTAACAATTACAATAATAATAATATTAATAATAACAACAAAAAAATAAAATAAAAAATATAAAATATTATAATAAATTTGAATGATTCAAATAGTTTAATGATTTTTAGTAACAATTTGTCTTAATTAAAAAAAAACAAAAAAAAAACTACATCAGATATTCCTTTTGATACAAATGTGATGACCTTATTAATGAATTCTTCCTCGAATCCGATTTATAGATAAGTTAATTTTATGACGTTGGAATTAGGATAAAAATGTAAAACTAAATTTATTTTGGTTATTTATTTAAATACTACTAAATACGTACTTCGGAAATGGACTTCTGGAGCAGGGCAGCCTGAATATTTAGGCCACAACTTTGAGGAAGCTCTTATTAAAAATTAAATAATCAAAAAGTTATTAAATAAATACAGTCATGAGGACTGCCGACAGAAGTGGGAACTATTTTAATTTCTAATTTTTAAATTTAAATTATCCTAGCTTTCACGTAAATTTACACTCCGAACAATATTTATATTCATTTTCATTAGTTTATTTACTAATCAAAACATATGATGGGATGCGCAAGCTCAATACGAAATGTCTATAATTTAATTGAAACATTAATTAGTATATAGTTACATTATTTGGACATTATATTTGTATTTACATAAATTTAATTTTCATTTTTACCATTATTATCGACCGTTAAGTTTAACAATACTTAGATCATTTGTACTTTCAATCATTTCATAAAAAATTACATTTAACTATTCCAAATGAAATCTTTTACGGGAAACGAAAAGGTCAACCAGTTATTGAAGTTTTATGTTATTTTTAGTAGCAATTTCACAACTACTATTAAACGAATTTTTAGGTAAATTCGGTAAAATAAAGTATTCTTATGGGTATCAATGGAGTTCTAACCTTAAGACTAAAGTTGATTAATAGAAATTGTATAACCCATGCACAGGTCGCTAGGTGTCGCCAGTCTCGAGCATGTTGCAGATGCGAGAAGTTATTCCTCTGCCAAAAGTCGCTAAACGAACGCTAAAGAAGTTCTTTCTCAAAAAAAGAAGCGATAAGTTAAAAAAGATCGTTTTACTACTTGAGGTGACGATATTACCTATGAATTAAAAAAAATCCCCATTGTGAAACGAGTTGAACAAAATTTAATTTGTAAAATTGTTTGAACGTGATTTTATTCGTAATTATTTATTAAGGAATTAAATTATACGTTTTTTCAACTAGTAATTTAACACAATGAAATGAACACACAAAATGAATTTTACTAACTCAACTTTAGAACATACTTATGTCTTATAAAAGTCTAACACTTTGAAGGTTGCAACAGCGATGTTATCACATGTAGCAAGCTTACATATATTATATGTATGTATTTAATATAATTCAATTTTTAATTTAATAAATTGAATTTTATATTTTCAATATGAATGAATTTCGGAGTACTTTTTCCCAAGTAGTTCTAAAAATGACCACATACAGCAGGATTAAATTGATTGAAGTAGAGATTACTTATTCTCTCCACAGCTTAATCAAGAATTCGCAAACCTCCAGAGAGGCTGAGCTTTACAAGTTTTTCACCCCGAACGAGGAACGACCCGACACAGGAAGCGGGTACCCTCAAGAAGCCCTGAGGCAGCTTGCATTTTTACATGGCATTAGGATAATACCCGAGGGTTCTGCGCCTCTTTATTTCAAGACCTTAGACAATATTGGGCTCATCTGCATACCGTCTGGGGCAGTACCTGGGGTGTGAACTGCTTCCAGGAGCGGTCCCAGGGTAATCTATATGCCCAGGTAATGAAACAAACCCCGCTGAATAGTTGTCCCTTTGTATTAGTGCAAAATACAATAGCCCTATTTCAAGGTACCTAAAAGCTAGGAGGAATACAAAGGGTTGTATTACTGCCCTTATACATTAATAATTCATATTACCATATGAGATTCGCATAATTAAATAAATACTTTTTTTTCAGTATCAGCTAGTCTCTTATTCAGTCAAGACCAGGTAGTGCTTACCAAGTGCAACGTTTTTATATCGGTAGTGCCTATCAAGATTCTTTATCACGATCAAAGACTTCTTTCTTTATTAGAGAAGAATTGGTTGACTGTAACTTCTAATGTAAGGAAGAAATAGTTGGGGGTACAGTCAATAAAAACACCTTAATAAGTGTAACTTATTTATTGTGTGCCGACGTTTCGGCCTACACTGTAGGCCATCTTCAGGCTAAGAGAGAGAAATAAACAGACAGAAACAAACTCCCTCTTAGCCCTGAAGATGGCCTATATTGTAGGCCGAAACGTCGGCACACAATAAATAAATATTACACTTATTAAGGTGTTTTTATTGACTGCACCCCCAACTATTTCTTCCTTACACTTCTTTCTTTAGATAATTTATTGAATAGTTTTCATTAAATCCAGAATTTTAACTGCTTTACACATCATGGGACCCAGATCACAGCATTATTTCATGAAATTATTAATATAAATTTTAGTCTTCAATTAACTAAGATGGTCAGATATAACAACCCTTATTTTATCGCAAACTGCTTTACTGTCGAAAAAAGTGTTTTGATATTGCTGTAAAGTGTTTTGGGTTTTATCATTTATAAATACATCAGTTATATATGGTAAAAATAGCTATTATTTATATATCATAATCTCTTAATATTAGTTAAAGTCATTAACTGAATTGAGGCCATACATACAAAAGGTATATCCAAAATGCGTTTTTGTCTGCTTACCCTGAAAAATATATCGTTTGAAATTTGTTGCTTACATATGTTTGCCGCCAGAGGCATGTATAAGTCCCCTTTCCCAATAGATAAAGCCATGAAGACAGCAATCAATAAGCGAAAGGTACGTCATATTTACTTTCTTCTTTTCCAACCCTCAGATATTGCTGGCTGTCTTCTTTTCGTATTCTGCATGTAGATACAGTAGATATATTACTATGAGATACCTGTTAATGGATTTAATATTAAAAAAAGAATAGTGTTTCGAAGTCAAAGGAAACTAGCGAACAGAATGCATTAAACTTTTTTGGTTTGATGAAACGCCTCTTATTTAAGCTCCTAAAATCCTTCAGTTGTGGGTTTTATTAAATCTTAACTTTTCCTGCCCAGATGAAGATTTCATTAAAATACTAATTGCTATTTACAGCTATAGGAGTCTTGAGGTTTTGCGTTGCTTTCTACAGTATCCAAACTTCGGTTTTGCTCAACCACTCTTCCCTTGTATTTCCTATCGATACACGTTATCTTCAGTTCCTCAGCGACAGCATCCTTCCATCCTTCCCTTCGGTCTTCTGAGAGTTCTCACTTCATCGGGTATTCCATAGTACAGTCCTCTACTCATCCATCCTGATTGCGTGCTCCAGTCCTCTGATCTGTTGTACTCCTGCAAATTGTGAGATGCTTAGGTAATAAATTAATTGGTTTATTAATTAATTAACGAATGGTAAATCTTTCCTTTAAAGATTGTAGACCAAAATTATTAGAATCGTCAGTCACCAACTAATAATTTACAAGCGGAACTTCTGACAAGATATTGATTAGTATTTCGTAAAAGTATTGTTAAATAATGGAAGTTCTTCAAGTTTATATGAAAATCCTTTTAAAGAATGACCGTTGCTTATTTAGATCAAGAAAGCAATTATCAATGTAGACTTGGATAAAAGCTTCACTAATTATGTCGAAGGCCTTGTATAATTTATCCTGATTTGCATACATAACTGCCCGAGCCACAACTGCATATGTTCGCCTGCTAAGGCTGAACGTAGAGACCTGCCTAATCTCTTGCAGGGATCGCAGAGTGCATTCGTGGAGAAGTGCAGTTAGGAGAGTTTGTATTTGCAATATCGGACTCTTGCGTTATTATTGAATCACGTGACCCGGGCAGACATTGCCCGATCGCGTGGAGATTAGCCTTCCTCTCCTCTAGCCATATTAAAATTCCCTCTATTGTTCCCAAAGAGCTTATTATTCCACGTCTCCAACCCGGAGGTAATATCGACTCCGCCATCGATAGCGTATTGTCTCCCGACTTTGGGTATCGGATTACCCTCAGAAGAGATGCTCATTTTGAGCCCTATGGCTCTCCTTACCAGCATCTTTTCTTCTTTTTAATTAGCCTCTAACGACAGCTCTTCAGCCTTGAGGAGGAAGGGGAGAGTTCTTTCGTCCTTATTTTTCTGGGCAATAAAAAATGACTTTTCTCCTGAGGGTCAGAGAATTCTGTATTCAATAGTCAATGGTAGTTACCATCTTACCACCGCTTGCAAACTTTAGGAATATAATAATTATTACCACACGCTTTATAACATTCTGCATCAATGCAGTTTTCCATGTCGTTACAAAAAAATTATCATGCTTCTGTTCTTATCCTTAACCTGAAATAAACCAATATTATTCATATAACACCCCGGAGGTAAAGGACGCCACGTCACATTTTTGTATTTATTCGTTTACCGTAACTTCGAACTCTTCTTCGTTACTCACAGAAACAAGTTAAGAACATCCCTCATCCGTCACCGGGGCTTCTCCCTTCTTTCTTCCGTTCATTTCTTTCTCGCCTTCAGCTTTAGTTTTGCTGAAAACTGTGGTGAGAAATTTGCTTCATCTTGAGATGGTTGCTTTCCAGAATATACTCGCAAGTAATCTCCATTTCTTGTAAATCTTGTTCTACCTCTTCGAACAGATTTGACAGGTTTGATTTTTTCTTTAAAATCAGAAAAAAATCCTGTATTCACCTTGGTCTTTAATTGGGCCAAGTATTTTCCTGAAGATAAGTCTTTCTTTGATCTCCAATGTTTCTATCAGGCCTTTCTTATTCATAATTAAGCATTTCCAGCGTACCTCTGGTAGTATAACAGATAAAAATAATGCCCGAGTTCAAGGACATAGACCTTCTAGTGTAAATATCCTTAGTGAGTTGGTACAGTATTTACATTTTATTCAAGTGCTAATTAAAGTCTTCTTTATCACAAATTGGGTCCTGTCCACTCCCCAAGGTATTTAAACTTCCCGGCCTATTCCCTCCAGTAGTTAAGCTTCGGATATGTTAATCACTATGCTTGGGTGTAACCGTTCATTATTATAGCGTTTTTATTTTATTGTTATTTGTGTAAATATTCATTTTGTAATAAAAAAATACATTTTATTTATATATAACTATTCTGATCAATTGTTGTAAATGAGTTAGTCGATGGAATATCGAGCTAAAAAAATTCTCCGACTGTTGATTACTAATGCATCGAGATCCAGGGTGGAAGTGTCCTCCAATAATTGGCGACGTAACACCGAGTTGATCTGACGATGGGCCATAACCGGAGGAGAGGACATAGCTAATGGGATGGGACAGGACCAAGATCCTTCTCGTATCCTTCGTCCTGGGGACGGGTGATCCTGGGGAACCCTAGCATCAAATATTCATAGCGGTCCCATGTGCCCCGCGCCGCCCTAGGAACAAGGGAAAGGGAAAAGAATTTTCAGCGGCTCCAAGTTTTTTCATAACTCACTCCTCATCATTCCTTTATCGCTCTCTCTCTGCTTTAAGGTCTTTTTATTTTTCATAAATTTTACCTTCTTTCTTTTTTTTTTTTCTTTTTTTTATACTTTTCCTTAAAACTTTCATGACCGTTGAATGTTGCAATCTTGGATAGTTTCATTCCATAACAGTCCAAACTCACGATTTATTGCATAGAGGAGTTCGTAATAATAATAATAATAATATTTTCTTTGGAGTTCAGTCTTTTCAATATAGTTCCAGTGGAAACTTATTTGAAATTGTTTAAAGGAAGTCACTGTAATTTTGGTTAAAGCTAATAAATCAAAACATTTCTTGGGGTCACATATGGTCTAGTGGTTAGGATAAAAACCAAATATGCCCAAGATTGCCGGTTCTCAATCCGGCTTTCAAAAGGGACGTAAAATGGGTGCCCCGAGCCTGCACGGTTACAGAAACTTGTAAAGATCATATCCTAATTATAGATAAATGGATAGGCAAAATTTAGAACTTCCACCGTAGCATCATCCGAATAGCCAGAGCAGCATAAAGTGATGTTAAATGAATAAACATAAAAAATCTCATTTATGTCTCCTATGTTTTATGGAAATGTCTTATGTCTCCTAATAACTAAATCCGATTTCGTGATAAGCAAACTGGAATAAGAAAGAATACATTTCCATTATTTCGAAGATATCAGTCCACTCCACGCCAAATTGCAAGAATTTTTTAAAAAAAGTATGGCCGTTTTAAAAGTGTTTGTCGTGTGCAGTGTGTCGATTTCAATTTTACATAAATTATATTTCGATTCAATTATACTTCTGAAGCAGTCGCTAAAAACACAAGTCTTAATTTAAAATTATCCATTATCAAGTTTGTGCGAGATTTTCACTGTTTTAGTACTTTTGGTTGATTTGGCATCATTAACTATAGTCAAAGAAATAATGAAAGTATGTTCGATAAGGATTATTTAAAAAAGTTTTGCAATAGAAAAAGCTCAAAATAGCCCACCATTATTTTAGAATTTTTATTTAATTTTCCATATTTTATTTATTTAATATTCCATATTCAATATGATAATGCTTGTTAAGATTTTATGTAATAAGAATTTCATGACCTTCAGTATGTTTGAAAAGAGGAAAAATTATTAAAATGGAAAAGATCTTTAAATGCATAGTGATATTTGTTAGTTCGAAGTGATTAGATATTCATAATTTGTCGCTCATATTCGTAATTTGTCGAGCGGAATTCCTTGGCATTTACAAAAAATATATAGCACAGTTGGTTAAATATATCAGTTTAATTAAACACATATCGTTTGTATTTAGGTTTTTCAGATCGAGAAAATATCAATTAAAAATGGGAGCAATTATATTATCCAAAGTTCTGATTTAAAATATGTTATGCATATTTAAATCACCAGTTTTTCATAAATTACAAACTTAATAAAACATTCATATAATTTTTATACTGAATTTATATACCATTCAAAAAATAAATAATGTAAATACCAACTTTAAAATATCAGAAAATAAAGTCGATAATAGAAGTTAATAGCGTTAAAATGAGTAATTTAATATAGAAACAGAAAAAAGTGTAATTAACTTATTAGTTTGCCTTCTAAATAATAATCATATGAATTAATATCTAATCTAAAAATCATAAACCTTCAAGTAATGAAAGTTCCTGATTTTTTTTTTCAACTGAAATATTTCAATTTTGTAATTTCATAAGTTTATGTTCTCCATATATGACATTATTAATAAAAAAATAATTGTTTTAGGCAACATCGAATAAAAATGTGTACAAAATGCTATCAGAGCAAAGACAAAACAGCCCAGAAGACTGTGAAGACAACTTTGGAAGAGGTGTTGGGATAGAATGCTAATTATGAGTCTTTGATCATTCGAGCATCTTTTGTTGGTATGCACCGCAAGTTGTTAAAACATTTTAGTTATATTATTAATTTATTAATTATATAATTATAGAATAAATTATATTAAAAGATTAATTATTTAGTCGGGTCTTAAATCTTAGTGTAGTTACAATACTAGAAAATTATCTATTCTAAGTCAACAGATGTAGAAACGTTATTTATTATTGAACTAAATATATTTTGTGTTAAAAATAACAATACATACTCTTCAATATTCAATTTTTTAAAATTGGCCCTGATTTTATTCCACAAATTCATAGTACACTGTTGATTTGAAATAGATGAAATTTAAATAAAGGCTAACAGACCTACTGAATTTTTTTATGGTAAACTATTTAAAAAATTTTAATTATTGATTATAAAAAAATAATGACAACTGTTATACAAGAAGTACATCTTTAGCCTTATAATTACAAAGACTTTTATAGCTTCTCAGGATTATGCAACGAATTGAAGAACCTTGAGGCGGACGAATTTTGAGGTATGAACTTCGAAAGCAATATCGTTGTTAGCATTTTGGACGGTTTGAAATTAAAACAATGCGTAATAGAATAGCCTTCGCAGATTGGTGAATTTTAACAGGTAAGAAAAATATTAACACTAGATAGATAAATCAATAAATAGATAGATAACTAAATCATTTTGGTGGCTCGAATTTCGGATAACTTACTGATCTATTCATTCCAATTTAATTATATATTCTTACATTTCGTTATATAATTTTTAAATAATTTTAATAATTTCTATGCTTTTAAGGATCCATACATACCTACATAAATTAAAATATAATAATAAATATGTATATATATTATCTACCTCTTCATGTAGAGACAGACGAACTAGAATACATGAAAAAAAAACATTCTTTTGAGCAGTAATGCACCCAAACTGTGTTCGTGAATGTAAGAAAAAAATCAACAAAAAACCATTGCCATGCCCTGGTAACAAGTTGTTACTAACAACTCAACTGTTGTGCGTTCGACGGTGCTTTGATTCGGAAGATATTCTGCCCAATGGTGCGATCCAACAAATTGCAATCGCACACCGATAGCAACATTAGTGATGCAATATCAGTCAAGGCAGGTTGCGTTAATGTTTAAAACGGTTATCGGCTCCAAGTAGCTGGTACTATTTTTTCATAACCTGTAATTGATGTAGGTACTGTCTCTTTTCTTCTAAATAAATTGTAAAATTCTATACAAACCCTGGGGAAAGGGGTTCAAAATGAAGAAGTATTGGAGTAAAATATAGTCAATACATTATTTCTTTTTTCTTAATCTCAAATAATTTAAAAGTTGTATATTTCGTTTTATCTTGTTATTTCAAAATTGATCAGTAATTGAATGATAAAACTAGAAAATATTCAATGCACAAGATACATCAAAACAATATGATAGTTTTAGGAGTGTGTTATTTCTTATAACATATAAAATTTATCATTAACCAGACCAAGGGGACAGTCGATTGTGATAAATATTTGATATTTGTCGAGATAAATATTTGATAAGATATTTGCTAAGTTTGAGAAAAAGTCTTATGTTTATGTTATTACAATAATATAATTTTTTCCATGAATAATATTATAAATCCTGCCATTTAATATTAATTGAGCAAAATAACCTAATAACAATAAGGGAGTTTTGTTTCTTTGAAATAAATAAATGTTTCTAATTGTCATTAACTAAATAAAACTGTACAAATATAAACTAAGAATGCATTTAAGAATTTCAAAAGGAAAACTTGGGGAATATTTTCCCAGGTATAAATAAGTGAATGGTATAAATTTATAAATAAATTCTTTATCTATGCCTATAAAAGTTATTTTTATACATTGGTTATGTTAATTTGGAGCAGTTTTTATACAAAGCACGAAAGCAGTTCTTTTGGTTTAATAAAACGTTTATCAAAACTTAAGTTCGATAAATATTTTTTAAAGACTATTCAATTGACCAATTAAGCAAAATAAATTTTCCGACCAATTGATTGTAATGTGTAATTATTTTAATGGACCAACTTCGATGGCTTCGCTGATCTATTTAAACAATCGTTAATCTAAGTAAGCTAAAACTTGCTAATATCAAAAAGTTAAACTTCTGATAATTAAATTAACTGAGATATCATTTCAATAACAAAGCTTAATGCGGGCACTTATTTATTTTCTTTATATCCTTCGTGTTTATTTTGTTCTGGAATGGACTAAAAGATTTAAAAAATTCTAAACGTTGAGCCATTATGCTCTAAACATATGATCCGAAAAAGTTTGCCTAGCATTGTTAAATATTGGCAGGCTAACCGTGTCAGGGTTTCCGTTATTAGATTATTACATATACGTTTTTGTTACTTATAATAAAAAGTAATTTATTTTTCCAGTTTTAGACCATAGCATGTTTTGTCGTCGCTGAATATTTGCATGTCTAGAATAAATAAAATTAGTGCATATATATATTATATACCATGAAATTTACTATACATGTTATATACTCGTAATTAAGATGGTTGTCAGCTAAAAAAAATACTGTGAGCCCCTCAATATTTCATGGTTTTTATATTTATCGATAATTTTAATATATAGTTTAAAGTATGGACACAAAATTGACAAAGTATTTAAAACAACAAGATTTCAGCATTTTGCATTGAATAAAAAAATATTTTTTTCTTTAATTTACAGTAAAAATTTTACTAGCCATCATAGCGGGGACAAAAAGCTTGACAGTTAAGCAAATAGACGAATAACAACCAGATGACCCTTAATCCATCAATAGCAATCCATTGAATGTGTAAACAAATAAATTAAATTGTAAAAACTTTTTAATTAAATAGGTAGGTAAAGGAATGAGTAAACATGAAATATTTGATTTGCAGTTCTCAGTTTTAAGACGATAATAAATCGGAAATAAACTTTAATTTTTCCTTAAAAAATTAGAATATATTTTTTTCGAATAGTTTGTTCATTCCTGTCAGTTCCCTATTTCTTTAAGAATAATTCCGAGGTTTTAGAGATATTGATGAAATTAACTTATGTATTCACGTAATTTACTTAAAATGGTTTGGTTATCTGAAAGTATTATTTTTAGAGTGTGATTTTTAGTTGGAGTAATTATTTTCAACATTTTTCTTGCCATCTACTATTGAAACGTTTGAATAATCGAGTCAAGTTTCAGTCTCCTTGCTATCTTTGATGAACATGACTTCACTTTATCTTTAATTTATATACACTATCCGCGCTTATAAATAAAGCTGATAACTGTCTATGAAAAAGAATTATTATATCATTTTTATACCAGTGTAAAATGCAAGGCTACCAGTATTGGCACCACAATTTATTTATTTTTTATTTTTTTTATTTTCATATATTTGTTCAACTAACTTTACTTGTATAAATAATTTTTTTTAGACCTCAAAAGACAAGACAAAAGACAAGGTCGGGAGAATTTTACGCTTCTTTAACCGTGGCTAATAAATTATATTGGGATGAGATCTGGTATGAATTCGAACACAATTATTTATTATATTGCTATTATTTATTTTATTGTACAAGGAAATGTTCCAATCTTGTTCATTAGGGGATTAGAATTCGCTGATTGCGGCGTTACTGATGCCCACAAGCTCATCAAGTTTTCCAGGTCAAGTTCCGTGTGTAAGCCACGGAGGCGGTGGGGGCTCTATTAACCAGATCTTTAGGGGCATTAACCCAATTAAACTCAGAGTTCAGTAGAAAAAAAAAAATGGGGAAAAATGTCTGAAAAAAAAAGGAAATAGTGAGAAGAGGGCGTCCTTAGGGGTATTGATCGTATAGCCGTTCGCAATGGTGGGGGGGCAACGCCATTTTATTTTTTACCCCTCCTCGTAGTCATAGCAACGCGCAAGCGTCCCCCCACCACGGGGCTCAGCCGGCCCCGTTTTTTTTTTCATTAATATTAATATTAGAAAGAAAAAAGAAAAGCCGCTAGGCTGATCTCGAGGCTAATAACCTTATATCGTGTAGCTCGTATGAAATAGGCTGTTACAGGGCATGATGACCCAGGTAGAGTTATGCCTCCTTATATAACTCCGCCTCATACCCCCCTTCTTCCAATTATAGTTCTATATCTGAAATTTAATCATGATTATGTTTTTCATGTGGGGTAAGGGAAGGAGGAATAAGGCAATGGTTTCTTCCTCAAATTATTCATCGCCAATATTTTCCTTAAGAATCTTATCATACTTCCTTATGAAGAGTTCATAATATTGTCTAACCTACTCTATAATGAAAAAAACAAAACAATTTGTACTTACAACAATATTGGTAAGAGAAGATAATGAAAATATCTTAAAAACCACAATATTTTTTCTAGAATAAAATCTTTTGTTTTTTTCATTCTGTTCCTTTTTTAAACCTATTGAAAAATATTTTCTACTTTTTAACTTTCTTTTCTATCAAAACGTGTTTTTTAAGCTAATAATAATTTTCTCCTTATTGTTCAGCTGGCTATAATCGCGTGCTCTTTAGTTTTTTAAAACTTTATTTCTTAGAAAATACATTTTGGCAGTAAAATACAGGGTGTCCCGAATTTAAATAGCAAAACTTCAGGAACTTATAGGGGACCGAAAAACTAAGACAAAAAGTCCTTTAAAGATTTGCTCGTTTTTGCTTAGTTTTAGAGAAATTCGCAATAAAAGCAACAAAACAAAAATGTTACAGTTAGCGATTATCACCTTTCAAAGTTCGTCAGGCTAGGCAGTGAGATATGTAAACACTTAATGTTATCCTTTACATTCTTTTGTTTGTTTACATTTTGGCTTCCTTCTAGGATTATAATTCCTAAATCAGTCTTCAGTCAGTTACTCAGATATTTTTGTGTGAATAGCATCAGCCTCAATGCCGCATACATATTCTAATGTTGAATACGCTGAAATGATTTTGTGTATGGTTTCTGTAACGGTAATGCTTTAGAAGAGGTGCGGGAGTGTGCGCGCCGATTTCCAAATAGAAGAGTGCCTAATCGACAAGTCTTTTCGTTAACTTTTAATAAACTACGAGAGACTGGGTCATTCTTAATACGTAATGAAGGCGACCAATTCCAGGCAGCAATAAGAGCAGATTATCGGAGAAGAAATTGTATCCAACGCCACTTCGATAACAATCCTGAGACTAGCATCCGAAGAGCATCTGCTGCATTAGCAATATCGCGGCAAGCAATATGGCGAACTTTGAAAGGTGATAATCGCTACCCATACCATCTTCAAAAAGTTCAGAATTTATTACCTCAAGATTATGTCAAGAGATTGAATTTTAGTAAATGGTTTCTTGAAAACATTCGCGATGATAATTTATTTCCATTAAAAATTGTATGGACCGATGAAGCTACCTTTACAAGAGGAGGAATTGTTAATCAAAGAAATTATCATGCATGGGCTCTTGAAAATCCCAGAGCTATTAACGTTTGGCTTGAAATTTGGAACGGATTACTGTGGGACGGATGACTGTGGGATTTTTTACCTGGAAGATTGAATGGTATCACATTTACACATTTTTTGGAGAACGACTTTTCTAATTATTTAGATGACATTCCCTTACAACAGCGGATCGAAATGTGGTTCCAACTTGATGGATATCCAGCTCATTATAGCAGAGTTGCTCGAGCTTGGCTGGATATAAATTATCCACAACGATGGATTAGAAGTGGAGGAGTAGTACCTTGGCCACCCAGATCACCTGATATGACACCCATGGATTTCTTCGTATGGGGAACCTTGAAGCAGAAAGTTAATTCGGTGTCAATCAACTCAAGAGAGCAATTAAGAGACCGAATCATAGATGCAGTTCACCAAATATCAGAACAATGTACTTGGCAGTATTTATGATTTTAGGAATTGAGACCATTATCAAAATTAAATAATACAAAATAAACTTGTGCTTGAAAATTTATAGTCTCAGCAAGTGAATTCCAGGAGTGGATTCTGGGTAAATTCATTATCTATGATAAAAATAGCATAACCATATCTTAAGTACTAGCAAACCAAAAGCATCCATACCTTCTACATCAAATCATTCAATGTTAGCATTCAAACCTATTCAAGCCTATCATACCTTCTTGTTCTACTCCAGGATATTTCACTCCAAAATACGGTACTAATTTCATCACTAGAGGTTTGATCATCAATCAAACGACTTCGCATGGCTACTAAGATACGCTTACCCACTCTTATCCTAATTGTTTCTGCTTGTCGGTTAAATTGAATTTATTTTCTTCACATGCCAATTATGTCATAGATGTCTTAGTAATCTATAATTACTAATCATAGTTCTTCGTTTTCGTAGTTACATTCTATTTGGATAACATAGCATGTTCATTTCAGGAATTCCTTAATTTTGATTACCTCGAAGTCTCCACGGAATTATTTTTGGCATTTCTTTAAAAGAAGCTGTTTAATTTCATCAGTATTAACAACGTTGGGGTAAGCCAAAATTATCTTTCTGGCTATCGTATTGTAGCATTTTTTATAGTATTTTTGTGTTTTATATGAGCATATTGTCATTATTTATGAAAAATGAGTTATATATGGATCATACATGATTATAAAACGCCATGCTAATGTTACTTGTTATAAACGTACGATGCTTACCGCGGGAACGGCCTGAACGCCAAATATATCCAATTAGGATGAAGCTGCCATTATTTTAAGCTCTTATTCGGGCAGTTATTTTTACCTTTGATGAAATTATCAGAGCTACTGAATAAATAATTAATTTTCGGTCGGCCTCACTAATTAACCCACAACAGCACTCGTGGCTTTTTAACTTCCCGGGAAAAAATAATAGAGATTACAGCGGGGAAAAACAATTTTTTTTATGATGAGCACCCTCTACTGCAGATGCAGAATTTGATACAGTTTTCATGGAATTTATTCGGGAATGTTCGTTGTGTGTGTTACGGTTATTATGTGTTTTAATTAATTATATGGTTTGAAGAAAAAACTAATATTTTTATATGTATGATAAATATAAATTATTACAATATTATACTTTATAAATAAATTATTATAACATTAGTTATTATAATATTTTTATAATTATTGTAATATTTATATTATTACACAAGTATTTATTAGATATTTTTACATTAGAGAACAATAATATATAAAGTTCTGAATTAATTCTATTGATTTTATAAGCTTTCCAATCCAATCATATTATGTCTTGTGAAACGCACAGCTTAGATTAGTTATGCGGCATAGTATACCTCATACGCCCGCCATAGTAAAAAAATTCTACATCGTATTATACAGTTATACTTTCGTTCTGAATCTGAAACCAAGTAATCTAGGAGGAACGCCATAACTATTTTACATAAATATTATGTGTGCTTTAATGAAACGCTTTTTAAGAATTAATAATAATGTAACGATTTAACTAAAACGTATTTAAGTTAAATATATTTCAATGAAACATAAAAATATAATTTTTCATTTTATTTGTCCTCATGATATCTCCTCCGGCTTTACTGCGGTGTTTCCTCAATTAGATATAATTTAGAATTACACTGCAGGGTTGGGTGTAATGATAACAAAACAACCTATGCCCAAGATTGTGGGTTCGTAGCCCGTCAGGTGGCCCTAAAATTTTTTTAAATGTAGCTCAAAATCCTTGAGTATGCCATCCTTCGGAAGGGACGTACCATGGCGTTCCCGAGACTGAACGAGATCAGGTACTCGATAAATATCTCTATTCTGGATAGGAAAATTTTAGGACTCCCGCTATAGCATTGTCCTGTTATCCCTAGCAGCATAAAGTGATTTTAAAGGAATAAACAGACAAAATTGCGATATCAAATTTGCTGATGAGTTATTATTAATAATTCAAGTTTTATAAATTTAAAAGAAATAGCGTGGAGTTTATCACATCTCTGAAGAACCCAAGTCCCGAAAGGTTAAACTGTGAGTGATCGATTGTAGCTAACTGAATGTTGTTCCTATAAATATTCAATGGTTTTTATCAAACGGGAGATAAAAATGGCCTGCGATAGATCTTTACCAAGCCTTGATAACAAATACACCTCGCCGGCACGAAGAGTGTTTTGACGAAAATTTGGGGAAGTTTGAAATTACGAAATGAGGGATATCACGGTGCCAAAATGGAGAGTTGGCATGAAATGTTGTTTAAAAATTCATCTACACAAGAAATATTTTATCTCGCCCTGGCAAGACCGTGTTCTTTTCTTTTTTTGGAGTGTAATGATTGACATATTTTTTCAACTAATCGGCAAGATAAATTATGCCCTTAGGAATAAATTAAAGACAAGCAACTACTCACTAAGTATAATACCACTATATAAGTATGATACACGCATTTAGTTATGATATTTATCTACTTACAAAAATTCAGGTACAAAGATTTCTTTGCTTAACCTTAACGAATTATTATTATTAGTTTGCCCCCATCTAAATTCTGCCGTCCATGTCGAAATTCCCCTTTTACCTCTCTTCTGGGTACGACTCTACTTTACGGGACTCCTAAAAAAATATTGCAACTGTTACAAAAAAAAAGTTCCTAAATGATTAAATCTATTGAATCCAATTTCATAGAACGATGTACAATTTTCAAAAAATCCTAAATTTTCTAAGTTAGAATGACTTAAACATTTTAATTCTAGTATGGACAAGAATTATCAATAGATTCAAATCAAATTCTGAAGAGCTTTCGATATTGTATATTCTACATATCGATTGTATATTGTATATTCTATTTCAAAATTATACCCTATATTCATCCTCCATCATGCCATTTAATCAGTTAAACATATTTTTGAAGAATGTAATTATTACCTTTTAATTTATCGAACGAAGCTACATACGTTGCTAGGCATATCAGTTTTTGAAAGCGAATCACTGTCTAAATTGTTGCATCACCTCAAATTGTATATAAATTTTCTTTATACTTCAGTTTGAATGTGTGAATCTCTGTGTAATATTTATACAACTTATACCTAAATTGGATAAAGCAAACTATAGTTGCATTGATGAACTAAGGGTTTTACGCTTTTAAACACCTTAAGTTAATCTATGCTGAGAAATACATTAAATTTCTTTTTGATAGAAAGCTGTATGAATTTGTGTTTTAGTTTGCTCCCCATTCTGATTTACTTTTGTTCATCAGGAAGAAAATTTATTCTCTTAATTTCCAGAAATATTAGAATATTTTTTGTAAGTGGAAATTGTTTCTAAAGACGAAATCTAAGGCCAAATTAAACATTTAATGTTGCTTGTAGGTAATGGTAACATGTCGATTTGTTTTCTGTAATGTATTACATTTTTTCAATTTAATTTTTCCAGATTAAATAAATGGTGAGTTGGAAATCAGGAGACGCCATTTATATTAAAGGAGATTGAGACAGACGCGGAATGCATACCTTAAGGGAGATGAAATAGCTTCGTAATTAACTTGGAGGTGGAATCCTACCGTTCATTAGAGATCAAAGAGCCTAACGCTGGTCTGCCTGTATCTATTTAATACACCCCATCGATTGATGTTATGCACTATTACGGCAATTGTATTGTAACGATAAAGAGTAATATATCTTAAACAACTAGAAAACAAAAATTAAATTGTCACTTATATGTTTTATGCTATATAATTAGCAACATGAGTTTATATCTATTTATTTTTTTAAGATTTAAATTCAAGACTGAAAAGACAAGAAACTGCTCGACGTTTTCGCCTACTTCAACATTTACTGGACAAATGTAAAAAGCTCTCAATTAATTACGAAAGACTCATTTACATGACAGTTATCAGACCTATTTGGACATACGGAGTTGTGCTTTGGGGCTCTACTAATTCGTCTCGTATCCAATCCTTACAATCCAAAATCCTTCGTAAAATCCTAAATGCTCCTTATTAGGTCACAAACAAACTCATCCATCATGATCTTAATATCCCATATGTTGCTGATTTGGCCCAAACTAGATACCTATCCTTCCATGAAAAGCTCCATACACACTTGAATCCGCTAGAATCTCAACTTGCTTCCCATAATATTCCTGATAACCCTCCGAGGCGTCTGAAAAGAAGATGGCCTTGGACTATAGAACTTTATTGGAATGCTATCAATGGGTAGTTTCTCCACAAGTGTTGTTTTTTTTTCATGTCCTTTGTGTCATACAGCTGATTTACTTGATGTAATATAATTACAGTTGTAAATATCAATAAATTATTCTAAAAAAAAAGATTTAAATTAATCTAGTTATAATGTACATATTGGTTAAAAAATAATAAATAAAAACTGTACCAAAAACAAAACTCATTAAGGGTCTTGGGTTCAGTACATGGTAGAGTCTGTACTTTTCTAGGACAACGGATGTCCAGGGAGGGGATTTGTCCAAAAGTATGCTCTACGCAAAAAAAATGCTCTACGCTACGCTTTTCTGAATTTAAGGGTACCAATTCTAAAGAAAGGCTGGCTGAGCCACAAAAGAGTCTCGAGATGCGATAGCGCTTTGGTATATCCGTGCCTGTTAACAGATTAAATAATTTATCTGCCACAGCCGGATATGAACCCGAGGCCTTAGCCACAGCAATTCAGCGCTCTACCACTGAGCAACTACGTTCCCCAATGATGCTAAGCATAATGTACCGATTGGTTAAATTATACGAGGGTGGTCTGAAAAATTTCTGCCGAACATCGCCAAAGTTCACCAAATGGTGCTAGACAACTGCCAAATTTAAATGAGAGAGATAGCAAAGGTTATGAACGTGTTTGTTACATATTAAATCAACATTTAGATACGAGAAAGCTGTCCGCACGCTGGGTGCCGCGTTTTCCAAAAACGTGTTCGAATGAACATTTCCAACGCAGTAAATCCGAGTTTTGGCGCCAATTAATTACTGCAGATGCAACTTGGATACATCATTATACGCCTGAAACAAAAATACAGCCTAAACAGTGGGCTGCAAAGGGGGAATCGGCTCCAAAGAAAGCAAAAACTGTTTTCTCTGCTGGGGAAAGTGATGGCGACTGTTTTATTGGGATAGTTATGGAGTTATTTTAATCTTCAAAAAGGAAAAAACATTACAGGAGCATACTGCTTACATTACTTGACAAGCTGAAGGCAGAACTTGCGGAAAATTGGCCACATTTGCAGAAAAAGAAAATCCTGTTCCACCAAGACTACGCACCGTCTCACACCTCAGCGGTTGCCATGGCGAAAATCCACGAATTACGATTTGAACTGCTTAATCATCCACCTTACTCACCAGATCTAGCCCCAAGCGACTTCTTTTTGTTCGCTCATCTAAATATTGCGCTCGGGGACAGATTTTTTCATCCAATGAAGAGGCAATCACCTTCGTGAACAATTATTAAGCAGAGAAAAACGCTGAGTACTTTTTGGACGTGTTACAGAGATAGGAGCATCGCTGGGAGAAGGGTGTAGGGTTACAAGGAGACTATTCAGGAAAAAATTAAAAATTCAGGAAAAATGTCTTGTATTTTTGTTAGGTCGAAAACTTTTCAGACCACCCTCGTATTTATTTTTTTTTTAACGAATAACGAATAACAATTGTTTTGTAAATACAAATTATTTTTAGGAATGTATGATGACTTAACGAATATCTGGAGAATGCTACCTTTGCATTTTGTCTTTGTAAATTTTGAAAACAGCAAAATATTCATGAAGCACTTGCCTCCCATAATTTAAATATTATAAACATAGAGGCACAAATAATTGTTACTTTCAATAAAGAAATTTCTTAAAATGTATTTTATGGATTTGCCCTTATTCCACATAACACAATAATTTAATATTATCCGACGATGAGATTTATCTGTAAGTATAAATATAAAATACATTTAAAAAAAGTAGATTTCATGAGCAGGGGTCCAAATCGATCTCCAACCGTTACAATTCCTATACCATCTTAATAATGATCAAATAAATTTATCACAAAATTTTAATATTTTAAAATGTTAACACTGTTCTGAAATTGTTCCTTTTTTAAATACACCCCCCCCCCTTAACGACTATAATATTACTTTATATTAATATATTCAGCTCCTGCAAAGGACATTGGAAATTATATATACTCTAAATTACAGGTCGCTGGTATATAATTAACAGCGCACCTGTCCGGGTGTAGCTACAGTTAAATATATTAGCGATAGCTCTGTGGGATCCTAAGGCCTCAGCTATCTGCAACATCGGCATAATTACTGCCAAGCCGCCTTCGACAAAAATTTTCGCTGACTGTGAATATAAAAGCAGCCTCTGACTTTTAGAATATTCATTAATGCAGAAAGAGAAGCGAGCATCTCTACGAAAACTTCTTAATGGCATCATCAAAATCGCATCTCCGCCTGAGGTTCGCTTGCATTTTCTGATAAGATTTAATCTAGGCATTAAACATGGGTAAATCAAACTGCGGGAACCCCTTTCCGTTTGATTTTTTTGTTAAAGTTTAATAATTTTACTTTTTTCTTTAGAAAACATGCTAAGAATTTACAGGATTTAAGTTATTCAGGCTAAAATAAAAATATGTTTGATCGTAATTAACAAACAAGATCATGAATTTATACATTAATGAACACTGAAAATCATTACCACTATATTTATTATTTAAAAATTATCACATTTATCAACAAAAAAAACTTTCTTTATTTTCATATTGAATTGAAATTAATTTAAATGTTAGTTTCCAAAAAACATCCTGAAATATTTAGAACCAAATTAAAAAAAAAAAAAAAAGGGTGTACAGAGGCCTTATTTTATTTTATAACCCGTACTAATTCGTTTATTGACTTTTTTAATGCTCTTATAATAACTTCATATAAATCATCATCATCAGTGGCGGAACAACACATTATTGAGTCAGGGCCTCCTCTTTTTTTATTTAAGTGTCCATAATAACCTAATTTTCGGGTAGGTGGGTCCTGCCTCAGTGCCTTCAGGCTTGCTCCCCGGGCCGGCTACCAAGGGAAAGAACTTCATCTGAAAGTGGGGGTATGTGTAGTTTGCTGTTTTTAGTGTACTGTGTGAGTGTCAGAGTTATAGTTCCCCCAACCTGGAGGACCGGTGGCTGATTGCAGTCTCATGACTGGGCGATGGAGCACCCAAATCCTCAAGCCTTCTTTATATAAATAGTATATAATATATTAATTTAGTAAGGCAAGGATGGAAAAAATGCAATCAAAAATCTTAAGCCTCTAAACTAAAAACAAGAAAGGTCAATATTTCGCCCAATCATCATAATAGCAGAAAGGGAATAATAGAAAAGGAAAAAAACATCCGTACAGCTGTATGTCCACTAGTGTCTTTATAATGTCATTTTTCTCTGGCAATTTTATTTCTCCCTTTTTTTATATATATTTGTCTATGTTATTTTTTTTCCTCTTGTGCTTTTTGAAGTTTGGTGAGTGTATTTTGCCTTTTATATTTAGTATTAATCCACAGTTTTTATCTAACCTTTTCCAGCTGGGACCTGGTAACCTTCCATCTTAATCCAGATTCGGTAGTTACATTTGGTCCTTGAAGGTGCTGAGATATATGTGACACTATTTGAAAAGTTAAGATTTTCTAAATAAATAGGGTAAGGGTCATTGAACCGGTAGCTTACCTGGTACCTGTATCCTTAAGATACAGAACAGGCAGTTGTAGGAAAGAAACAGACAACTCAACATGAAGGACTGTCCTGTACCATATAGCGAAAGGTCTCCTTTTCTTTTTTTTTAAGTAGATTTATAAATTAGCCTGTTGATATGATCCGCACCCAATAAATATAATGTGATTCAATTAAATGAAAAAGGATCTTTACGTCATAAACGACTCCTTGTCATTCAGCCATGTCAACCTTTGGATAAAAGAGGGATGTCTCTTATTCATTAATGATATAGAATTACTATTAATTAAGTCTAACGATATCAGGGTGGCATCCCATTTTATTATTTAAACATTATTCAGATCAAAGGATCTGACTTTTGTTTGAGATCATTGCTTGGGCAATGCAGCCAATAAAAGAAGATGTTTCCTCTAGTTAGTTTCTTGTATTTTGAGGTTAGGATGTTCATTATTCGTTTTTTTTCCTTTTCCATTATTATCTTTCTGTCCTGTCGCTAGCCGAAATGACAGTTAATACCTGGGGTTATTTGGTAATAACAGATATCTGTGGATATTGACAGGTATTTGTGTTACTTGTTTTAGTTTCGAAACGTAAGGCTTTTTGGTTGGAATGTATTCACAAATGTGTTAACATATATTTTATGTCTATTTTGAATTTTTGCTCTGCAGTATTAATATAATTTAGTAATTTTATATGAATCTATTTTACATTTTTTTGAATTTACCGTTTAGACCATTTACAGATCACGTTTTTCTCAAAATAGTCATTTCACGTATAACAATATTATAAATTAGCTCTAAGTTTCGCTTTTCTAAAACATAAATAATATATATTTATTAATATACTAGAAAAACATTTAAAATGCATGTGGAAGAGAAACCGCCATAGTCTTTAGCTTCAATTTCAACTATCCAGTATTAAGGTGACATATTTTATTGTCTCTTCCGTACGTTATATTTTACGGAGTTACCATTGCTAATTGGATCCCACCTGGGTCCAAAGTATAAATGGAAAAGCCTTGTCCTCTTTAATTTAGTAGCAAACGGTTGTTCCGGTATCAGTTGACCGCCCAACAACGTAGTCCCGGCTCAATAATAAATTGAAATGTGGGGCTGCAATCCAGGTATAGCTGGCAAGTGGCGAAGCAGGTAGGCTTCATTTAAACTTATTTACCGAATATATTTACTGACCATCTTAAGGGGTATTTTAAAGGGATATTTAAATCAGTTTTAAGTTCAACTGCCTTTACACATGATTTCGTTTTTGCAAAATAAATCAATTGCTAAGACATAACCACATCAACGGTTCTAATAGTTTTGATAAAACTACAAATCATGGTTGATATTGTAACTTTTGTATATGTTTGAGATTGTCCTTACTTACCCAAACAATGATCTTAGGAAAAGTTAAGATGCATTGATCTGATCCATTTGTAAATAATAAAGTGGGATGCCGCTCTGAGATCATTACAACTGATGTGATAGGATATCATCATTGAATAATATACATAATCCTCTCTTTTCCTAAAGTGGACGTGGTTGATTGACTGGGAGTTGTTAAGTAAATAAAGATTATTTATATCAGATAAAATAACTTTACTTTTATTGTGTGGTGATGGTTACAAATATATATTTCTATTTTTAACATGTCCCTTAACGTTAAATGTCAGAGTTAAGTAAATTGCTTACTTTTTAAGTTTTCTGTTTTTCTAAGCCGCAGAAAGATGATTTGTCCGAGATCACTCTCAACAGCCAGGTTTTCCCCACAATTAAAAGTGTCCACTTTATGGAGGCTGTGTGAGCTCCTGTTAGGACTGAAGGTCCCACAGTGTCCATCTATGGCTTTCGAAAGATTAAACAATTCGGCACGAACGGAAAAAAGGCCTGCTGAGGTTGTAAATAACATAATTTACTTTCTAGCTCGTTATGGTTTTTATTAAAACAATGTTATTCGATGAAGTTTGCTTCAAATGACAGCAATATTGACGTGCCTTCACTTTATCATTAAATCCTCATTCTTATCTCAGACCCTTATCTGTCAAGAATCCTTTTTCTGTGAGCTCCCCCAGAGCTGCCAGGTCACAATGCCATCCTCCAATGGACGGGACAAACTGACGAAGATAAAGAAAGAAGTTAAATACCCTCCCATTAAAACTTGAGCCAATCCTTAATTTAAACTTTGCTCCCTCGAGGTCCCTCAAGAATTAGGATTAATTTGTTTCCATTAGGAGCTCCAACCCTTTCTTCCAGATGCTTACTCAGTCAACAGGGCCACGGCTCAGTACGGATTTCGAATGATTATTTTCGGTCCGTTTATTTGTTTCATTTGTTTACTTATAGCTTAATGTTTTAAAGTCGTTCTAGTAGTTGTTTAAATTTTTACTGATTGAGAATCTACCTGTAATGAATTATATGTAAATGTCATTTTATAAAAATTGTATTTTTCCACATAAACATAGCTAATGTGTAGTAGATTGAAATCCTCAACAAACTCTGAAAAAATCAAATAAAAAAAGTTCGTCCTGTAATGTAAACCAGGCTTGATTATGTATGGCTAAATTATAAATTTCATAGCTGATCGCTGTGCATGGTCTTCCGATGGCCATCCTCCAGGACAATGTAAGAGAGCGGTCCAGCCTGTTCCAATATCTGCCCTTCTCATTTCTCTTTTCCTCCTTGAGACTCGCCCAGACCTCCTCTCCCGCTACGAAAGATTTCCGCCGGCTCTTTGTGTCATGTAGAAGTTTTGTTTTACAAGAGCGATGTCAATGTCGTTAGAAAGACATGGCTTGAGAAGATCTAGAGAGGTACGTAGTCGTCTTCCAAAAATTATCTCGGCGGGTGTTGTACCAATTGTGCGTTGGGGCGATTCGATACGAGAAAACCTTCCGCAGTCGAGCTCGAAGATCTTTTATATCAGTTGATGCCTTCATTCTTCTTTTGAAGGTTCTGACCTCGCGTTCAGCCAGTCCATTTGTCCGAGGGTGGTACAGTGGAGGATGTGACGTCCACTATTACTGCTGCTTTTTGAAAATTCTTGAATTCTAGGAAGGTGAACTGAGTTCCGTTATCGGAGACTACATTACGAGGCAGGCCGAACCTAGAGAATAAGTCTTCTAATATCCGGATAGTTGCTGATGTAGTGATTTTGTCTGTTCGATAGATACTATCTGTTCAAGCCATTTGCTAGTCGCGTCAATCACTAATAACCAAAATTTTCCTTGAAACGGGCCACAGTAATCCATGTGTAAGCGAGTGAATGGAATGTCCTGTACTGTCCATGTATACAGAGGTGTTCGTGGGTCATTTTGTCGTGTAGTCTGGAAAGGTTTGCATGTGTTGACATGTTTTTCTATATCTTTGTCGAGTCCAGGCCACGAGATGTGATTGTGAGCAACAGTTTTCATGCTTGTAATACCAGGATGTCCTTCATGTAGAACTTTCAGAATAGCATTTCGGAGGGTCTTAGGAATTATTAGTCGTCCTTGCCAGAGTAAGAATTTTTTCTCGAAGGATAATTCGTCGAGTTTCTCGAAGTAATTATAAAAATTCTTCGGGACTTAGTTTTTCTCAATCGTCCATCCGCTTGTCATGAAAGTTATAATCTTCGAGATATCTTCATCTCGAAACGATTCTTGGCGCAGTGTTTGCCTTGAGAGTTGTAGATCTCCTATTCTTAGTGAGAACACGTGATTCCCGAACACCTCACCTGACTTTTCGTCGGGTGAGGACTTTTGTAATGTTAGAGGCAATCTTGATAAAGCATCAGCCGGGTCTTGACTTTTCCTGGCTGCTGTTCTATTTCGTAGTCGTAGGATGACAAAATGATGGCCCAGCGGACAAGCCTATTCGCGGCCATTTTAGGAATTTCGCGGGTATTTCCTAATAAGTAAATGAGGGGCTTATGATCGCGTCGAATTATCTAATGCCGCCCAAAAATATACTTTCGAAATTTGGAAACTGCAAATATTACAGCCAAGGCTTCTTTATCTATAACGGAATACTTAGCTTGGGCCACAAAGAGTTCTCGATTGGCGTTCTATGCGATCTTTGCTTCTCTGAAAAAGCACTGCTCCAAGGCCTTTATCACTAGCGTCGGTTGTGATTGTAAGTTCACAAGAGGCGTCATAATGAGCCAATGATTTAGCACTAGTGAAAATTTCTTTTAGATTGTTAACTATGACTTAATTAGATTGTTAAATATAATTTCTTTTAGATTTAAACTATAAATTAATTTTTGGCATAAATGAAAACACACACAAAGATTCATAACTAAATGCATTCATTTGTTGTTACAAAACACAGAGGTCTATATACACTGAACAATTTGTTTATAAGAGATAAGGTATATAAAGATGGAAAGGAAGGTTCTAGAAGATATAAGAAAACAAAACATACGGCCATATGCCGTTTGAGGATACTACAATATACATACTATCTAAATGTACTCCTGCCCTTAAATAGGCGGAACTACCTTCGTTTGGGGTAAGAAGAGAATTATTCTTAGATCCATTACAAGATTCCGTAAACGGTTGGAACGAATTTATCACCGTACATCGAATATCCACCATCGTAGGAAGAACAAGTGCTGCTCATTATTAGAGTGGACCAGGAAGGATACATATAGCGCATTGGCTTGGCAATAATGCCATGAGCATAAAAATGCGTTTGATGGCAATGCTAGACATGAAAAAAACCTTTTATTGAAATAGTGCTACGAATATCGGAAGAAGTATCCAACAGGTCTTAGATCAAGACAATGTTATTGGTTAACGCTGAGATGAACTAAAGTTATTGAGAGAAAAATTGAAATAGTTCTCTTCATTGCAGAAAGAATCGAAAACTAGTTCTTAACATTTTTAAAACTTGAGGCTGGTCAATGATTTGCAGAATCCTAAAATAATAATAGATATTTGCATTCCTAAGTTGAATACTGGTCTCGAAAAACGAGGATAATACGAATGTAAGCACGTCTGTGTATCATACATTTTTTAACACGGTCACAAATTTTTTTTCAATGAAATACGTCTGTATCTTCCTCAACATTGTGTCTTGATCGTGGATAAGGAAGTTGGCACTTTTAAATTATACGATCTTCCATGCGATGGAATCTTCTGAATCTTAATAATGTATTAATTACTAAGGATGGAGTGACGGGAAGCGGAACAGTCAAGGTCGAGAGAAGAATAAAGCAGGAAAAGGAGAAAAAAGAAGAAAAAATGACAAAAAAAGGCGGTTGGAAGGTGTAATAAAGGGGAGGGTGTTTGCATAAGCGCCCCACTTCCTGGACAATTATCCACGAGGGATGATCCGGAGGCCTTCAGTAACGAGCTCCATCTCTCCTTATTTAATAACCATCGCCATTATCTTGTTACTTTCATTGCTGCAGATTATTTATCTCGTTTTATTACCTACTCTTTCGTAATTACCTTGAATCAACAGGTATCCTCGGACCGCCCGGGTAAATGCATGTCCCTTAGTTAAAGCTTTAATATACTGTCTCCGTATGAAACTATTTTACTCATATCCTACAGGAATAAGAGGATTAACTCTTTGCTGTTAGGCTGTTTAATGAAGTTCCCAGTATAGGCGTATTTTTTTGTGGGCGTGGTGTTCCTCATCTTCTGGCGATACTAAAATAATTCAGTGCTCTGGAGGCCTTCAAGTCTGCATCCATCGAAGTCCAAGAAGTATGCTGGAGTATACCTCCAGCTTACTCCAGTATTTTTTTTAAGCTTGGCATGTTTTATCTTTTATGGGCTAACTTCATAAAGATGTGTTAAAACGAAATGAGATATTCATTTCTTTGAAAATAATTTTTTTCTGACGCAAGCAAGTATAATATTTCTTGTCTCAAAATATTGTTTGCATTCCTGAATTATCCTAAGGGAGGATACAGTGAAAAAGAATCAAATTATAAGTTGGATTATATTTTGTTTTTGAGTTGGGAAACTTTAAGATGGAGGAGCCGCCAGGTTGCAATCCTCTGTATCCCCGATTTTACTATCTCGTAACAAAAAGTTTGATTTGTCTTCATTTTCTTTTTCTGCTTTGTTTTTTTCCAGGATTATGAACTTATATAAAAAATATTAAACTTTTTGAAAGAAATTAATTTTTCTAAACTCCATTGCCAAAATAAGAAAACGTACCTACATCCATTAAAACTTGAAATTGTAGCATGTTCAACGGGTGAATCGTTATTTACGAAAAATGATTTAAATTTTATTTTTACTTTAAAAATGCTAAATCTGCTACAAGATTTTGTTTTCCAAAATATAAAAAAAAAACTGGACTTTTTTTTACCATAGTTATGTTTATTTGAGTACAAAACGAGGTTTGATTGACCACAAAACGATTTGAGAGATCCCATCTAACATCATTCATCTTTGTACTTTTTTTTTTTTTTTTTTTTTTTTTTTTTTTTTTTTTTTTTTTTTTTTTTTTTTTCGGATCCCTCAGTAAACGAAAACATGAAACACAAAAAACAAGTAATTAGTAATGTACTTATGTCTTAAAATTATCCTTATTCTACTAAAAGTAATGGAAGGTGTACTAATTTGAAAAGTAATAAAATTATCCGTTTTCAGGTAATATATTATCTGAAGGTGAGGGGCCTTCTCTAGTTGAGTAACTTACAGACTAAACTAAATCTAAAACTTATAGTTAAAAGGAAAGTGGTGGGGGGGGGGTGGCAGGAGGATAAAGGAAAAGAAAGGAGGTAGGAGAGGATTTAGGAAATATGGAGGGGGAAATTAGGATGTGATGTTGACGGGGTTTAGGGGTCCCTTCCTACCCTGCCACCTAGCAGGAAGGGGGGATGGGGTTATTACTCGGAAGAGTGGGTTGTGAGATGCAGGGAGGTTGTCAAAAAATTTCAAGTGACACCTAGTGATGTGAGTCTGTACAGTGTTTAACTGTAGTTCGTTGTGTATGTGTTCCATGTTGCGTCTTTCTAATGTAGTGCCTCTCGTGATCTTCTGTAGGATGCTGTTTTGGTATGTCTGTAGTGACTTCAGGGCTGACGGAAATAGGTAATGAAGGAGTGGGGCTCCGTGTAGTAGTGTGGGTCTGAGGACTGCTTTGTAAAGTAGGATCTTGAGTCTGAGTGACAGCCCCGGTGAGTAGAGTAAATGTCTGAGTTGGTTGGCTGTGGCTCGTGCTATGTGTATTCTGTGTTGTGTGTGAGCTGTGAATGAAAGGTGTGATTCGAGTTTCATGCCTAGGTATGTGAGTTGATTTTTGTTCTGTATTGTTTGTACGTTTAGTGTTGGTTGTGTTTTAGGTGTTTTTCTGTAAGAGAAAGTGATGGCGTCTGTTTTGTGTGTGTTAATGTGTATGTTTATGTCTTGTAGCTGTTCTGTGATCAGTTGGGCTGCTTGTTGGGCCTTGCGCATGGCGTGATCCGCATTCATGCTAGCAGTGTATATTGCTATGTCATCAGCATAGGCGGCGATTTGCACGTTATCTATTTTTTGCCCCACTATTTGGGCAGTATAAATGTTAAATAATATCGGCGCAAGGACCGAGCCCTGGGGGACCCCACAAGTGACTGGGCGTTTTGTAGAGAGTTCAGTTTTGACACGGACAGAGAAAGTCCGGCCACTGAGGTATGAGCCTATTATATCAACCAATTGGTCTGGGAAGTGGTGAAGCCTGAGTTTTTCTATCAGAATAGAGTGGGATACAGAATCGAATGCTTGAGTGCAGTCGAGGGATATCATTGCTGTACCGAGGTTTTTGTTTAGGTTGTGAGCTGTATCATGTTGTAATTTCGCTACGTGGTGATAGCAGCTTACTCCGCGAGAGAACCCCGTTTGCTCAGGGGGTATAATGTCATGTGTTTCGCAGTGTTTGCGGATGTGTATTATAACTAATTTCTCATATATTTTTGAGATGTGGTTGAGGAGGCTGATAGGCCGGTATTCTTCCGGTACAGCTCCTCGTTTTTTGGGTTTTAGGAGTGGAACAACAATAGCATGTTTCCACTCCGTTGGGAAGTATTTAAGGCGTGAGCATGAGTTGTAGATATTTAAGAGAAACATGAGGGGTTTCCTAGGTAATTGTTTGTATAGGACATAAGGGGTGTTGTCCTTTCCAGAAGATTTGTTTCCCTTAGTATTTCTCAGAATTGCAGTCAGTTCTTTATATGTTGAGAATATGATGTTCTCTGAGCTAACGCTCAGAGGGCGGTGTTGGTATGGTGTGTTTGTTCGTGCTGAGTCACGTTCAACGTAATAGTCGGCGAGTATAGTAGCCTGATCTGCGGGAGTGAGAAGCTCATCGCCACGGTGGATTTTGACCGATTTGGTCTTTGTGTTGTGACTCCTGACTAATTTCCAGAAGTTATGAGGATCGTAATGAGTCCGGCGTAGTTGGTCATGCCATATGGAGGTTTTCCACTGCGACATTAGGGATGTGATTTGTCTGGTCATGTTGTTTATTATGGGTCTGTAAGTAGGATCTTTTGTCCTGTACCAACAGTTCTTTATGTTGTTACGTTGTTTTATGAGAGCGAGTATGTGTTGTGGTGGTTTGCGTAGCTGTATGGGTGTTGGGTTAAATGTAGGTATAGAGGCTGATGCTGCGTCTTGTATAGTGGTGAATAGTGTGTTTATGGCTATGTCAACGTGTTCTATGGTTGTAAGTGGGGTGATGTTTGGTATGTTTGTGTGGACTAGTTTTTTGTACTGTTTCCAGTCAGCTAGTTTGAAGTTGTATTTGTAGTCAGTAGGTGGAGTTGTTGTTGCGTTTCTACCAAGTTCGTAGAGTACGGGAATGTGGTCGTTGTCACTGAAGTCTATTGTGATGCAGTTTGTAAATCTGTGTGCCTGTTGTGTGAGGAGCAGGTCTAGAGTGGAAGTGTATGAAGGGTTCGAGTGGTGTCTGTAAGTGTGAGCGTTGGGGTGTATGATTGTGTATTTTGTTTTTGTTAAGTGGTTACCTAGTGCGTTGGGTTTCGTACAGTTCCATGTGTGGTGCTTGGCGTTTAGGTCACCTAGGATGATATGTTGTCTGTCAGTTTCGTTTTCTCGAAGTAGTGTTTTGATAGTGTCAAGTTTGGCGTTCGGTTTTCTGTAAATGCAAGTCAGTTTGTAATTGTGTTTAAGTCTGACAAGTACTGTGATAGCTGTGTGTTTGTCATCGTTGAGTGTGTTGTTGTTTATTAGTCTGGAGGGGACGTCGTTGCGCACTAATAGTGCTACACCTCCATGCTTAGTTTGTGAGTCAAGTCTGTATATGTAGTAGCCTCTAAAGTATACGTGTGTATGTCCGTTTAGTTTTGTGTCTGTAAGTGCGACAACGGAGGGCCTATAAGAGGCCAGGAGGGTTTCTAGCTCGAGCTTTCGCTTAACGAGCCCTGTAATGTTGTAATTGATGATAGAATGTCTATCCATGTCGAGGACTGAAAGAATTTTGAAGCACGACGTTGAGTGTGCCCATTAATGTCATAAACATTTCTTTCATGTCCTTGAACATGTTTATGAGCTCGCTAGCCCATACGGGCTTGTCATCCTGATTAGGATTTTTGGGGGGAGGGATGTTACCTGAAAATGTGACCCCTGCAAAAGAATGCGGGTCAGATTTTGTGGCACTATTAGTGCTTTGTTGATTATTGTTGTTGTCTTGTTGGACAACAATTTTTTGAACTTTAGATTTTATAAGTTCTATTCTTTTTGCGCAATTGCGATATGAGGCCACATGTGGGCCTCCACAGTTTGCGCATTTGGGGGGGGCTGTTTTGGGACAGTCATTAGTGTCGTGGTTTTTACCACAACGGACGCATTTAACAATGCGCCCACAGTAATTTTTGGTGGGGCCAAACTCCTGGCAAGAATGGCATTGCCTGGGGCCATTTATATTTCTCATTTTCTCTACACTGTACCCCATATAATCAATAGGGCCCAGTTTAGAGATTTTATCAAGGGTTACATCGTAGTCCGTGGTAACTACGATGTTACTTAAATTGCGTTTGTGTCCATGTTCGTCTGTTTTTGTCATTCTCCAGGCATTTTTGAACCCAGGTAGGTGGGTCTGGAGATGATTTGTAATAGAATTAATGGGGTGATCAATATCAAATCCCTTCAGTATGTATCTTCTCAGGGGTTTAGTACCTCTGGGAGCGTATGAATGGTAACTTATATTGTTGGCCCTGTCTAACAGTCCAACGACAGTCTTAAAGTCCTGTTGGGTTTGTAGGAATATTTTGTTTTCGGTCTTATTAGACCGAATGAAAAATGATGCTATGCCTGCATCGATTAATTGGGTTCTAAGAGCCACAGCGGACATTGCCGGTCTTATTACAATAGGAGCCGGCTTGTGAGTGTTAGTGTTTTGTGATTGTGGTGAAATTGTATTTGTATTAGTATTTGATGATGTAGTAGGTTGGTTGTTTAAAGGTGAAAAAGAATTTTTAACAGTGGTCGGTGTTATTACCGGTCTAGGTATAAAGTTCATTGATTTTTTCGGCTGTACTAATTGAAAACCGTCCGCGTCAATTTGTGTTAAGTTAGTTCGTTTTAGTTTTGATTTAATTCTAGGTGGTAATGGAGTTTGTGTTGAGTCAATAGGTGTGGTGTCCATGGCCGGGTCCGGATTCGTCATCGTGAAGAGTAAATATAATAGTTAAAATAAAATTTAATTCTACTATCTACTCACTGATTAATAATACTGCACTAATTATAATATAAACAATTATAGAAAATAATATGAATGAATGTACTCACATTTTAGCGTGTTTAAAAAACACGCTAAGAAAACCGTTAAACCACGTGGACAGGGACGCTCTGAGAGACGCTAGCGATGTACATCTTTGTACAGCATTTCCATTCTCCATTTATATACGCCCATTACGTACCGTACCTCTTTTAGCAGATGGACAAACCAACTCAGGATTTCTAGTCTATTCCGGACGTTCGGATGGTCTCTTATACATGTGCCACCGGTATTTCCCAGGATCGAGGTCAGTGCCAAAGAGTCCGGAAAAACCTAAGTGTAGGTATTTTTACCTCTGAAGTGTTTCTTAAATGATTTTAAGGACCGAGATTTAATTTCTTAAATTGTTTAATGGATTGTATTGAGAGGTGATGGTTCCATTTGCTATCATTGTATGAAGATAGAGCATTTGTCTTTTGTCGGAGCCTTGTCACTGATCTGATCTCACACCTACGTCTCATAACTCAAGCACAATGAGAACTCTGAACTCTTCAGTGTAATCACCATCATCATGATTGAGGCGACAACACGCTTAGCGAGTCTGGGCCACCGCCAAACGGTTCTGTCTTATGCTGTAGCCATCCAATTTCGAGTTTCCAGCAGGGCTCAACCATCTGCCTCCACTCTATCCAGCCACCTTGTTCTGGGGTGCCGCACTCCTAGTTCGATGAAGCTCCTCCGTCATAGTTCTTTTGGGGATATGCGCGCGACAAGCACGAGTGAGAGTGAATCTCTTCGATGCTTTTCTATCTTGATCGAACTATATTAGTATCCTTGTACAGGTCGTACAATTCCCGGTTTTCCCTCTTTTCTGTTCCTCCCTCTCTAATGGTTCTCTTCAGAAGATTTCATTCAAATATTAGGAGTCTGCTTTGTGGTGAACTCTTCAGTATACTCCAAACTTCGATGGATGCAGACTTGAGAGCCTCCAGAGCACTAAATGAAAATCATATTATTGACGTAAATGATAGAATTAGACCAGCACTTATCGCTCCTTCAAAAGAACAACGACGTAACTCAAAATTTGGCATTTTTGAGCTAACCCTGCTGTAGCAATTTTATTGGTTGAAATTTTTTATTTCAGGACCTACATATCTGATATTCCGTTTCCAATATATTTTTTTTTAATATGGTCATATGTTTGTTTAGTTGTAATATGTTTGAACTTGAAGTTTTATGGGAATAATGACATAAGTTAAATTAAAATAATTTTCATATAAAAAAAAATCTCATAACTAATAAAAAAATTGTAACACCATCAGTAGGTACAATAGGAATGTTAAGCCTTACCACTACCTAAATTTTAATTTTTTAAACTCATATGGAGCTTTCAAATATCTCAGTTGAAAAATTAGGTGTTTTGAGTTATTACTGTTTTCTTTTGAAGGTGCGATATAAGAGATATGTAATGACACTTTTTGGTTTAGTGAACAATGTATTATTCAAGATGCTAACTGGAGCTGAAAACGCCAATATTGAACCATACTACAGACACAACATTTCTTCATTGATGATATTTCATTATACGACATAACCCTGTTTTTGTATTTACCTTTTACAAAATGATGCAGCCAGACATAAACGGAAGTAATTCTCCAACTTCCCTTCTCCCGGACTGTATTTATTAAAATCGCAGCATCTGATTTGTTCTGCCATAAAAAAGAGTCTATAAAACGGACCCAAATGCACAAACATGATAAATATTTTAGTGGATATTCCTTTTTTCATTTTATTTACGATTGACGGTATAAATTTTAGAGCAAAGTTTTTATCACCCCGAGATATAGCAGGTTCATAACTTTTATATAACGCAATAAAATTTTCACTAAACCTGGATTCTATATTTATCTTCATAGTACCCTCCGCCGTTTTATATGTTTAAAAAAAATTTAAATCAATAAACTAAAAGTCGGGTGAGATTTTAACAATTTTTGACCTCGAAATAACATGATGTTAAGCTTACATAGATGAGCAATTCATTGACAAAATTGCTTTAACAAAAACATATATTATAAATTATGTTGAAAATTTGCGTTTACTTATTTTCTGTAATTTTCTGTAATACGAGTACTATTACCTATCGTTTGAGATTTCAACAGTTATAAAAATATTTCCAATATATATTTTTTTTAAAATTAATAAATAAAATAAATGATACTATAATATCATTTAAATGTCAAGGAAAAGGAATTGATCCAATGTGGGGTGCTAGACCATTTTTAAATATTTTGATTTTCTTATATGCCATTATCCTATTATGGGGAACATTAACCCGTTTTAGAAAAAAAATTTCCTCATTTTCAAAAATTAATACCTTTGTGCACAGTCAAATATCAGTGTAGCAATTTGTAAAGTTCTTTTTTGTCATTAGGTGTTTGTTTGTTTGTTTAACGTCACTTTATGCTGCTATGGCTAATCGGACGATGCTACATTGGGAGCTCTAAATTTTGCCTATCCGGGTTTAATTAGGATAGGGATTTTTAACGAGTACCTGACATCGTACAGGCTTGGGACCCCCGTTTAACGTCCCTTCCGAAGGACGGCGTAACTAAGGATTTTTTACTCCCTTAAAAAAATCCTAGGGCCACCTGCCGGGCTACGAACCCGCGATCTTGGGCTTAGTAGTTTGCTACGCTAACCACTAGACCACAGGTGACTGTATCATTAGGTGTACAAATTGTGGAAAAATCAAATTTCTGTATTCAGCCCCACCAGAAATAACTAACCCTACACTTAAAATATATACCTATGTATATATATATATATATATATATATATATATAATATTTAAATCTTGAGTTTCAGTCTTTTATTTCTTTATTAATTTTTCAGGCGACGTTTCGAGACTGGTTAGTCTCATATTCATGCCCTGACAGTGAACAAATGAGCTTTTTAGTAAAATACATCAAACAGCACACTAAAATAGATGTAAAATGACCTGTGTAAGATAGGGTGTACTTACAAGTTCTAAAGAATGAATCAGTTTTTCATTAATCTGTTGCCTCTTAAAACAGCATAAATTGTTTGTATTGTAATTGCTGTGATCAATGAACAAGTAATCCATTTTTTAGGAACAGCAGTTTATTTAATTGTTGAATCATATTAGATTATTGTTATTTTTATATATTATGAATTGATTAAATTTGCATAACACGAGCTAAGACCCTGAACATCCGATTTTTTGTTTACAGCGCGATTTCTATATTTCTCTATAGTTATCATCTCCTTTATATTCCGTTTGAAACTATTTTTCTCTTGGTGTATTATTTTAGGTTTATCAAATTTAAAGGTATGTTGTGTATTTCTAAAATGTGTAGTGAGAGCTGTTTGATCTGGTTTATTGGGGTTTTTTATCATTGAATCACAACTATATTTGTGTTGGTACACTCTACGTTTTAAGTATTGTTCCGATGTTCCGAAATAGGATTTACCGCATTTATCTTCACATTGTATTTCGTACACGACATTTGATTTTAGCTCTAATTTATCCGAATCTTTGGTTTTTGTAAATAGTCTTGACACAGTGGCTGTGTTTTTGAAGGTAATTGCGGAGTCTTTTTTACTTTTATTACTGGTGAGTGTTTTTGCTAGTCTTTCTGAAAGTGTTGGTATATAAGGTAATGTATAGTATTTTATAGGATTTGTTTCATTTAGGTTGTTTTGGTTAGAAAGTGTTTTTGTTGTTTTTAATAAATTGCGAAGGAGGCTGTGCGGATTACTTGTTCATTGATCACAGCAATTACAATACAAACAATTTATGCTGTTTTAAGAGGCAACAGATTAATGAAAAACTGATTCATTCTTTAGAACATGTAAGTACACCCTATCTTACACAGGTCATTTTACATCTATTTTAGTGTGCTGTTTGATGTTTTTTACTAAAAAGCTCATTTGTTCACTGTCAGGGCATGAATATGAGACTAACCAGTCTCGAAACGTCGCCTGAAAAATTAATAAAGAAATAAAAGACTGAAACTCAAGATTTAAATATTATATTATTTCCATAACAGTCAAGAAAAGTAAAAAAAACAATATATATATATATTTTTTTTTATATATATATATATATATATATATATATATATATATATATATATATATATATATATATATATATATATAATAGAATAGAACAGAAAACAAACTTTATTCTGGGACCAAGTCCCTTTAGAATTACAATCATGAACAAAAAAAAAATAAACATAATATACATCTGGCCAGAAGGCTACATAATAATACGAATCATGAAGTAATTAAAAGTGACAAAAACACAATTGAAATGAAATAACTAAAAAAGTACGAAATTTGACAGGATTTTAAGAAATTGTCGAAAATAAATACATTAATACCAACAAAATAATTATAAACAAAATTAATAAAATAGTGAATACCGAAATTACTAAGTAAAATAAATGAACGGGATAGCATGCAATAAAATATTTACATAGTCTATATCTTCTTTGGGAAAAACAAAACACGTAGGAAACGAAATCGATTATTCAATACTAATTTATTTAAGTAGATGATAAAATGAGGGGATATTGGTTTGTGTTCTCACTCTACATAAGGATACTACTGTATGATGTCTATTCAGAGAATAAGTACATCCAGATAAATCATTGGGGCGACCTGAGGTCTAGTGGTTAGCGTAACAAACTACAAAGCCCAAGATCGCGGGTTCTTAGCCCGGCAGGTGGCCCTAGGATTTTTTAAAGGGAGTAAAAAATCCTTAGTTACGCCGTCCTTGGGAAGGGACGTTAAACGGGTGCCCCGAGTCTGTACGATGTCAGGTCCTCGTTAAAAATTCCAATCATAATTAATCCTGGATAGGCAAAATTTAGAGCTCCCACTGTAGCATCGTCCGATTAGCCATAGCAGCATAAAGTGACGTTAAATGAACAAACAAGCAGATAAATCATTCTTTGTTTGTTATTTTTGGGCCTGAAAAGTGGATTCTCTAAGTTTCCAATACCAAACCTTGACTAGTTATTTTTGAATTTAGGGTATTTGGGATAATAAGCAAAGTTGTAAAGGGGGCTTTCCTAAAAACAATCACGTCAATTAAAATGTCGTAACATATAAAGGAAATTGAGTGAAAACAATTTGAGTCACTCAGTTGACGTAAGTGCGGATTGTATAGCTCAAGTCAGGAGTGGATCGGGACAACAACTAAGCTAATAAGCAACCCTCTTACCTAATTTCACCTCCACTACACTAATATTTTTGTATATTTAAATTTAGTTAGTGGGCCTCCAAGTTTTTCTTACAAAATTGGTGGTCCTCACAACTAAAACGATTGGAACCGCTGGTTTAAATTATATTGCCTCACATGACGATGTGCAAATTATTTTTACTAACTAAAAATTGTAAAATTCACTTCATCCTATGTTATTATCTTTAAGAAGATAAGTTAAGAATGTACTTGAGGTTTTAATTTCAAGTTGGAGATAGAGACTGTGGACATTTTGTAGAGAAAACATAGGGAGGAGGGAGGAGATAAAATTAAAAGGAAATATATGACTGCTCGGAGGGATGGAAGTAATGAGTGGTCCGCCATTAAGCTGCGTCCTTCAACAGGAGAAAAATGTTAAACCAGATTTAGAAAGGATCAAAGGCGTAATTGAAGACTTTACACGAGGGGAAAAAACGAAGGGTTTTATGAAATGGGGATTTCGTTTTCCCTCTCTTTCCCTCATCCCTTATTTTTTTAATTTTTATTTTTGCCAGAGAACATCTGAATAATGTAAACAAGTAACCCCCCATCTCCACGACCATACGCGATATAAATTCCAACCTCCAGAACAAACAGTAATTAAGAATTCGTTTCTTTTATTATTTTTTTGAAACCTCGTCTTAATTGAAACTAACGTTTCTTAATTTGAAATAAAATAAGATATTTATTATGGAGGTTGCCAATAGAAAACTGAAAAAAAAAATTATATTTCAGTGAGATTTAGTCTGAAACATACCTTAAACAAAAATATTATTACCCATTTAAAAAAAAAAAGTTGTGTAGTTTTATGAAACCACGATGCAAGTGAAACTTTTTTTCGGTTTGTAGGCATTAAACTAAAAAAAAATTGGAAAATTATTCGATTTAGGGTATTAAAATTTCTTTTTTAATCGTAACTTAATTAACAGTAGACAAAATATTCAATTATGAAATTTCATTTCAATTTGCGTATTAGAGTACGGAATACACAATTAATAAAATCAGTTAGATGATAAACGCATATTAAAAAGTAAGAGCAATATTTATTTAAATCATCGAATCGTTGCCAACCTCATTTATTCTGTCAAAAACTTCATTTTCGCCTTGAGTCTCTTAGTTTATAAATGTAATTAACATTTTATGGTAATTAAAATAAGTAAATGCTTGTATCTCGACTCGTAGGTACTGGTATCACTACCGCTCGTGCCTTGATTAGAACTGGCGCCCGATTTTAGGCCTTTATTTCTGACGTTATATTTATAATTTATAGCATATATTTAAATATTGTGAAGATGAATGAAGGCCTAAATAAAATTAAATATATTGAATGAACCGGATAAGAATTAAAATACTTCATAAAATATTCATATGAAATAAGTTAAAATAAATTCTAGCAGTTCAAGTTAAAATTAATTTAACTTTACACACTGATAAAAGGATTTGATAGTCTTTGAAGAGATTTGTTAATAGTAAACATATTAATACATAATTGCTAATATTTAACGGTCAGATGACTGGACGCCGCCATATTAACCTTGGCTGCTCTGTCATGCGCCTTTCACTTTAGCCCTTCCCCATGTGTAACGACATGCGATAGATAAACGAAAAATTTTTTGGCGATAGAATAAAAGATGAAGCAAAGTTGGGTAGCAAAATATGTAGAGCGCTGAGTTGATGGCCTGGGTTGGAATCCGACGGTGGCAGATGAATTATTTAATTTTTTGACATCTATGTTTGGACCATGTGGGATCTGGGGACCCTCCTGGGGCTAACCCAGCCTCTAAAAAGTGGATACACTCTATTAGAGAAAAATCTGGCTATTGATGTGATCTTGGAGAAATCACCTCCCTGCACAACCGTTTTCGTGGAATCAGTACTGACTCTACCATGCACTAAACCCAAGACCCTTCATGGGTTACAGTGGTATTTTTTATATTTTAATGAATAAAATATGTCCAAGTTTTTTTATCATGTTTTAATAATTTAACAAATATTTGTAATATTGATAATTTCTAGTTTACTTTATTTAGTAATAGTTAGCAATAAATGCTTTTTTAGTCTAAAAAAATTTTGCTTTCCTTAAAATTTCAAAATATATGAATTAATAAATAATAAAATATGCAATTAAAGGTTTGGCGAGACCAATGGTTCGATAGCAATACTCTAAATACTTCCATGCACTGACCACGTCGGAACCCAGGCCTGACTTAATACAACCATTATAAATTCTTAATTTATAAATTATACAAAACGTGTGAGAAGAAATGCACTAGATTATAGAGACTAAAATCATCAAATCCCCTACAACCATCGGGAATTATTTTACCCCTCACAGTTAAAGCGTTTCCATGAATATATTTCAGCAATGTAAGGTTTAAATTCATAAGAATGAAATTATTCATAATTATAGGATATAAATTCATTAAACTTTAGTCAATTCCGTACATGAATATAAATTTACAAATTGTTAAATAATTGATTAATGACCGACTATTAAAAACATACATATATACAAACAACGTGTTTTAACAGAATAATAAAAAAAATAATATATGACCATCACTATTTATGATTAAAAGATATTTTTATAAAGTTTGTTTATAAAATAACGGTGCACGTTAAGGATAATAGTTAAGATATGCATTGTAAAAAAAAACTAAGTTCTACGCGATCAGTTGTTTTTCATATTCATGATGGTAGAGGATTGGAGAAGCAAACAGCATACATAAATTACTCCTAGCTTATATTTTCAAGTAGCTCGATTCATGAAAATTCATAGCCTATTGTGCTAAAGCCACTCAAGATCCACGCAAAGGATAACATTTTTTTTTCTTGAGGAACTAAAAGAAGAGTAAGAAGGTTTCTAGATACTGTTAGATTAAGAAGGGTTTCCTCCACTAATATATACCATCGGCTTTCTTAGTTGCAGATATTTTAATTTCAACTGAAATATTTCATGTTATTAATATACAAATTAGCAAATGTAATTATTATTTGTTTGTACTCTTCACTCTAATCAAAATTGATTTTACAACCAATTATTTAGGATATATTTTATGGATTAATATATACATAATAGTTTTCGCTGAGTGTTCTTAGATCACCAATACTTATTGCCCTTGAGTGTGGCAGATTGTACTTATTGATATCCAATAAAAAGATATCACAATCAATTTTTTTTTTTATATACTTCATAATAAATGTGAATATCAGTCTTATTAAGATGCTATACGCATGCTTGTTAATTTAAACCGTAAACATACTTATTAGTTCATGGGGTTAAAATTGCTGTTAATTTCATTTGTTATAACTTTATTTAACCTCACATTATCTTTGTATGGCCAATCAGAGGATTCTACTGTAGAAGTAATAAATTTTGCCTGTACAATTAGGATAGGGATCATTAAGATGTACATGACACAGTACAGGTTCGAATTATCAGCTTACGCCCTTTCCGGCGTCACCACAAGGCTTTCTACTAAAAAATCCACCAGCCGGGCTACGAACCCGCGATCTAGGGCGTATTAGGTCATTATGCTTACAACTACACTATGAGTTAACCAAAGCATATTGTTTTTGTAGCATTATATCAATACCCCTGCAGTTCGATATGGATGTGATGGTTTCACTTCTGGGTTGAATGGGGAAATGGATTATTTATTTAGTCATGAATTAATCTGTGCCGTCAGATGAAAAATTTTCAAATCAACGGCGAATGATCCTTTCCCTTTCTGTTTTTATGGTCATATTTGATGGCATGCTAAACAACGTTATTTCAATTTTAGTGGAAGTAAATATTATCGAAAAAGATGGGATTAATAACAGCTCATTACGATCTGTTAAAATAAACAACATACGTCCTCTAATTCCAGTTTGAATTTTAGAAATAATAAAAATGGTCATTTTGTATGAAACGACCCAAATAACGTTGTGATCACAACTGAATGTTAGCCTTTAGGCAACTTTAATGACTGATCGACATAGTAATTACCTTGTCAATTGACTTTTTTAAAGTAAATAAACTTCAGAATTAACTAATTAGTAGTTATTTAATTGGTTATCCAGATAAAGTTGAAGGTACAGAATGGTGCATGCTGATGGTTGCTTCGGAAGAGAAGGAAGAACCCCTCCCTATTACCAATCCTCCCCAGTACCATAATTCAACTCCTTAAGTACCCTCCACTTGATATTCAGGAGGAAAAATAAGAATAATCAAAATAAGAACAACCTTTTAGCTTAAATGTTTATTTTATCAATTGTTTATCGTTCATATATCAGAAGCAATATATGATATTTTTCATTTAGAATAATTAAAAACAAATGAACTATTAACATAGATACGAATAAGTAGGTGAATCGAGATTTGGAAAGGTTGAAATCGTGATTCAATCGACATATAGTTTTATTAAACTCCAACGAATATATGAAAATACAAATATAATTAAACCACACTAAAATAACATAATAAATAGACTACAACTAGTTCAAGGAACTTTAACTTCAGTTTTTCTGGAATGAACTTATGAGTCAACCAATTTGAAATCACTCAGACAATAATTTTCATCTATTAGACGGTTACGTTATATAGTACATTATTATGTGAGTGTGTGTGTGTGTGTGCCAACCCCGTATGCCAGTGATGGCAGGTAGGGGGCAAAAAAAAAAAAAAAAAAAAAGGTTACGTTATATGTTTTAGATGTTTTCTTCCCCATTCAGGGTATACAGTTTACTGAGGCTGGATGAATCACAGGAGGGTCAGTACACTCCACATGGTCAATCTTAAGCTTTTAAGACATTAAATAGTTAGTTCATCTAAAACAGCCAGTTGTAACCCGAAAACTTCAGCACACGCTACTTAATAGTATAGAATAATTGTTAAAAAGTACTTAAGTTGACTTCACAGCCTGAAGTAGAGATGCTTCATTTCATAAGTCATATAACATGAATACATTATGTACAATAATAAACATAGGACGTACAATTGATTATTAGGATGTTTTTTAGTTCATAATTCAGGGAAAAGCCAATACAGAAATTGGCCTCGGAGATCCTCCGGCGACAACTTAATGCGAAAATAATGAGGAGCTGGTCGTAGCGGTAATTGGGCCTTGTTAAATAAAACAAACAGGGCCGTGTAGACCATCTCGGAAGATGATTACCGTCTTCTGGAGGATCCGTACTAAGGTCTCGTTATTTGTAAAAAGGGAAAGATAAGGGCGGTAATAGGCCTCGGTCCTAATGTAATGACTCATAGGGGATTGGTCCTCCCTCGCAGCCAATCCTCGCGGGGTTTTTTCTTGCGCCACTCCCACTAGAGAAGTTCTACCCCTGCATCAAAACAGTCCCCGCTCGGAGAGGAATGGGAAAAAGCCTTTAAAAGTTAGGGGGAGGTTGGGATATAAATTATATCCCTGCCGCGGACTCCTAACCAGCTCCTTTACATAAATAGATTGTTTTCTAAATTAGTTACTTTGGTTAAGTCGCCCGATTAGGGATCACAGAGGTTAACGATGAGTAGTTAACTGAGGTCGCTAATCCCCCTTACCCCTGATTTGGTACCTGACCTGCTGGTAAAGACGTTTAAATATATATATATATATATATATATATATATATATATATATATATATATATATACACATACCATTTTCGCATTTATTTTGATTTTATATATATTTTTATTACATTTATTTTTGTTTTGTTTTTATGGAATGATTGTACAGCTACTTAGCAATATTACTTATTGCCCACAAATGGCAGATTGTAATATTTCAATAAAGTGTGTGTATATATAAAAGATATAATCGGTATCTAATTGTCTTGGCTATAAATAAGTTTTTACTTGGAGTTATTGAGATTTAGTCTATTCGTTAAACTTTCTTTTGGCAGGTTTCGAGAATAAATTGTTCTCATAATCATGCCAAATTAAAGACACATAGCAGCAATCACTAATCTTGGGCAATATTTACATAATACATGAGATTATTGAACGGATATAGTTATACTCGTAGAACAATATAGTCGCCACATAAAAACTTATCCTAGCGCGGATCTCATTACCGCGTAGGGAAGCGTTCCTCGGATGGCGGATGTGGGGATGGTCGGTAGAAATTCTCTGGAAGTTCCTCCTGGCTAAGTCCGATGGACTCGCTGATTGACTACATTATAATCAATTATATTTTATAATTGATTGAATCTCAGGAAACTGAAAAATTTATATATAAATAATATTTTCAACGTTAGAGGACAATATATACAACGTATATATAAAATTTGTGTGTATCATTATGAATTTTATAGGAAATTTTTAAAATATAGAACTGATATACAAATCTATTTTATTACTTCGTATTAATATGGAATAGGTTAGAGATAAAGAATTATGAAATAAAGATTGGAAAGGGCCGTACCATTTCTACCCAGTAGCCACTTTATGAGAATTTCAAAAACACATAAATATTTTATAAAAAGAGCTTTTGAGGACTTAAAGGGCTTATTTTTTACTTTAGAAATCCTGTACTTGTTTAATTCAGATTTCAAGCTTAACCCAAAATGTGAACTCTACTTTCAACCCCTCCATCCATATTTACCTTATACCTAGAAAGCTGTTGATCATATAAAACAAAAACATTTTAATAATATCTAACGAAGTAGGGTACATTAAAACGAGATATTAACCGAAAAAAAAAAACGAATTTCTTCATTTTAATAAGACCATTGAGATAATGAATCCTCGATCAAAATATTAGACACTGCAAAGTTGTGTTTAGTGGCATTTTAGCCAATATTTAGAAGCTTACAATGGATTGGTACATTCCATTCCAATGTTTAATCTTTATTTAAAAACAAATTTATGTAAAGAAATAATTACAAAAATTTGAATCTAATCAAAACATAATTGTACTTGGTTAGAGGTATATAATAATGGGGTAATTGTAAACATCAGGGATATTTTCATCCTCTTAATTGCGTTCACGAATAAGGTAGCTTTAATTCAAAGTATTAATAAGCAATAAATTGTCGTTTATTAAATACAAAGAAGCGTGGGTACTTAGCAGCTTCCTGTTAAAGAGAACCGGCGATTGGTTTCGAATAATGAATAATTTATGTTTGGTTTTTGAATTGTAAATTATAAAAATGTAAATTCTACAACCAGGTAGCCAATGTGGTGGTTTGTTAACCGAGAAATAATCATTTGTAACTTGACTTCTCAATGCTCAAAAATTTATAATTAATCAAATTCTTGAGACAGTTTTCAAATGTAACAGATTTGCTAATACCGACAACGCTAGAATTCTAAATTTAGTATTATGACGAATAATTCATTAATTTATAAAATGGGGAAACTAAAAAAAAATTATAATTTATTTTATTGTTATATGATATATTTTTTAAAATATTTTATTTGAAAAGAAAGGATATGACCAGGACCGAATTAATAACTTAAAGTCAACGAGATCCAAAAATAAAGTAATGTTCAATTAACATTCTCCCCGTGTATACATCGCAAATGGCGAGATCACGGAGATATAGGATCAGTGGAAAGAAAAGATGTGACTGACCGAGAAGCGAACCAGGATGGCCGAGATGGTTAAGGCACCACCACGGAGAGGTGGGAGACCTGGGTTCGAGTCCCGGTCCTGGTCATATCTTTTCGTTTCAAATAAAATATTTAAAAAAAATATATTTTTAAAGGTTTAAAAATTATTTATACATAATTATTGAATTCAATTTATATTCGAACCCATGGGAGAAAGGGTAAATCACATTTTTTCCCGTACAAAATCGAGTAATATTTAGATTATCGATTGATAATTTATAGGAATATATGCAAATGTGTATGATCGTTGAATTTTTGGAGGAATTACTCTAGACTGACTCTTTACAGAGGCTGTTAGCCCCGGTAAAAATCACAGGGTCAAGCCACAGCTGATAGTAGAATAAATTAATTACCCTGTCATATTTGTTTTTTCTACTTTTTTTAAGACAATGATGTTTTATAAAGTTCTCTAAAAAAATAGAAAGATTAAGTAATTTATCTTGTAAGAATCTGCATGCTTACAAGAATTTTAACTCTAATCTCGCCTTATAGAATTTTCAGAAAAAATCGAAAAATATATTTCGTATTTTAATGACTTTAATAAACTAACTTAAGACATACGTTTTTCAACATATACACTCTTATAATGAATTAGGTTTGTACAAGACTTATCTATTAATTGATTGCTAACTATTAATTTTGTTAGGCGTTTTATATTAATACGAACGTCTTAAAAACATCATTTAATACCCACAGCTGTTTTGAAACATTCGTAAACATTCTTGATGTAAACAAAGAACGATATAACATAACCAACTAAAGGATAAAAAATTATAAAAGTATTTAAATAATATAGTGAAGGAAATGTAATAATGATGCAAAAGAAAAGTACCTACATTTGTATTTTACAGCACTATTTTTTGTATTGATGAGGAAATGGTTGACCGTGGTCAACTATCTTTAGAAATGCTGAAAATAGTCGGGAGGTCCAATAAATTCTACATAAAATAAGTATAATTTAATTTATTTGTGCCAACGTTTCGGCCAATCTTTAGGCTCAGGGCTCAGAATATTAAACAAGATACTGTTTCAACATTTCATTACAAATTTATATTGTAACACTTAAATACTTCTATTTCATATATAAGTAATTTTTTAATATATATATATATATATATATATTGTATCTTATTCACTATGCATTTAAATAAAGAATACAGTGAACAGTATATATTAACTATTCAATTAATAGTTAATTTTTTTTCAATACTTATATTATTGATTAAGTAAGTAAAAGTAAGGTTCCAACAATTTATATCCATAGTCCGCACAATGTATACAAATTGGTGAATCCACGTATATGTTCTTAAGTTTTTTTTAAATTGATTTATAATTCCGACTAAGATCTTAAGAGATACCCTTCACAGCAATGGTTGTTCTAAACGGAAGAACATAGCCTCCAAGAGATATTTTAGCTTGGATGGAGATACCGAAAGATACAGAAGAGACCGAAGATAAAATATAGAGAAGAGAAATGGTGGAGGGAAGAATATCCCTAAGGTGGGGGGAGGATATCCCTAAGGTGGGGGGGGGCAAGCTATGTATTGATCCGCCCCTCCTTCTTAGCCCTTTCTTTATCTCTTCTATTTAGTATCCATTGTGCCTCCTCTTCATCCCCGCTCTTCTTCAACACTATCTTTGTCCTTCAGGGTATACGCTATCCCAGCCAGCGAGTAATTAACATAACTCATCGCACCTTCTCTCGGAGAAGATCAGGCAGCTTTGTACTCTGAACACACAGAGGAAAAACTGTTATATCATCGGAAAAAAATTCTGATAGTATGAAGTTTTAGCTGCTACAACCGATTTGATTTCTTATAAAATTAAAACAGAAGCCAACTTCTATTTAATCGTCATACGTAGAGAAATATTTGAATAAAAGTATAAAATAAAAATTCCCAAAAAAGTAGATAAATAAACTGTTTTTTCTGTTGCAGATGGAGCACGAGAATTCTTCATAAAATAAATTACGAAAACTGCAGTTTTATTTCTAATTTCGATAACATGTTGTATTATTATTACAATGTTTTCAGAAATAAAATAAGGTACTATGGTAAAATTGAAATTTTTAATTTCTAAAAACCCAGGTTGTGAAATCGATAAATGTTCTGAAAAATGCTATAATTTTTCTCAATATGGCTTATTTATAATATGATTAATTCCAATTCTCAGAATTTACTTCTAACCACCTAATAAAAACTGTTGTTACAATTTTGTTAACTTTACAATCAGGTTATTATGTTTCACACTAATATGCCAATATATTTGCATACTATAATGAATGTCTTACGCTTGTCTGATTGTTTACTAAGCCATCCACTGCAAACACCTGTTTTATTCACTCTTCGTTTTAATCAACTAGCAATTAATAAAATTTGTGAGCAGGTGAAATAATATTGCTCAGCTGTCTTTGCGAAAGTGGTCCGACCAGTCTTCGCCAAACAGTACGAAACTTGTTGGAAAATTCTTGAATCATGTATTTATTTTAAAAACTGTTCTTTCTGAGTAGACTAAGTTTTAATTAGGTCATAGCTCCGAAATTGAGGACAGTCTGCCAAAAGGAAAGAAAATATATTTAGCGTCAAGATGCTTTTATCACCAAAAAATATAAATTTAATTTTCATACTACCTCCTTAGGACAAAACGAAAATATATAGACTAAAAGCTATAAATAGCCTCTGACCATATAAATAAATAAGTTTTGGGCACTCATTAGGTTAAAAAAAATAATACGATACAAATTCTAAACATTTATTTTATTTATATTAACAAGATAACATATAATTGTCAACTATATAACATAATTGTCAACTATATAACTGGCCATCATTTGACTATTTGCGATTGTGATATGCCATTGTTTAATTTGCCACTTAACTGTAAACTAAGTGAATGATCAATGGCGGAAGATATTCATTTCTCCTTTCCACCCATAGGTGAAGCCATCACATCCACATCACAAAATCCATCAGGGATATTGGCCTAATTCAACAAAAACTTATCAATAAACAATACCTGCATTGGTTAATCGGAAAGGTACACTTATACAATATACACTTACATGACAGCGTTAAACCTCATGTTTTACGATAGACAGTGAATAAACTAAACGAGCTGGGTTACGAATACCTCCCACAGCCACCTTATTCGCCAGACTCATCTCCGACAGATTTCCATCTGTTCAGAAATTCGGACAATTTCCTTATGGATAAAACGTTTAAAAATGATTCACATGTCAAAAACCTATTTTCATACTTTGTTTTATGGCAAAACCCTAAATTCGTCAGTTCTGGGATTGAAAATTCGATAACAAATTGGGAAAAATGTATTGAAAGTGAGGATAAATATTTTGAATATAAATGTTTTGTTTTTGTAAATAATATTCCTTTTTAAATCGGGCATTTCATAAGCCCAATAATTTAACGTATCGAAAAGTTAATATTAACGACATGATACTAATACGATATAGATGAAATTAACCAACTAAAACTGTGATAGAATAATATATTTACGCGTTATCTGTAGATTAATAAATTAAGGAGATGGCAGCTTTGACTTATCATTAACTTCGGTATTTATTTATCAGTCCGGAGAGAAATTTCATTTTTATAAATAAAGTTGACGGAATTAAGAACGTTACATGGAAAGAATTTCACATTTCAGTAAGAACGTCAAGGGCAGGACAGCCTTCAAGGGAAACGGTCTTCAAGTGAAAATGCAAAAAAAAAAAGAAAATAAGAAAAGAAATAAGGCAAGGAATTAAAAGGAAAAGCGAAGACTCCGTGAATACGTCATGGCGGAAAATGTTAGGAAAATGCCAAGCCTTGATGACAAAGACATTTATAAATGCCACCGGAACTCTCAACTTTGACTCAGCTCTCAGGGGCTTTACTTTAACGGATATAAGTTTTATTTTTATTAAAAATTCTTTCCTGTGTAATATTACTTTGATATTTATTTAAATGATAAATAACTACAGTCAATACCTCAATATAGTTTTTACTTTTATTAATCGAAAATATTTAATTAACTCTTCCTCTCTCAACATCATATTTTAAGAAATATCTTAATTACACAAGTCTAAGATTTCTTCAAGAGTAAAGCTTGCATAACCTGTGTTAATCTTTAAAAAAATATATTAAACTTAAAAAAAAATATTGAAACATTGTGAGTTTCGTGATTTTTGTTACGAGAGACAACTGCTTTAAATTTCTCATTCAAATTGTATTAATAAATTTAATTAATAAAGAGTAAAAATAAAATAAAAAACCCAACTCGTTTGATAATAATACGAGTATACATAAATATAAAAAAAGCAAGATTTTACTGGATTTTTTTTGTTTTTTTTAGGATTGGTAAATAGATATACTTTATCGGATTATTAAAATCTGCCACTTTTGGGCATTAAGTAATAGTGATATGTAAGTCTACAACCATTCCATAAAAACAAAACAAAAATAAAATAAATAAATGTAATAAAAATATACATGCGGTATAGAAACAAAAATGCGAAAATGTAATAAAAAAAAGTAAAAAAAAATAATCATACATTCACAATTTTGCTGTTAAATGTTTTACTGACATGTGAGGAATGGATTATTCAGTATGAAGTAATTCAGATATGAAAACACTTTTTAAAAAATATGTTTACAATCATATCGTCGATACAACCTTTTCTTTCTTTTTTATATTTATGCATATTATCATAAAACGATTTAGGGGTTAAAATAATAAACTTCCAGTTTCCTCTAGAACACATTGTAATGACCATCTCTTCTCAATTTTTCCAAATGTTATCGTAATGCGATTTCAAAGAAATTTTTAACACAATAAAACAATTTAAACTTTTCTCTTTGTCGTATGAGGACAATTGGAGATTTTCTTCTTGGTTGGTTTGGTTGATGTGGTTGTGCCGATCCAATCAACCCAATATTAAAATGCGTAAAGTCACCAGACAGTTCAGTAAGTATTTTATAAAATTCAAACTAATTTTATGCAGTTAACACTTCATTCAATAATTTAAAAATTAAAAAAAAATTAATGAGATGAAAATAGTTGACTGGATGATCTAATGTAAAGGAGATAGTTGGGGGGTGCAGTCAATAAGAACACAAGATAAGTAAAAAACTTATATTATGTGCCGACGTTTCGACCTACAGTGTAGGTCATCTTCAGGCAAGTTTTTTACTTATCCTGTGTTCTTATTGACTGCACCCCCCCCCCCAACTATCTCCTTTACAAAAAAAAATTAAGTATTGTTCTATGCCCAATTTATTTTGGGGCAGTAATAAATTTCAATTATGTTTAGTAGGGGAGGGATATCTAAAGCAATACTTTTCTACTTTTGTCTTTTCCTCGCAACTATAGTTGACATGTACAAATGTTTTATAGCTGCTTTACCAATTAGGCCTTATTTTTCTAGACTTTCATTTTATGGACTGAAGGAATGGAGGAAGTCTCAAAGCCAAAAGGTCAAAATATAAAGGAACATTAATAAATGTAATAACAAAACATATTTATCATCTAACAATAGTATAAAATTGAAAAAAATCTTTGGAAAAAAATAGGACAATGTCCAGTTGTGATTTTTGTATCTCAGATGCATCTCGCTAAAACGAATACTCCACGATGTGAGCCGAATCATAGTGTTAAGCTTTGGTAGGTCAAAACTACATAGATCGAAGTGGCTCGCTTTCGGACTGATACTCCTGTTCTGTAGCATTTGACTTTGTTTTTTTCCAGTTCTGCACCCTCGGAGAGATATTGAACCACATGGTCCAATATCTTGTATACTATTTTATAAATATTTAGATAGTTCTGATGGCATTATTCATAGTTAAGTTGCCATTGTATATTTTTCTTTTTTTCTACACTAGTGGAAAGGGAAAACTGGATTATTTTTTTATAATGTAATTGATTTTAAAAAATATCCCTTCCTTTTTCAAAGGTGGAGATGGTCGAAAGACTGGCAGTTATTTAAGGAATACAGATTCTTTTATATTATATGCCCCTTTTCATTGTTTGTTTGTTCATTTAACGTCACTTTATGCTACTATAGCTAATCGGACGATGCTACATTGGGAGCTCTAAATTTTGCCTATCCAGGTTTAATTAGGATAGGGATTCTTAAAGAGTACCTGACATCGTACAGGCTCGGGACCCCCGTTTAACGTCCCTTCCGAAGGACGGCGTAACTAAGGATTTTTTACTCCCTTAAAAAAATCCTAGGGCCACCTGCCGGGCTAAGAACCCGCGATCTTGGGTTTAGTAGTTTGTTACGCTAACCACTAGACCGCAGGTGACCGTACTCCTTTTCATTATATAGCTCCTTTGAAAGGACAATGCCATACCTCAAAAAATCTTTTTTTTTAACAGAGGTATATGAAAGTTTTATGTGAATAAACAAAACATAAAAATTTGGGTATTAGTAAAGCAAAGTATTCATATTGCAATAATGGTATTCAAATTCTTTTATTAACCATTAAAGTTTTTTTTTAAGTTGAAACTTTTTTTATTTTAACTTATGCCATTATTCCCATAAAACATCAAGTTCAAACATGGTACAACTCTATATATGACTTCATTAAAACAAAAAAAAAGTCAGAAATAGAAAATCAGATATGTCGTTCCTGGACTAAAAAGCATCAACCATTTTAGTTGCTACTGAAGGCTTCACTTAAAAATGTCAAATCTTGAATTATAACGTTGTACATTGGAATATGCTTACTTCTGTAAATTGCTTCATGAGGTTTGCGTCATCATGTCTCGCTCCTATCTTATCTACAACTGTGTATTATTTTTTCCTTTTTCAGGGTAAACAGAAATACCTGAAGACACCTGCATAAGTGTATTTAAATATTCTTAGTATTCTCAACAATGCCACATATAACAAGAAGTACCTAGAAGTTATAATAAACAAAACAACATATTAAAAAAATGCAGAATAGCATATGCTTGTGTCTCATGAACTAACATTTACTGTAATAAATAATCGAAATATAAAAGGGGACAAAAAATTCGATAAGTCACATCCTAAATCCTGATGATGCTTTCGATTTAGGGACCGCATCGAAAAAGGCATTACACAACCCTCTAGATTGCGAACCCCTCCGAATCGACCCGTCATACATACACCACTCCAAACAATGGTAAATTACCTATAAAAAACAGCCAGCTACAACCACCTAACCAAAGATAAAGAACAAAAAATAAACAACGGGGCCAAATGAGGGAGCACACCTGGTTTCTACAGATGCCCGTGCATAATTATCTAATGAATGAGCCGGGATGAAACAAAAAACTGGCCCAGAACAGAAGAGGCTAGTCGAAAAAAAATCACATTATGACAGCGATCGTGGGAACTATTGTCTCTCCTTGGCCTGCTTAGCATAGTATGTAGATGAGCTTGTCTTAGTGCTCGGGGGTACGAGCAGCCGTTACTCTCAGGTACCGCCACTATTAATTATATATATAATAATGATAAATGAGCGATATCATAATGATTAAACTCACCAGTAGATCCGGAACTTATCGATTGTCTAGTCGTAGTTTAATGAGCCATTCATCATATCCTCATGATGAATAGATCATCAGAACGTTACGTAAAAAGAAACTAATGCAAAATCGTTACCCATAATTATTTAAAAATAAATGCTTAGAAATAAAGGATTTCCGACTGTCAGGTATCTTTGTTGATACATAAAGTATTTTTTATGTATCAACGAAGACACTGAAAAAAATATTATCAGCCGTTATAATCTGTCATATTTTAACTATATAAATTTCAGTGGTGACATAATTTTGTTTTATTTAGTATAGCTCTCTTGTTACAGGTTTGTAATTTTAAGGTTTTTCTTTTTTACATTTTATAAAATATTCGAAAACCAAGAACCCTTTTATCGATTCTAATCTAATTTGGAACGCCAGTATTATTTAAAGTTAAATAATTAAAAATCAACAATTACCCACAGTCAAATATCTTGATTGATACATAACATATTTTTTATTTATCAACTAAGACACTAAAAATGTTTTATTATCAATTATTACAATCTTCCTTATTTTCAGTTTATCAACACTTAGATGAAAATCCCGATGGCGATATAATGTTGTGTTATTTTTCATAGTTTATTTTACAATTTTTTATGAAATATTCGCAAACCAAGAACTAATTTTGGGATTCTAGCCTAATTTGGAAGGTCAGCATTATTTTAAGTTAAATTGTTTACAGATACACTTTAAAATTTTATATTCTATATAAATCGAGATATAAAATTTCAGTGTTTATTTTCTTTTATGGTGTGATTGCGAACTGAGTACCGTGAAGAAAATTATTGAATACAGAAGATAATTAAATGATTACTGTGAAATAAACATCGTTGGACCCACTATTCTCTATTGATTGGAACGGATTTCAAACAATAATTTTCATGCTTGGTCCTATTGACGGATAATGAGGGAAAAGTCGAGGGAAAGTTTGCCCATAAGAAGAGATCCTAGGAAGGTTTGGAAGGTTAGCATGCCTGCAGAGGATCAGCTCCAGAAAGTAGACAAGTCCTCAATTCGCGGACAGGTGAACTAGTTCTGGTCACCTGCCCTTACCCTCACCTGTCCAATTTAATTTCTGTTTTGCTAACCACTTCCTTTTACGGACAACTAATAACATGTATTATTGTTATTAAAAAGAAAAGAAAAATTCATAACATGGAGTGATCTCGAGTTATTTACATCATCTTATTCCATGTCTCAAAACTGAAAAAGTAGTACTTCCTTAGCAATAATTTAATAATTTTCGAGAATTTTTTTCAAACGTATTTCTCTCTTGAATTATATTAAAGATGTTAATTAATTTTTCTTTATCACCAAGAAAAACTGCAATAATTCCTTAATTCTCTACGATGACTCTAAAAAATTAGATAAGAGTTTCCTCTTGTACACTTGCACCACCTTATAGTATCAACTACTACTGTCACTTCTTCGATGGCAAAGTAATTCTTTCTTTCTACAGAAACCCTTTTAACTATTTTATATGATCGCAAAATATTTTACAAGTAGAAACATAAAATAAATACTCCAAATAAGTCGAGCTAACGTCAGTTTCTCACAGTGGAAAGCTGGATGATACATCTTCAGGATTACAGATCTACTTAACCCAGAAACGACTTGCCTGCACTACAGTACTAAACCCAATTAGGAAATATACAAAAGTACTTTTTAGTTATAAAAAACTCGTAGAGACAAACAAACATAGAAACATTAAAAAATGTTTCGAATAACTGTCAATTTCTAATTACTCAATAGAGATGAACATTCCAATAGTAAAATCTTTCATTTATGAAAAATATTCAGTATGTAACCCAGTAGCAACGACTCAACCCTTCATAGACTATCACACGCCTCTTTCAGAAAAGGACCTGGTTCACCAATAATAAACAACTCAAAATCATGACGTATTAAAAATGTCTGAGAACAAAAATAACGACGGTTTGGGATGAAATGTTTAAAGGAAGTATTTTTTCTTTCACTTCTTTCTCTTCTTTATTTCTAACTTTCATTATCCAATTAAACAAGAATTGAGGAATCTCCCCTTAGAGGTATGTGACCAATGTGAGATATGTGATCGATATCCTAAGTTTATTGGCAAGAGGTCAATGATGGGCTTAATTTGATTATTGCCAAATAATTTTCTGATGTAATGATTGTAGCTACTTAATCACAGGCGGATCTAGGAGAATTTTCAGGGGGACCATGGGTCAATGTGAATTTGTTATCAATGTATACGATCCATATATGAATGCAGATACATAAAATATCAATTTTTAATTTAAGACAACTGAGGCCACAAAACAATAACATGGATAAAATAAGCTCCTTGATCAATATGTGAATGAATAACATAAAAGGGTTCGGAATCGCCGATTTTGGATGCACCCATTGAGAAAACATTCGATACAATGAATAATTTTGGTGTGTAAAACGTGTTTTCTTGTTGAAAAACAACTAAATTCAGGTCAATGTAAACTAATGAGAACTATAGGGGGGGGGGGAGCATTGGCCCCCATGCCTCCCCTCAAATCCGCCAATGTACTTAATGTGAGCTTCGGAGTTGAAAAAAAGTCAGTGAATAATTAGGGGGGAATGCTGGGGCCGCTGATGTCTGACGGAGGGATTCTTTTGTATTCTGATTAAACTTATCTTGAAAAGTAAAATCTGCAATTTTAGGATGATATTAGATTAATATATATATATTTCTCAAGATACGTTGAACAGGAATCTTCCTGTTAATCCGCTCCTCGTCCATTCCCTCGTTCAGTACGATGGGCACAGGGTCCTTGTCAGCTCAGGGTATTATCTCTCGCCTCCACCCCCAGTGGCCACAAATGTCAAACGTGAGGCTTGTCCAAACCATCGTAGACGATTCTCATACAGAGTTTCCTGTAATGATTTTAATCCGAGATTCTTACTTATCGTGGTGTTTCTCACCCTGTCTCGATCCAAAGGAATTTTACAGGGCACGAAATAACTTCTCTGCTGATATTCTCTCTCTCTTATTTAGCAATCTATGATGCTTCGCTCACATATAAGTGAGCATTAATGCTTCCACATCCTCCAGTTCTTGCCCTTCTAGCCAGATTATTCGGTCTCTAAGGGCTTGAGTTCCTACCATTCTCACTACCTTTAACTTTTCTGAACTTATTTTCATATTAATACAAGTTCTTCCTGTAGGATCTAAAGGTTGAAATGAAGGTCTATTACATTCCTTCCAAATACTACTATTTCTATTCTAGGTAAATACCTTAAAATAGACCGTTTGCATGTTTCTGTACCCTATATAGAAAGCCTGCATCTCGTTCTTGGCATTCTTTAAGGCCATATCTAATACCGAAATAAACGAGAGTTAACCGGTAGCAGTCAAGGATGCATCCTCAGATCCTTGACTGCTACCGGTCGAAGTTCTATATTCTTTGGAGCTGTGATTGCAGGATCTAGCTAAATTTCTGCATTTAGCAAAGAAACTAAATATCGCTTTACAGAGTGGGAGTTCCACAGTTATTCCCTTAATGTATTTTCAACGTCCTGCGTACATAGACCTGTCAAAATCTTTAACCAGATCAACGTCTCTGTGGATTTCCTTGTCCATATCCATGTGCATCTCTAAAGCCTGCCTGATTGTAAATATCAGATACTGCGTGCTCCTTTATTTTCGGAACCCATATTATTATTCTCCTAGATAAAAATTTTGAGTAGACTTTATAAGAGATGCACAGAAGTGAAATTCCTCAATGACTTTTTCATTCCTATGCTTTTCTTTTTAAATATAGGAACAATTACGGAGATTCCCGTCTTCTTTGTCTTCCATGCCATATTCAAAAGGTGCTGCATTTTCACTCGTTGGCTTCCCAGTTTCATAATCATCTCTGGTGTGATGCCGCCATTTCCAGCTGACTCTCCCATCTTAGGCGTGGCTACTGCTTTAAAATTTCATCCTCTCGGAATACCAAAAAAAAGAAGCGGTTTTTCTCAGAAATTGTGATGACGATTTTTTTCAACTGCCAATCGCCCTTTAAGTATAATTATTACATTAGCAAATTACTGAAATTAAGCTCCTCATATGCCTCTTCCCAACGAAGCTAAGGTATTTCAGCACTTAATCCCCAAGTTCATGACACCCTTAATTATTTATGAAGGCTACGAGAGGAAGGATTAAATTCAGTGTCATCGTAGACCGAATCGCTAACAATGGATATGAATATTCCCGGAAGGCCTAATGAAGAGTTGATTGTAGCCTATGAGGGCATATTGTGCAAACATTCGCTAAATGTAGCGGCTCGGGTTGTAGCTATGAGGGAATTCTGACAATTTGTAAACAGAGCTAGCGGTTAGCTGCGGTATCAAACCCCCTTCCCCCCTCCACAGGACCGCATTCATCCGGCGGTCGTCCGCGAAATTTCTGCTGCATTCCTCTATCAGGTTCATCTTTCGGGCTACTATTGCAGGGCGCAGGGATGGAAAGCATTCCTTTTGGTGTATGCACCAGTTTATATTTACTGATAAATGCAATTATTTATTGATAATATATAAATAACATTTATGTAGGATAAGATAATTCGTGTTGCGGTCAAAAAAGAATAATCTCAAAAACTAACTTTACACAGGTCTTCATTCAAGTGGGGTTGCTCATTGGTAGAGTGCTGAGTTGCCGTGGCGGAGGTCCCAGGTTCAAATTCGGCAGTGGTAGGCAATTTATTTAATCAGTTAATACCCGGGGATGGACACTGTGAGACCTGGAGGTCCTCCTGTGGATCACCCAGTCTCTTGAAAGTCCCCTAAATAGGGGTAAAAACCTGGCTGTTGAGCGTCATCTTGAACATATGACCACTTTACACAACCGTTGTCCTAGAAACAATACAGTCTCTAACGCATGCTGAACCCAACGGTATCAGTTCCAGAGGTTATCGCTTCGAATCAAGTCACGACAAGATTTAATTAAATTTTAAAAAATTGAAATACAAGTAGCATTACACTGACATCAAATATACTTCGTTTCTGAGGGATGGCTACATAACCAACGGAAAGAGCTGTATGTATGTCTATTCAGCAGTATACATTAACATGTATAACTAAAGCGAATACAAAGGGAATCCGAATAAAGTTTTTCCCTTCTATTCTTCACATAAATGAATTCATATTGTCTTAAATTCCAGCGTGTAAGTAGTTACCATCAACTTATCATTTCTTCATGTTCGATTAAGTTCTCATTGTGTTCTTATATATTCTATGTATTCAGTAATGTTGTTATTTAATTTTATCTGCGTTGCTTACTAAATACATTTTTATTACAATTTACTTATAGCATTGGCTCGAAATTTCCGCTATTACAAAACTTCCTTTTAACAGAACATAGACGAGATACTAGAGTGAACCCTTCTAGAGAATTATAGAAACATCTGAACTACCTCGAATGTATACACCTGGAATACATTTCTTATAAGTATAAATCTGCATTTAGAGATGAATACGATTTTTTTTTAATTTTTTTTTTTTTTTTTTTAGATATACCATCCTACGCCATGAAACTTCAATTTGATTCTACAAATGGTTACGATTATTGACAAAAAGTCATATAGGAAAGTATGGGTATCTTATGAGCCCTTTATAGTGCCTGATTATGAGCATTATAGTATTGTTAAGGGTGATTTTAGTGAGTGAGAGGTAAATTCTCTAACTATTTCAATAGAGCCTTGATTAGTTTTAGAATTGATAGAACAAATCTCGCACCAATTATACCAGTTTTTATGTAAAACACACTAAATTTAGAATCAAAACGATCCTCCTTCGGGTAGCATTCTCGTGTATTTCGATTGAAAAAAAAAAGATATGCAAAATTAAGTTCAAAAAACCTGATGCGTTGATTGCACAAAACAATCGGCACTATCTACACTAATGAAAACCCTTTACCACTATAACCCGTTAAAAGTCTAGTTCAGTACATGATAGAGACTGTACTGTTTCTTGGAAGGATGTGCAGGGAGGATATCTCTCCTAAATCACGCTCGACCGACAGATTTACCCCCTTATTTTATTTACAGAGGCCAGGTGAGCCCCAGAAGGCTCCTAGATCCCAAGGGATCCATCTCCAGTCGATAACAGATTAAATAAAAGTCTGCCAGCGAGAGAGATTTGAACCCAGGATCATCGGCATCTACCACTGAGACACTGGCGGATCTAGAAGAAATTTCAAGGGGGGGGGGGGTCATGGGTCAATGTGACTTTGTTATCAATGTATACGACCCATATATGAATGAAGATACAAAAAATATCAATTTTTAATTTAAGACAACTGAGGCCAGAAAACAATAACAAGGATAAAATAAGCTCCTTGATCAAAGCGGTAGCTATCTATATGTGGATGAAAAACATAAAAGGGTTCGGAATCGCCATTTTGGATGCACTCATTGAGAAGACATTCGATACAATGAATAATTTTGGTGTGTAAAACGTGTTTTTTCTTGTTAAAAATCAACTAAAATTCAGATCAGTATCAACTAATGAGAACTGTGGGGAGGGGGGGTCACAGCCTCCATGCCCCTCCCTCAAATCCGTTAATGCACTGAGACAATCCGCTCCCACTAATCTAAACAAAAATCTAAAATTTTCTATAATTTATTTTTTTTATTACTTGTTATAATTTTAAATATTTTTATTTTGAAGAGAAAAGATATGCCCTAGGCAAATCTTTTCTTTTAAAAATAAAAAACTAAGATTTTCTATTTTGTTCCTCTTTTTCAAATCATACATAAACATTTACATTTCTTTTTCATATACAATAATTTTTCATTTGTTAATGTAACAAAAGAAATTTTTAACCGGCATGCGTTTTTCTAATGGAAATAAAGGAGTGGTTCCCGCCCCAATAGGTGATGTAAAAACCGCACTTAACGATTTCATTACTGTATATAGGAAATAAAGCATTCAATTTTATTTTTTATTTTTAACCTTATGATAATGTGGTACTGTCCTTAGTATATGCAACTGCAATTAGCTCAATAACTCATATAAACATCTTATTTGGGGAAATACTTTATTGGTCAACTTTGTTGCGTAATTTCTTATTATTGTGTAATCACCATATCACAATCAACAACATCGTATGATAACAACATAAGAGAGACAATGCCGAACTGGCAACTAGTGGAAATAAAATATTTCTTGCTCACACAAACCGAACTAGAGGACAAATAAAAAGTTTTTCCCGGCACTGGAGCGAAATAAAAAGCCTTAAATTAGGTTTCCGTTTGACGTCTCTATACAATTGTAACTCGATTCCAATTAATGTTCCATAACAGAAGGGCGTGGAGTGTATTGAATATTTGAATAATTTTTTTTTCTTGTTTATTTTATCTCCAAAAAGTCGAGTTAAATTTAACAAAGGAAGATTGTTTTACACCGGTTTCTTAAAATCGTTATCTTTTAATTGGTAAAATAATATTATTGTTCGACTAATTACTTTGAAATGCGTAATTATTTCATTTTCGGGTTTAATATAACCTAAAACTGAAACTGAAAAAAAAATCTAATATTTTTTCTTTGTTTTAAATCAAAGTTGTCGTGAAACACAATACAATTGGAAAAGATAATTAATAAAGATCAACATTTACTGACATTGGAGAAGAAAAATATAGAATATGTTTTAATAAAACCAAAAAAAAAAATCATCAGTCCTAAGTTGAGAAGAAAATATATTAACACTGTCTTTCTTACTGTCGCACTTTTCTGGAGACCTTCAGGAATTAAAGAAATAAATTATTGGTAAATATTAGCTTTAATAAAATAATTTATCAAATAAAACCACGTGTTAAATAAATTGTAGAAGTCGCTTCTCCATCACCATATTGCAATATCCACTTTTTTAGTTATTTTATATATATACATATATATATATATATATATATATATATATATATATATATATATATATATATATATATATATATATATATATATTATACATATAATATATATATATAGATACATATATATATATATATATATATATATATATATATATGTATATATATTATATATGGTATATAATGGTATCTGCTTTTCTTGACTGTTAATAAATAGGTTTTACTCTCATTTCTTGAGATTCAGGTTTATTTTTAGATTTAGATTTGTGTATTATTTAATTTAATTGACAAAAAGCCAATTTCTTCGCTGTTGGGTCATGATTATGAAAACAATTTTGTCTCTAAGCGTCGCCAAAAGGAAGTTCAACGAATAGACTGAATCTCAAGAACCGACAGTAAAACTTAAACATATGTACCAAGGCGTACTCCGCACCAATTACTTTCCTGATTCCTGGAAATTATCCATAGTTAAGATGATACCAAAACCTAAAAAAACACCAGAACTCCCATCTTCTTACCGTTCTATATCTCTCCTGCCCATAATGGGCAAAATACTTGAAAAACTCATTCTGAAACGTCTTCATCCTATCATAGAATCCAATCAAATAATCCCAGATCACCAATTTGGTTTCCAAACATCACACTCCACTATCCAACAATGCCATCGTGTGGTGGACGTTGCTCATCCGCATTACAGCGCGGACTGCACGGGAGCTTTTCTCGATGTAGAGCAGGCTTTTGATCGATTCTGGCATCCGGGTCTGTTGTACAAACTCCGTAAATTCTTACCTTCTACTTACTTCCTTATTATCAGTTCCAACCTCAGTAATAGAACCTTTAAAGTAAACCATAGTTGTTCCTAATCTTCCCTCTTTACCCAGTCTGCCGGTGTTCCTCAAGGTAGTAACTGGTCCCATCCTATACACGATATATACAGCTGACATCCCAACCCATCCAAGCACTGTCCTCACTACAAAATTTGGCTGATGACACATGTATGTTATCAGTAAATAAGGATCCATTTCCAAAATTCTCAATGCTCCTTATTATGTCACAAACAAACTCATCCATCATGATCTTAATATCCCATATGTTCCTGATTTGGCCCAAACTAGATATCTATCCTTCCATGACAAGCTCCATACACACTTGAATCCGCTATTCTCTCAACTTGCTTCCCATACTATTCCTGATAACCCTCCGAGGCGTCTGAAAAGAAGATGGCCTCGAGAACTTCTACTATAGAACTTTATTGGAGTGCTACCGATGGGTAGTTTCTCCACAAGTGTTTTTTTTTCATGTCATTTGTTCTTATTAACAAATTTACTTATTGCAATATTATTACAGTTGTAAATATCGATAAATTAATCTAAAACAATATGTTTATAGGAGTTTCATCTCATCTCTGCCATAATTTCTCACCCACACAAGACATGTTTTTTGTTTTTAAGATTATTTTTTTGAAGTTGAATATTGACAATAATTGTATCATTAGGCAATATTTATTTCTTCTGCCAGATACAACAAAAAAAAACTATTTTCAAAAGTATTCAACTTCTAGTAATCGGGAAAGAATTGATAGGTTACTCTTATTTGATACATTTGGCGTTAGTTAGCTATGAAAAACTATTTTATCCATGTAAAGCACGAATAATGAGATTTTTAATGTGACATTTTCTGTAACATATACGTCTTGCATAGTTAGTTTATTCAAAGTTTAGAATAACAGGTTTTATTGAAGACATGAATTAATTTACTTTTTAAATTATCTGTTGTTAAAGGTAGGATTTGTATAAATTTTAAACTGCGCATTAGAATTATTATATCTGTGAAAAACTATTTTTTGTAATGATTTAAGATCAGTGATAAAAATGAACGTTCTTTTCCCAGTAAAATACGAAGGAAACTATATTTCAGAATTAAAATTTTGTTTTATCAAAAAATTAAAGTTTGGATTATATATTGTATTTCTGGCTTGTCATGCAATGGGAACGACAACGCGGGTATGGAAATTTGATAGCGATGTGGTAAGACCTACTGAGGTATCTCTTTCTGCTCTTGATCACGGTCCAGTAAGGTCCTTCATCCGAATAGTTTCTCTTCGTTTCGTTGTATTTCAGAATGAGTTTACATCAGTAGGTGTGCCCATTTAAATTATATAAGTTTTAGTTTTGAGAGAATTTTAAGATCTTATTAAAGTCTAATGTGATATACTAATTATTTTAAGCCGAAACAAATATATTCTTTTACAGGTTTTATGGAAAGATTGTCTTTCTTTAGTAGCACCATGAATTTATCCAGTGAAAATTTTTTTTTGCTGAATTAAAAAATTAAAAAAGTGAAAGCAGATATTTTAATGCTCATCCTAAGAATGATTTTGTTTTGGTGGGGGCAAGTAGTATACCATCTACCCTCCACGAAACGCTCCTGACTTTTTCTTTAATTTATTTCTGGGATTTATGTCTCCAGTTCTATAAGTATAATTCTTGCAATGGTCAAATAATAATTTATTGTACTTAATGAATTACATTAGGAGGATTGCATCATCGAAACGTGCGGTTCATATACAATATTCTTGTATTAAATACATATTTAAATAAATTGTATTATTATTAGAATATATGACCTGCTATTTCTGATAATAGAAAACAAGCCAAGCCATCTACATCACCAAATCAAAATAGGCTGACTACCTCCACCCTCCAAAAAAAATTGTATATTAAAATTATTATATTATGTTATTTTTTTAAAATATATATAATACAAAATGTACCGAAATGTGCAGAAGTAGTAAAAAAAATAAATTTTTTATGTTTTAAGAAATGTATCACAAAACCTTTCAAAGTCTCTAAAAATAATTATTACTAATTAGTTCACAGACGTTGTACATTAATAATGCCTAATGAATATATTCATTATTTTTTAAGTTGAGAATGTGATTAGATTGTCCAAACGGCTACTCACTTATTATCTTGAGATTAACTAGACTAATCTATTATTACTTGAAAATTATTAAACGGAGTGTTGAGCAGGAGGCACGCCGAAGACTAAACTTGAAGGATGTAGTGAAGTAGTGAAATATATCCCATGATAATTAGAACAGGTGGAGGGTTCTCCTCCGACACTTACCAACGAGGTGTTTATACTTCGTTTTATTTTTCTTATTTCGAACTGATCGACTAATGCTGAGCCTTTCAACGACCATCTGCTTAAAGTACTTTCTCTCGCTCATTGAATACAATGCCCGTTAGGTTTGGATAGTTGTTAGTCGTTAGCTAGCTGTCATTATACACTTACTTGTTGAGCTTAACAATCCATTATGGAAACGAATGAATCGAGGCCAACGAAGGAATGAGGACATTATAACTGAGTGGAATACAGGAATAACATAGAATAGTGAAATAACGTCATCAATTTATGTATTGACATCATACACCTGTACAATTTATATTTATACTATGGTTTTATTTAATATAATTCTCTAAAAGCTAATTTTTTCATTGTTAGGACATGATAATGAGACCAACTTACTCTCGAAACGTCACCAAATGAAGTTGAAAGAATTGGCTTAATCTCGAGAACCTTGAGTAAACATTATTTATTTTAAATGTGTAATTGCCTATAAGTCGACCAACTAAGGTCCACGCTTTCCACTCAAATCTTTTTCTTCCTCTCTCTTAGCTCTTTCTTCCATTTTTCACTCTATTTGCTTCACTTACTTTATTATAATTTTCCCATTTATATATATTATTTTCGGTTGGCACTATAAACCATGCATATTTTTGGCCACATGGCATATTTTTTATGCCGTCTTCATGCGGACATATATATTAAGTGCTAAATAACTGACAGCCTGATATAATCCACCCTCACTTTGCTGGGAACCATAACTCCAAAAACAGACCTTTTTAAAACTTATTATAAAAATCGTTATCATTATCAAACTTTTTAAAAATAAAATATTATTCATTATTTTATATATACGATTATTAAAAATCAGAATTATTAATTTTCTATTTTGTAAAATAACATTGCTTATTATGCATTGTATAATATATATTTTTACCATCTCATATTTCTTATAAACATTAAAAAAATTCATTATAAGCCACTAGGTCTGTCTTCCAAGGCTTAGATATAATCTATGTATATATATTTTTAAAACTTTTTTTTATAGACAAGTATTCACAAAAACTAGGATTAGTGTTTTAAGTTTTTTAAGAAAGAAAAAATGTATGACAAATGAATAAGACTTTTTATTTTAAGTAGATGGAATGATCCACACAAGAAAAATCTATGGATGATACATACAATGAAATATGATTTTAAAACTTCATAATTAACAACATAGATACAAACCCTGGGTGTGTAATTTAAAACAAATTCTTAAAAATAGATATATTTACTCCCCTTTAGTTTAATATAATATTCAATAAACTGCTTACACCTATCTCATAACCAGCCAACAGATTATTTAAAACACAGAGTCTTTAATAATAAAGTTTAATTAATTTTCTATTTCTTTCACCATTTATTTTAGCACAATCCTTATTTTCGTTGAAACGGAATATATGGTTAACTACATCGTTGAGTTGTTTTAAAGTAAATCTAAAAGTCACAGCAGAATCAAATTAATAAATTTAGGCGGGAACTCTGCTGCCCTAGCTTGCACGGGGTTCCCTCGCCCACCGATAGATGCCAGCACCTGGTCCTGAAGGCAGTTTTATATTTGTTTTAATAAGTTTTTTATTTAGTTAGATAATTAATTAGAGTAGGGTTCATCAATTTTTAGATTAAAAATTTAATAGCAATTTTAGATCATTTAAATAAATAATTTTATATATGTATATTTTTAATCCGTTACTTTTTTTTCTTTTCACGATAGTAAATAACACAGTAATGTTCAGTAGGACGTCGATTATCCGAACTAATGTCCTCGGGTATGGTCGGATAATCATAAACAACACATACAAGTATATAAAAAAATGCCAAACAATCATCACGTTTGTGTAGAACGTAAGTTAAAAAAATACATATACGTATCTAAAAAAATAAATTTCTATAACTTCATGCTCTTACATATTACAAGATTTATCACGGTTGTAAAACAGAGAGAGCTGTAAATATCAGTTTGATTCAAAGTTTACTTCCTCTACATATCAGCATAGTTTCCATTTCTTTTAGTTATAGTAGTAAGCATTAAGCCATATTTCTAGAAAATCATATTATCCAATGAATTATTTTTGCCGTCCCCTCCATGTGAATCTTCCGCAAAGCTAGTTCGGAAAATCAACGTTTTACTTTAAAAGAATTGACATTTGGGTGCATATGAAAATATCTCTCTATATTCACGTTGGAATATCTATAATTATATTATTTAAGCCATTTAATATTAATATTATTAGAAATTTTACTTACCTTCCGAAGTTCCATTCCGAGCAATCCGTTCCATATTAGATACATAAGTATTTTTGATCGCCATGACAGGCTAAGACTCTCTAAGCTCCCAATTAATTACAAAACACTCATATTCCTGACAATCATAAAACTCATCTGGACTTACGGAGTAGAGCTTTAGGTCTCTTCTAAACCATCGAATTCCACTCGTATTCAATCCTTACAATCCAAAATCCTTCGTAAAATCCTCAACTGTCACATTTGTTACTGATTTGGCCCGAATCCTATATCAGTCTTTTCATGAAAAATTTTATTCCCACTCAAACCCACTAGTTTCAAACCCTGCAACCTCTTCAATTCCTGATAATCCTCCGAGGTGTCTGAAAATAACATGGCCTCGTGACCTTTTAAGTTGTATTTGAAATTCGAGTACTACCATTGCCTAGTTTCTCTACTTGCCATTACATATGTTTTATTCTATTTACTTGATGTATTACTGTTATACGGTTGTAAATTTCAATAAATAAATTTAAAAAAAAGCATTTTTAAAAAATATTTAAAAAAATATTTTATACTTAAAATAAGACTATTTCATACTTATAAGTATGAAACATAGCTTTTTTTTAATTTATTATATTATTTTATATATTATTTTATTTTTTATCGTGAATCCTAGGAATAAATCTATCTTAACAATGTTGAGTATCGTTAAGTTTCGTAAGAAGAAGTATTTATTTCTTAATTCTAATTCTGTTGATCCCAATTTATTGAAAAGCCTCGGATATATCCTAAAGTGAATTAAGAGTGCCCCTACAGGATTTAGACGATCACTATTTGTCTGCGTTAGTGCCCTGTCGAATAAATATCTTGTTAGAATCTGAGGGCGATAGGAAGGAGCTGATTGGTCGGATTCATCAGATCGAATTTCCTATAAGGTGACGTCATCACCTTTGCTCCGATCAATTGGATGTCCTGAAATCGATTAGTTTTCTTTATCTCACGTTCCTAACAGGAAATACTATCAGCTTAGTATACGTAATACCCCATACGTTAATCACTCAATCAATAAGAAGACCTAACTTTATAAGTACGAAAAGTTTAGATTGTGTATTTAGTATTCAAGAGTTTTTAGTATTCATATAAATAGTTTTCAATGGATTACAAATGATTATAATCAGTTTAAGATTATAAATTAATTAAGCTATTTATTGTTTCAATTATTTTAATTATAATTTTATTATATCAAGATTATGTTTTACTTTTCAATCGTAGCTTCATATATAAGTATCGAGTAATTGCATCGTTTTTTATTTAGTGTACGAATACAATTACTTAGTTTACCAACATGCTTTTTATATACAGGGTGGATACACATGAGCTTGTACATAACACGAAAAATAAAAAAAAAATACTAAATTTGCTTCCTTCTTTGTCGTTATGTGTCAGATCAATTATACTGAGTTGAACAAAATATTCAATAATAAATAAGAATTTAAGAATGAATAAGAACAAAACATTTCAGTCGTAAATACATTACTAAAATCTTCTTTTTCTTTCACAAGTAAGAACAAAAAAATTAATTATTTCATAAGCTTATAATAGATTTTGATTATATTATTTATTTAATTTAATTTTATGGATTAATAAAATAAAAAAATGCTGAAACTATACATATATATAATATATTTCCATATAAACATATTTCCGGTGTATTTTTCTTAGAGTACTATTTTCCCTTTTAGTAGATTCGAGTTGATAAAATGTTTATAATCCTTAAATATTATGTATTAACGTATGAGATGAAAATGGTTGACTGGATGATCTTATGTAAAGGAGATGGTTGGGGGGTGCAGTCAATAAGAACACCGAATAAGTGAAGTACTTATAGTAGTAATATAAGTAGTAATATAAGTAGTAATATAAGTACTTCACTTATTCGGTGTTCTTATTGACTGCACCCCCCAACCATCTCCTTTACACATTATGTATTAACAGTTGGCTGTAAGCTAGTTCTTATGGTGGTTCAGGATTTTTGTAGATAGAGATAAATATTTTAATGACAATAAAATTTATTTTACTAAAGTTAGCACTAAATGTTTTGCTATTTTTAATCGTCTGAGGGATCATATAATTTATTTTAACTTATTTCTTATTGCATGAAGTTAATGGCTGAGGTTTTAGTGGAAGCAGGAGAAACATTTGGTTTTCAAATAATAAATGATTAAATAATAGGCCTTAACAAGATAAAAACGATTCCCTTTCTCTAATGGCTGATGAATTATTAATCAAAGAACACAAGCTCCTCGGAGGCTGGCGCGCCGGGAGAGAAATCTCATCGAGCGACCTTGGCCTAGAGGAATTGGGTCACTGGTTTAATTGCCTGGATCCCCCCCCCCGACCTAACTGGTAAAAAGTGGCCCTCAATATCTTTTTTATTGTCAGCAGGTGGTTCCTCTTGCGTCAAGGATAACCTCTGGTCCAGGTGTTCTTCAGTAGTAGTCGTTAACTTCTGAGGATCTTCCATCGCATTACAGCTAATGGTTGTGAGTATTTGTTCATGAAATCAAATCAATCAGAGGGTATAACTTGTGTAATTTTACCCCTTTGAGGGGAATTTGAAGTAAGGTGGAACACATCATCATAAGAATTTATAATAACAACAGCATTAATACAATAATATTATATACAATCATTAACATGTAACCAAGGTCACCAAACTGAGGCGAAATCTGGAAATTAAAATCAAATGAAAATCGCAAATGGAAATCTGGAGAAAACGTTTTATATCTTGTTCTCAGCTTGACCCTCGCTAATTTGTGTCATATCTTACTCAGCATGTGTCTTACTTTCATATCATTATCTCTTTCGTTATGCTTGGGGTTTCATGCATGGAAGTTAATTGATGTATTATAAATATTAATTTTATGTATTACTTTCCTCTTCTCTTTTGGCATAATAAAGTTTTTTTAAAATTATTTGTAAACAGTTTATAGTAACTTTCATTTACTTTTGTAAAGTAAATCATTTGATTCTTCTGTACATAATTTGTTATAGTTTATTTGTGTTTTCTTAAATATAGTTTATACCTAATTCTACTGCTTTATTACAAAAACCAACCCTCTCATAATTTATAATTTATTATTATGACCACATATGGTATGCGCTTTATGTCATTTTTAGTAAAATTTCAAACAGAAATTTTTATGAAAAAACGAAAAGATTCATTAAACAAATAAGGCAGAATAGCCTTGTAATTTTTTTTAAAATTACAATCATAAATATTTTCCAGTTGAATTTGATTCCTGGTTCGTTATGTGATGGAGGCAATGATGTACTAGAAAATTATGTAATAAATTTAAAATTTGCAACCGCGATTTACACTAAAGTTACTAAAATATCTCCTTAATTTAATTGTTGATTTGTTGCAAATATATTCTGACTGTCTCATAATTAAAAAAAAAATGAAAAGCAACATTTGCAGAAAGAAAAAAATCAGCACAGGCGAAATTTTCCATTGTAATTTAAGAGCATTATTAATACAATTTAAAAGAGCATAATGATGAAGGTTTTAGGAATTGGTGTAATCGGGTATTAGGTTTTGAATCTGAAAAAGTTTTATATAGGCGCTCAGGACTGACGGAATTAATGAAATAATTTTTTTTATTTTACATAAAATTAATTTAAATCTGCTTATGAATGCGTTATTCAGAATGGAAAATTTTCAGCGTCCGTATTGACAATTTAAAACAATATCTTTGAAAAAAAAATGAGTAAGTTCCTAATAATAGCATGGATATACTTTCTTTTTTTTTTTTTGTAATATCGTCACCTCATTACAAATAATCATATTGCTTTTATTACTATTCATTCATTAAACAGAGGATGGCCGAATTACACCTATATTAGATGTAATAAGAAGGATTATGACCTGTACAAGTATATAGGGTAAATCCGGGAGAGTTGGACCACCGGGAGAGATGGACCAGTCCATTATTTCCGAACTGTGGCGTTCTAGCGTCACCATCGTTTGTTGTGAGTTGGCTTCAGTTACAGTGAAGACGTGCTGTTAATTGTGTCGTGGTTTTGTTAATATTTGTGGAGAAAAACGTCTTTGTCTGGTTAGGCAAGTACCAAAGTTTTTTAAGGCAGTACCGTAGTTTTAGTTTTCAGCTTAAATTAACGTGATATCGACTTAGGGTTCTTGTAGCAATGTCTATAAACATGTAGTTAGTAATATAACTTTAAATGGCCGCCAAGCTTTCGTTTGAAATGCGACTTATGAGGTACCGTTTACAAAACGGTGTGAGTGGATTTAAAGCTTGTGGCCTCTAGATATAACTGTAATACTAGAATACGCCTACCTAGATCCCGATGTCTCTGGTACAGTGCCCATTGTCGAAGTAGAACACACTATCGCTTGTGCGCCAACCGGCGTAGTTGATCATGTTGCCTCCAGTGCAGAAACCATTGACCTTAAGCTTGTAATTATTGCTTTATCAAAAAAACTTTGTTTTTATCATAATTTTATTTAACCAGCCAAGAAGAGCTTTTTTCGTTTCAGTTTGGTAGATTTATTTTGTAATTTAACTTAAACAAGTAAATAAGTTTAAGTAAGTAGACTAAGTCTTATGCTAATCTGATGGATTTAAAAGGTTTATTTATTGATTCTTTTATAATGTAAAATGTGTTATTATGTAAAATATACACATTTTTTACTTCATAATTGTTTTGTAGTCATTATTCCCAAAGTTTACCCCTGGTTCATCTCTCCCAAGCCACTGGTCCATCTCACCCGGACATGGACCGTGTAATGTTTTGGAAAAAATGTGATATAGCCTTTATTAATACTTACCAATTAGAAAATAAACTGTTTTTTGAGGGTATAACACTAAATTCTTTAACAAATTCTGAAATAATAATGTTAATAAGTTGAAAAATAAAATTTTAGTGAGCGTCCAAAAAAATGCGGTCCAAATCTCCAGGACTATATGATCCATACATATAATGCCCTTAAATTCCAATTCTGTCACAAGGTTGAGGGCCACTTTATAGGTTAATCTTAGTATATTAATCTAAACCATGCTTTTCCTCAATATGTTTATTCACTACAGTGCCCTTATATATGAACTTATTTGCATGTAGTTTTTAACACTATTAAATTCTATTTCGATACTTTTTTTGTCACAATTTTTCAATTGTGATTATCCTTTTTTTAACTTGTATGTCATCAGGAATGTGTTCGTAACATCTGTTAGCTGGAAGGATTTAAATATGATCTGGTAAAAATCTTATTTTATTTTTTTATTTAATTGTTAACAATGAATTATTAAAACTAATATAAAATATAGTGCGTTAAATCATTAAAACCAACATAAAAACATTGAGCGTTTGTGTTTTCTATAATCCAATGTTTCAACTCATATTAAAATAAAAATGAATAAAAAACTTTCATTACACATTTGATGTAGGTATATTAATAATATAATATTTTGGGGGAATCTGTGTGGGTTTTGCAGTATTTTTGTAATTAGTTCCAAATAAAAAAATTAATATATAACTTAAAACATATTATTGTAAGAAAATAAGTGATACATTGTACATTTTACGTTGAATAATTGACTAAGTTGTATTTATTTATATTTATTTATTTAGCTTTCTCTGTAGTTTTATTCATTAGGGAAATCTAATAAACTGTAATGCAAATAAATTTTAAAATATCTCAAAACTGTATCTTATTTCTTACAATAAATGCTTCTCTTTAAAACTGCCCTACTGAAATCAATTCTTAAACAATAAATCAATAAACCTTAAGCATAAGAAAATTATTGATAAATCCAAGTTATTTTCATTATTACAATTGTTGATCGTAGCTTAAAATTGATTTAGGGTTGCGGGATTTCAAATAAAACAAAAGCAATAGAAAAAGTATTTATTGAAATGACATATTATATAATAACCATTTACTATTGATAGGGTTATCATAAATACAAAATAAAATACAATTTTTCGTAACAAACTATAATTTAAAACTCACCTTATTTCTCAATAATCAACTTTCCTCCAGGGCCTAAGTCAACTAGATATTGCATGGATCTAAAAATAAGAATTGCTGAAATGAATAAAACAATTTGTTACATATGCGTGCTCAGGATCAAAAGCGGATAAGTTCAGTTTCAAAAATTGACTTCACATCACATCTTTCGCTAGTTTATTCAACCAATGCTTTATGCTCCCGAAACTTCAGGTTCAGAATCGGACTAAAACCATGAGAATAAGGTGGAAAAGTGTCGTGTTAAACGAAATTACATACATAAACTAGCAAAATTTATGGAAAAAAAAATTAATTTTTGAAGATATTTATGGTGATTATAGTTTATAAAATTTACTTTTAAACCAAAAGAGAAACTATCTTATATAATAAACTATAAAATTAAAAATATTTGCATACTGTAATAAATATGATTGTATGTATTGTATATTTACTTGTAAGTATACATCGGCGTTATGATATTTAATATTAAAAAAATGTATGAATATGTATGAAAATACAAAATGAATATTCCTGGAGTGAAATAATAAATTAATAGTGTTCATAACTGTTTTGGTTAAATGCGCGAGGTTTATAATTTGTAGTACTTATTGCAAATACACGATTTGCAAATTCTGTCATTATTACGTTTGGGTACACAATTCAGAGATGAACCCCCTCGATATTTTTACACACACATTTATGTATGTTACTTGTATTTTATTATTCAGATATTCTCTAATCAATTATAATTATTAGTTCATGTCCATCAGAAGTAACTAATGACTTTATTAGTCAGTAGTTATTTAATAACGATATTATTTTTTATAAATTTTATTTTCGTTTATTTATTGAAATTTTTTTCTTAGTTCTTATGATTTTATGTTTTTATATATTTTTTTCATGATTAGAAAATACATTTTATTTTATATTTACATATTTTGAAGAACTTATGTAAATACTATACGACCCCTATCAAGTAGCCTGCGTGCCAGATATATATTCTATTATTTATTTATTTGACGCGCCTGAAGGACTACGAGACTATGATGCAGGGTTTTTTCTTCAGTTTTTTCTTCTTGGCCCATCTTTGCTTCGCGATATCATTGAAAGCATATCTTCTTTCTGCCACAAGTACCGAATTTTTGAGGAATTTCGGGTGTTCTGGTCTGTTTTCTAATAAATCTTGTGTAATTCAGTGTCTCTGTGTTTCTTATTTTAATTGTTCTGTGTATCCTTGGTTGAATTTGAGCCCGATATTTTTGCTGAAAGTTTTTTAGTTTAATCTCTCCTCGTTCATCCTCTTCATATGTCCATAAAATCTAAATCTTCTTACCCTCATTTCAGTTTCCATGTCACGGATTTCATAGTAAATTTCTTTCTTGGATTTTAGACTGTATTCTTCTGGTGTTATTTATTTATTTATTCTCCTAAGAACCTTTTCTCTACTTTCAGTCTTTATTATTGTATACATCAGTTATTCTTAAGAGATTTAGTCCCAGAATAAAATTATTTTTCTATTACATAATTTCAAAAATAGTCTCTAATAGTTATAGATGTGTTAAGCGTAGGCAAATGAACAAGCAGGTGTCGATTATAGCTGCCTTGATCCAGGTAATTTTTCTTTTTAATTTTTTTTTCTCCTCAACACCTTTTAATTCTGCCTAACTTCCGCTCTGTGCCTCAGGAAGCGAGGGATAGACATCATCTGTTCCATTATCTGTTCCAACACATGCCTTCTCTACCTGCTCAAGAAGGAAAAAAAACAGAAAAACAAAAAGGGTTGTTTGAATGTGACATGTAAAACATATCTTCCGTCTGTTTCTTCGCCTTAAGTTATTTTGTGTGATCATTTCTTTTTTTTTAAATCGCCAATCCCCTCTGAATGAGGCAGCTGTTCAAAGGAAATGGAACAACTATTTTTTTCTCTTTTAAGTGGTACAGGAATAAATATGTCATCTTGGACATGTCATTTTTAAAATTGGCCGTTTAAAGAGTTTATTATAATATTATTATATTATTGTTATATTTTTATTGCATAATTATACAAGATAAGTGCCCGAGAGCTTTTCTAACATTACCTACATGACAGAGTACAAACGGATTTTGATTTTAAATTTCAAGATTTCTTTTCCCGATTTCTAGCTTGATGGATGTATGAAAAAGTCGTGTGGTTTCCAAAAATAATTCTTTTTCTCTTTACATAACGTAAATTTTATGCTACAATACATTTTTTTAGACTAAGTATAATGTGAGTAATTAGTGATTTTTATACATGAGAAGTTTTTTTGTAATAACAGTAATCATCAATTTTTTTTAGTATATTATTAGCTTCAATACAGTGTAACACCTATATATAATAGCGGATATTACATATTTTTTAAACTATGATTTAAGAAGTAACAATTGTAGTAACTACACGAAGTAATGAGGGATGTAGATAGTCTAGGGGTGCAATAAAAAAAAACAACACTAAATAAGACAAACTTATTTATTGTAAGTGCCGACGTTTCGACCTAAGTTGAAGGCATTGACATCTACTATAAATAAGTTTGTCTTATTTAGTTTTGTTTTTTTTACTTCACCTCCAGGCTATCTATATCCCACACTAGATCTTCCAGTCAACTAGTTTCCTCTCAATACACGAAATAATGTTGACACGAAACGATCTTCAAGTATAGCGAAGCTAATGTGAATGATTCAATCCAGTATTTTATTTTGGTTTTGAATATTTTATTAAAATTTCGCAATTTTATTTATGGATTTTAGAAGAAAAAAAAATCCAAGTGTGTGCGCTTCAAACTTTGGTTTAATTAAGACTTATTTAATTATAAAGATAATATTGGAATATTTTCACAATCAGTATATATGTATCATCAGGTATTTTGGTTGATTGATGTTGGTAATAACATTTCGTCCTCAGTTTGTAAGTACCATTTATGTATTAACATCGTACAAGTGCCAATTTTATATCTAGACCAGTGCCTTATTTAATATAATTCACTAAAAGCCCAATTTTTCACCGCTATTGAATCTGATCTCATCATATCATGATTATGATAATAATATTGTCTCGAAACGTCGCCAACTGGAATTTTAATGAATAGGGTGAATTTCAAGAACTGAAAGTAAAACAGATGCTTGTTTGTTCATTTAACAAAATCGGACGATATTTACCGGATCTTTAGCGAGTACCTGAAATCAAACAGTTCGGGACTCACAATTTAAGTCCATTCCTTTACTTCCTTTTAAAAAAATCCTAGGACCAACTACCTACGAATCCGCGATGTTGGGCAAAGTAGGTTGTTATGTGAACCAATACACCACAAGTCACCCAAGAAAAGTCATGAATTAACATTCAAGTAAAGTAGACACCAATATTTATGCAATGGTGAAATTAACCTCTAGACTGAATCACATTCGAGGGTTTAAGATCATTGTTAAATGTTTACTTAATTTCAGCAAACTATTTATTTATTGACTTATTTTTTTCATTTCAGACATCACTTAAGAAGGAAACCCTGGGAAATGTTACTGGGACATGAATTGCTAAAAACAATATATCAAAGGGACGACAACAGAACGAGGCAGGGGGCCCGTACGTTAGCCGAGCGGTATGCAGATGAGGGACAATGCACAAAGACTGGATACTCTCTTGTTCCTGGCCGGATCTGAATAAGCCCTCCCTCGGAGTACAACCCTGCCTGCTCTTTATGCTTCCTTAAGATCGTTCCTGGGCCACGTTGCTTAATTCCATAGTGTCTCTTGACATCATTGACGGATGCAGAATATGCAAGAGTAGTGCCAATGCTTTTTGTTTGTGGCTTTGTACTAAATAATATCTCTAGTGCTATAGAGATCAAATATAGAAGTGTGAAACCTAACAGAAGTTCAATTACAAAGTAGATATATTATTTAAAAGGTGCAACTAAAAACTATTTTGTTTAGACTTTGAATACCTGAATTTTTGTAGTCTTTCAAGCATTCTGCTTCACTCGTGTAGAATTATTGTGCTTCAAATTTGCTGTAAGCTGCTATGTTTTACATTTTAAATTGCCCATCCATCTAGTTTTAGGTCTTTTAGTTTATTTCTTAAAAAAATTGGTACATTCGTAGTAACTCAGGGACGTCTTCCTGAGCTGTTCTGACAACCTAAAAGAAAAGCCATGAGTCATAACATAAGTATATGGTTTCTGAGTTGATCGGTTATCCATAGTGAGGGTAGAAAATGATAATATGGATAATTAGTAATAAGATTTTTTTTAATAACTACTTTAGACATTTTTGAGAATATTAATTGTAGGTATTAACCATATTCAATTTTATTTGTCTTATTTATTTCTATTTATTGAGGGTAGCGGGATCGTGTCCTTCTTGTGGTTTTTGGCTTGAAAAGGAGTTGTAATATAAGCGACTGTTCCATTTCAAGCCAATTCCTAACCTAGGTACTTATTTACTAATTTCCTGTTTTAAATATTTATTTAATTAGGTACTCTTGTTAAATTAATGACGAAATTACGGTCATTCATCCATTCACATCGATCTACAGTCATTCTTCTTAACTTATTATGACATTTTATTATGTACATAGATTTTTTATGTTTTTATATAATTATAAATTTCTTATTAATATAAATTTTATCTACCTAAATATTCCCCTCATTAAAATCATATGGTTTGTGAAATCCAATGAAAAAACTGGTAGTAAATTTTAATTAATTAATTAAAATGAAATATGAAAAAATCACAAAAAGGAAGGCCTCAAATCTTTAAATGCTGGAAAAACTAACAGTTCTAAGTTTCACAAATTCAGGCATCGTCACGATATACACTACTTTCACCGGTCCCGTAAATATCAACAAGTAACTATTTTTTCTCCATGCACAACAATTAATCTATTAAAAACCGATAAAATCAAATGGATTTTGTGCACAACTCGGTCTACGTCTTTTTTCATAGTTTTAATTAACTTTGTTGAACGTTTTAGTGTAATTCTTAATAAATGTTCTTCTTGCCTGTTGCTGATTCGTCACATTAGCGTTATACCTTTGGACGGCAATTATATCGGACGGAGGTTGAGCTATATAGTACTATCGACCAGGGGATGTCATATAGGGGGGATGAAGAAGTCCCGAATACGTGCGAGGCAGTCACATATAGAGGAGAAGATCAATACCAAGTACTGACGCTGCAGGCCTCAAGTACATCTGGGGGCGCACTTTTGCCCAAATCCAATTCCTTCTCAAGACGGCCTCTGCCTCCGCTGGGGGCTTACAGCTCAATAAACCTCTGCCCCCAACGTGTGTTCCCTTCGCTGGAGCAATGTTAGCATCTTTATGTCCTTGGTGGTTAAATAGTTGTATTTAAAAATACAAGATAGAATATGGAATCAAGTAAACAAAAAAATCTATCAATACAATACTGCTAAGTATCTTTATCATTTATTAAAAAATCAATTAGAAATACATAATCCAACAAAACTTCCTACAAAATATAAAGAAAAAACATATTGGAATGGCATAGCCATTTCAGAAGATTTAAAGAAGAAAGATTGTCCAACTTAATTTTTCAATTGGAGTGCTGAAGGGAGGAAACGAGCGAGCAGGACTACGGAAAAGGTGGATAGAAGTTGAAGAAGGTATGCACGGTCGTGATGGTCAGAAAGAGAAAGATCTACAAGACAGAAGGAAATGAAGGACATTTTTGGTACCATTGCAACATCGAACAAGCATGACACCCCCGCATAAATACATTTTTCATGTATTGTTAAAACAAATATAAAATCAAATAAAATGTACAAAAAAAACATGAACCATCCTATGCATTGTTTTAAAGTGTTTCTTTTGCCATAAACATGCACCTAAAACAACGGCGAAGCTCCATTAAGAAGTAACACATTTTTTTTCGTTTCCTTATTCTTAGGATCGATTAATTTCATGTGATAAAAACAAAACTATAATCTGTATCTTAACAATTTTGTAATGAAATTGGTTTTCGTTTGTGGCTTCTTATCGCAGAGTACAAAAATAATTATTTTAAATTTTTCTTCTATCCTACATTGACGCTATTTTACAAAATGGTTTTTCTTACATTAGTTTCGCTTGAGAGTGTAACGAAAAACTATTGTAGCCTCGATCGGTAATTCAAGAACAATTTTATACAGACATTAACAAGCTCATAATGAATATATTATGTCCATAACATCCTTACTTAACTTTTTATTCAAAGTAAAATTAAATTGGACAGGCTGAGTTAACCAAACTGTTAACTGTTAAGGTTAGGGACTGTGTGATTTAAGTTCATTACTATAGACAATGAATTAATTACTATAGAAATAAGTTGCTATCTCAAAGATTAAGAATTAATAAATTCAATCATTAGACCAGTAAATTAAAAAAAAAATCGATTTGTTTTTTTTAAAGTTAGGGGAAGATATATAAACATTCATTTTAACTTAACATGGATATACCAATCATATATATATATATATATATATATATATATATATATATATATATATATATATATATATGTATATATTTATTTTTTTTTTTTTTTTTTCCCTTCACGCAGTACCCCTACGCGAAGGACGTTTATTGTTCTGCATGTTCCGTACATTTATAGTACATTACATACAATTGTACTTACATGTTGTTTACATTTTTTTTTTTTTTTTTTTTTTTTTTTTATTTATATACAAAGCTAAAGGCTAAATTGAAAATACATCATTAAAAAACAAAACAAAACTTAAACATAAAAATATTGTTCATAGTACATAATAAGCCATTTGAAAAATAAAAAATAAAAAAAAGAATTAGGAAAAGCACAAAATTACAACAAAGTAATTGAAAACAAAACTAAAATTCTTGTTCACCTATAATATTGATTTTGTGTAGTGATGATTAACCACACTGCTCTAGCAAACACCTTGAATTGCTGAAAATACTTCCAGTACAAGTCCTTAACACTGATTGGCCAGCTGTCCTTCTGCGTCACATGTTTGATAAGTGTAGTCCTTGGTTCGTCGGTTAGTCTGCAGTCATATATTAAGTGTAAGTAAGTTTGTTCGATAGCAAAGTCACAAGGGCATGTCTTATTATCTGTAAGTTTAAATTTATACAAGTAGGATTTTGTGGGTCCATGTCCTGTCAGCATTTGTGTGAGGTAGAAGTCAGTTGTTATTTTGTTATTCCTAAAATATTCATGTAAGTCATTTATGTATTGTTTAAGATGTTGTCCTTTAGTTGTCGTATCCCATGTGTTTTGCCATTGATCCATATTTTTAACTGTTTGTCTGTGTTTCAAGTAAGTCTTAGTCAATTTACTGTAGAGTATTGAAAGTGAGCCGTCTTTGGCAGCTGACTTAGCAGCCTTGTCAGCTAATTCGTTACCGACGTTGCCAGAGTGCCCTCTCACCCACCTGAAGTTGATGTTGTATCCTGCTTTTTGTAAGTGGAGTAAAGTAAGTCTGGTTTCTTCAATCAGCGGTTCATGAATTTTGCGATTAATGAGTTTGTATAACGTACTTTGGCTGTCAGTTAGTATGCAAATAGATGTCCTGCGGAAATTAAATGTCTGTATATATTCTAGTGTTTTCAGTATAGCGTATTGTTCAGCTTGATTGTTTGTACAATTAGGTCCAAGTCTGTATTTCTTTACATCAGTCAGTACACCGTCTTCAAACAATACCGCTGCACATCCCACATTTCCACAATCTTTGCTGCCGTCTGTATAAATTTCTGCTTCAGCATAATCTTCTTTTGTAAGTTGTTTGATTTCTGGGAAATGTGCAGGATGCTTCCAATTTTTATAGTTAATAGGTCGTTCAACGTCATCGGCAAGTATCCCGTCACAGTCTTGGTTAGTCCGAAGTAGGGTATATAATGTAGTGTACTGTTGAGCGATCAAGTCGATGGGAATTAGTTTTGCAAGTACACAGGCTGCCTCATAAGATAGTGTCTTGAAACCTTTTACCATTTTGATTGCCATCAATCTCTGTACACGTCGAAGTTTCCGTAGATTGTATTTTCTCTGCAGTCCTGTGTGCCAGATGTTAATAGCGTACGTTAGTATTGGTAATATGGCTCCTTTGTACAGTATCCTTAATGCTTCAGTTTTTAGTCCCCATGTATTCCTAGCTGCTATCGTTAAGTTGTTGGTAAGTCTCAGTAGTTTAGTCTCCAGTAATTCAATATGTACGTTCCATCTTAATTTTGGGTCAAATGTTACTCCTAAATATTTTAGTTTATTTGTTTGTTGTAGAAGCTGTCCTTGAATTTTTACCTGTAAAGTTGGTGAATTCCTTGATCTGGTGAAAATCATGTATGTAGATTTTATAGTATTGAAAGTTAGTTTGTTTTCGTGTGCCCAGCTGTCAATTTTTTGCGTGTATCGATCTACTAATTCTTGTAGTGTTCCAGCATTGTCAGCTTGTGTAAGTAAAATTATGTCATCCGCAAATGCCGATATGTGTCAATAATGTTAGTTGTATATGTCCCATCTTCTTTCTGAACCGTCTTTAGAGTGTATTTGTCACGAAGTTTACATATTACATATTCTATTCCTCTTATATTTGTTCTATTGTTGTTCTTTTTCTATTAGAGAGTATCTACTATGTGCCTACCTTAAAATGTGCAAAAAGTAATCTTTGCCTTTTTCAAATTTATGAGGAAAAAGAGATTTATCCGTAAGTCACAGTATTTTTTTTAAACAACAGGTTTAATTATTCCTCTAATAATTCAATAGTTCAAGTTACCAGTTAATTAGTAAATAAAATAAAATCAATAATTTCGAAAAAAAAAATCAGTCGTGAGAAATAATAGATTTAGTCAATTTGAATTAATGTTTTATAAGAATATGAATAAGCTATAATGAAGAGTGTATCTTGCCTCTCTGTTAACTTATACTAGTTCCGATCTTAGCACAGTGATGTCCTAAAAACAATTTACAAAAATTATTAACAGCCTTCTTCCATCTAAGACTGATACTTATTTGTAGAATGGGCTTTTTATGAGTAGTTATACCCAATGAATGTAATATTATAATTTTTAAAGTATAGCAACTATATATCGTTTAGTATCTCCTGCTTATGGACGCTTCTACTGAAAGCTATGATACATCTATGGCGGGAGGTACTCTAGTCGTGTAGTGATGGATCGATATAGACAGGAATGTATGAAGACCTCAGAGCACGTTTAATAGTCAATAAAACTTAAAGTAATTGCTCTTTAATAGCTCATCTCCTGGATGATTAAAATATAAGAAGCTATGCTGGGAATTTTTCTCCGTTTTAATGGAGTATTAAGTTCAGGAATGTTACTTTTAGTTTAGTTAAGTTGTAAATAAAGGCTATTCACAACGCATCTTTCTAATCATAAATTAATTTATTGACATTGAATATTGAAAGTAAGTCCAAGTATTGAAGTTTTTCGTTAGTTTATCCATTTTCGTGAAATTATTAGGAGGCCATATCATGGAAATAAGTCATGTTTATATCAAAAAATATTTATTTATAACACCTTTAACATTTGATTCGATTAGATTTGAAATAAACTGATTTTATTTGTTTTTAATCCAACGATTTTTTATGAAAAAAAGGTTGTATTTTAAGATACAACAATTATATAAATAGGATCGGCTTTGTGTGGAGGTTTGTAAGTGAAATTTCGCCTTTTCTTGAATGAACAAACTGTAAATATATTAACAGAATGATTTTAGGAATATTAGATTAGTTTGTCAAATAAATTTTATTTTTGAACTATTTGATATAGCAACTTTTGAATAATACTTTAGCTATATTTCGAAGATTAAATACCTTTTAAAAGTTAATATTTAGTCTTTGAAGAAATTTCGCTTATTAACAATAATCAATTAAATTTAACAAATTTTTATCCCTTGCCTACTAAGAGATTATTGCTAGATTAAACTTTTTCTGAAATATTAATTGTACCTACGGCATTTTAAGCACCTATTTGAATAATACTATTTTCGGAACATCGTTTTCAATAGAAAAAAATATTTAAAAAAATTAAAATTAACGTACTTAAGAAGCACCCGTTTACAGCAGTTTTTAGTAATAATTACAAACATCTCTGTTGCACAGTCACTGCTAACCGTAATTGTGGAATATGCTAATGTTTATGGAGTATGTTTATGTAACTATTTAAGAATGTGTCACGAACAAACTTGGGGGTGAAAATGAAGGTTAATAGTTAACAATTTTTCTGGTAAAAATATTAGATTTTTTAATTAATCTTTTTTGTCGACCAGTATATAGATTTTTTTAAATTCACCTATCACCAAAAAGCATCAAGGATTATCAGTTAATACATTTATCATTTAAAAACTGATAAATAAGGAAAGAACACAGTAAAATGTGATGAAAACTGTTAACTTTAGTAAGAAGAAATTTTATATGGTTCTATAATTCTATAATAGTATTTTCTAGCAAGTATATATATTTTTTTATTTATACATTTCCGTTGCTGAATGATTAGTTTCTCTTTAGGTTTCTAATCAAATAATTGTTTTTAATTTGATCTAAATATTTTGTTTTCCTAAAACAGATTCGCCTGGATCCCGACAGAGCTGGATCCACGGCAATAAAATAAAATCTTTATCTTTACAAAGTTAGACAGCAAACAAGAGTTTGCAGACTTGTATTGACTCTGTGAAAAGTTTAGCTCAAATTCCTCTTCCTTTCATTATTAACAGTTGTGGAATGTCGGGCTTAATTTTCAAGTACACTGTGTTTTTTACTTTATTAAATCAACATTCTATAAAAATAATTCAAAGTTGCGTTTAGAAGAAAAATTAAAATTACTTCTAAATCTCTTGACCTAGTAGTTCTAGAAAAAGTTTGTTCGACGAATTTCGTCAAAGATACCAGTAATGCGATATGTGTCGGGAGCATCCATAAAAATGACAAAGAAAAAAAATCTAGTTTTTTAGTCAGTAGAAATTGGCTAGAATGCTGAAACTAGAACAAACTATTGAATAAAAATAAAAATCCTTGTAATTGTAGTTAATAGAAAATTGGTAAGGTTAATTTAAGGCATTAGTTGTTGTAACAAAAAGAACATCACTAAAAAGTGATGATTTCGCCAGTTTGATTTTTACTTTTATCTAGTTAAAATTTAATATTCCTCCTATTGGAATATTCCTCCAGATCTTTAAATTCTACAACTTAACTATACAGTATAAATACATCTTAATACAACACAAATATCATAATACTACATAAATAGATCAAAATAATCAAATTTGTGCTTGAAAAAAAAAATGTAAAAAGAGAAATAATCAGAATGTTTTAAGTACGAATGGGTTGAAACGTGCTAAGCTATTGTAATTAAAATATAAAATATATATTTAATTGAATTTTCTATACATAATTAAAGAATAAAATATAATAAAATAAAATAAATAAATTATAATACTAAAATTATAGATGAACAGATATACAAATTAGACCATATTTTTTTATTGGATACCTAAGGCGGTTGTGAGAGAAAAAGTGAATACTTACCGTTGAGTCGAGACCTGACAACTTAGCATTGTGTTCAAGAGACATAAGTTAACAAGAGCTAGGTTGTGACTGAAGGTAGGCAGATGGAATGGTAGAGTCAGTGCAACCCTTCCAAGATAGTTTGCATATGAGTGAGCCAGGTGAGGATTTGCATAGAGCCAGGTGTGGAGTCAACCACCACTTAGTACAATCACTGCTCATCTGCATATCATTGGCACATCCGGGTTTGTTGGGGTGGCTGCCGGGGTAGGTCTGCTGGAGTCTGTGGGTACAGGATTTCTGCCGGTCTCGAAGCTGGAAAAAATCGGGGTTTTAGTTTCTAGTTATAACAATTATAATATGCACTAAATCATTCTGGAATTTTTATTAAAGTTTCCGGAAGTGCATAAACCAATGCCTTTTATGAGAAGGGGGTAGAAAAAGTTCGATAAAATGTATTTTATAGAACTTGTATATGAAATGATGGATTACTGAAACTGAGAAACTTTTACTTCTACTAAAGAATAGAAACAGCGCACACGGATCATTCACAAATACCTTTTTTCCTTTATTCATTGAAGAAATACGCTTTACTTTCACTAAATACGTTACAAAAAATACGCTCTTTCACTAAATTGATGTTTTCTTTTATCCTAATATAAATAAGTATACTCTTGTAAAGATGTAGCGTTATTTACTCCAGTGTATGTGGTTGTGTTTTAATTATTAAAATGATCATTATATTTGAATATTCATAATTACCAATAAAAAAATAATTATAAAATAGTGTATTTTGGTACATCTTAAGCGTTACCCAAACAGATCCAAACCTTTTTTTAAATCTGTGTCATTGCATTTATCTTGGTCTTGGTTTTGGAGAATGTACATCTAGCTCGAGCTGTCTTATGTGTATCATTAACAAAACATAAAAATAAAACAAAAAAAATAGCTTATTAGTTTTTTACATTTTAAATCAATATATTGTTAGTAAATCAGTGGTATTGAATTTTATTTCTTAAAACAATTAAATTCGTAGATACAAATTTCGAAAGTGATTTTATTTATTTAAAAATAATTATTGTTTGTTATATAATAAATTTTAAAAGTACAAAAACTATCCCATTGCTTTTTTTTTAAATTTTTCGTATTGCGGAATTTATCTTCATCTATGAACTGATGACTGACACCAATAACACAAGGGAACAAATTTTTATTAATTTTTTGTTGCATGGAGTTTTAGGCCTGTTGTTTACTAATTAGAGGTTGGTGATTACAAATCTAGCCTCAGTTTTTCTCCAGCACCTTTTGTTTTTGGCAAACAGCTGATAGACATATATTTGTACTAGTCACATTCAAACTTCAATTCAACTGAGTTGTTTAGTGAAAAAGTTTGTGCTCTTGTGTTAAATAACAATGTCCAAGTTAAGAAATATCTGTAGAAACGATCCAAACTATTTCTGTAACATTTGTGGTGAATATACATTCAAAAATTGTAGGCTAAGTGTGTCAGAGTTTATAACACAGGTATATTTTGATTACTTTGGATTCGCTTTGGACATCCGTGACAAGTACTGGATCCCTCATATGGTATGTAAAACATGTGTTGAGTCTTTGAGATTATGGGCAAATAAGAAAAGACCCCATTTTAAGTATCAAACACCAATGATTTGGCGGGAACCTAATAATCATCAAGATGATTGTTATTTTTGTGTGATTGATATTAATGGAATTAATAAAAATAACCGGTCGAAATGGTCTTATCCAAACTTGTTATCTGTTACTCGACCAGTCTTGTTCTCTGGCGATGCACCAGTACCCCAAGCTTCTTCATCTGTACAAAATGATCATGATATAGAAAAACAAAACTATTCTTCAAGTGATGAAAGTCGGACAAGTGATTCTTACCCTGATTTTACTTCTGAGCCCCAGCTCTTTAATCAGGAAGACCTCAATGCATTAATCAGAGATCTTGGTCTTTCTAAAAAGACATCGGAGATTCTAGCTTCTCGATTAAAGCAAAGAAATCTTTTAACCCCAGAAACAAGAATTTCATACTATCGTAACCGAGAGGCAGAATTGCTGTCATTCTTTTCTAAAGATGACGACTTTGCTTTTTGTTCAGATGTTCCTGGTTTATTGAAAGCAATGGGAGTACAGGAGTATGATCCAAATGAATGGCGTTTATTTATTGACTCCTCTAAACGTAGCCTGAAATGTGTACTTATGCATAACGGCAATAAGCTGGGTTCGATACCGATTGCACATTCAACTACAGTCAAAGAAGAATATGCTACTGTAGCTTCTGTAATGGATAGAATCAAATACAACGAACAAAAGTGGTTGATCTAAAAATGGTGAATTTTCTTCTTGGACAACAAGGTGGATATACAAAATATCCATGTTTTATTTGTTTATGGGACAGCAGAGCTAGGTCTGAGCACTGGATTAGAAAAGATTGGCCTTCCAGGCAATCTATGGTTCCGGGACAACTGAATGTAATAAATGAGCCCCTTGTGCCCACGGATCGAATAATACTGCCACCTTTGCATATCAAACTAGGGCTCATGAAACAATTTGTCAAAGCTTTGAACAAGGGTGGTGATTGCTATAAATACATCTCTAAGAAGTTCTTTAATTTGAGCCAAGAAAAAATTAAAAATGGAATTTTTGATGGTCCCCAAATAAGAAGGTTGATAAAGGATGAAAACTTTATTAGTTACATGACTGATATTGAAAAAAATGCCTGGAATGAATTCGTTTGGACTGCTCAAAATTTTCTGGGAAACAAAAAGGAAGAAAGCTATGCGGAGCATATTGAACTAATGTTGTTACACTTCCAGCAGCTTGGTTGTAATATGAGCATCAAAGTACACTTCCTCCACAGCCATTTGGACCGTTTCCCTGAAAATCTTGGTGATCTGAGTGAAGAACAAGGGGAACGGTTCCATCAGGACATTCGAACTATGGAGGAACGTTACCAAGGTCACTGGAATGCTCACATGATGGCGGACTATTGTTGGAGCATTAAAAACAGCCCCCGTGAACCGAATCAAGCCAGAAAATCTTACAAAAGAAAATTTTTTGATATGTAGTGGTAATTTTTTTAATAGTTTTCTTAATAAAAAATATTTTCATCTTAAAAAACAGTTTATAATTATAACCCCAAAAGTAAAGCTGATACAAACAAACTGACTTCAGATCTTAAATCAGCACCTCGAGGAAGTAGAATATTAGTCAAAATATTTCATGCAACAAAAATGTTGTTCCCTTGTGTAATCGACCAAAAGGATCTGTTTATTTCAAAAAATTAAAAAAAGTAGATATGGTTATATTTAATAAGGCATAATGAATTTATAATGCATTGGCACCAGGCAAAGGTGTGGCGGTGTTGTTTTTTTTGTTAAAGCTCTGTTTGATTGTTCTTTTTTTGTTTCGTAGGGCCTACGTAAGGGTCTTATGCATAACGAAGGTAGGCCTAACAAAAAATGACATGTGCTCGGTTTTTTTTTTTTTTTTTATTGAAAGGCTCTCTTCCCGTTGAGAATAATTATATTATTGCTAGGGCACGAAGGGTTCCTGCCTTTGCCATGCACCACCTTGTCCATCAAATTTTCTTTTTTGACCAGTGTATGTGTTTGTCAGACATATTATACAATCTACATATAGCATAATGATTTAATTAGCTAATATTCTTATCAGACAATAATGTTTCAGAATATGATGGGAGAGCAAAAAAACAGAAATGGTCATGTAATGAAATAACCTTGATAAACGAATAAAAACAAATAAAATAATCAAAATTTATCATTAAATATTATTCAAGACTAAAATTTCATACACTTCTATTTTTTAAAATATATTTTTATTTTGAAAAGAAAAGATTTGTCCAGGCCGGGATTCGAGCCCCAGCCAAGGTGTTGAACTCTTAAGTGAGCTAATATCACATAATATTCTTTTTGACTGTCGATTTTCTGGTATTCTCGTGAGGTGTCCAATGAATTTCATTCGTCTTTTCCTAATATCAATTTCAATGTTTGAAATTTTTCTGTTGGTTTGATTGATTGTAGACTATTAACATCTAGGGTATATCTTGTTCCTACGATTTTCCTGATGATCTTCCTCTCTTGCTTTTCATTTCTTCTAATTATTGTTTTCTGTTAAGTTACAATGTTTCAATGCTGAATTTTTGTTTGTCTTGACATGCATTATATATATGCACTTATTTATTTATTTATATAATATTATATATTTTATTGTATATAAATACAATACATGTTATATGTTAGTGTATTAAACAAACCATCATCACCAGTCCTGATTCTTCATGCGCCTGAGTCCATTGAGGCAGCGACAAACAGAAACCCCCTGAAAGCGGAGGAGCTGAAACAAAATAAAATATAGGTCAGAAGTGTAAAGAGTAAACGGCTAAGTATAAATTGGCTAAGTTAGGGATATTAGCCCCATCATCTTACTACGGGCTTAATTCCAAGGAGGGGAGTACGCTGCTTCGATCTGTGACGTAGCGCGTCTGCGTACCGCCTCCTCTCCTCTCTCCCTCCGGCGGTGTTCCGACCGCCCCCGGTCTTCGGGGCCATTCCTCGCCCAATCTCTCCACTGTCATCGTCCTGTACCTCGCTCTCGGCGCTTTCTCTTCACTATATCATTTATCTTTATTTATTTATAATTTATTATTATTTAATCGGTCGGTAAGCCCTCCCTTAAAGCCCCCAAACAACCACCCTATGAAGTCCTGGCGCTTTCTCAAAACCGGTGCAGGTAAGGAACTATATTTATACCAAATGTAAACATGAATAAATATAAACGGAACTTTAAGTGCTTTAAATAAGTTATGCACATTACTGAACATATTGATACATATGATTAAGTATGAACATTTTTTAAACAAAATTTACCACAATAAATAATAAAAATTTTTTTTATTAATATATTACAATATTTAAATTTTAAAAACCTTATGAAAGTATTTAAAGTTTTGTTTATATTTAATCACTGACTCTGTTATATTCATCTTATTTACATAATTACAAATTAACAAATTGTTCAATTTAATGGTAGTGTTGAGGCTCAATATTTTACTATTTATGAACTAAAGAATAGTTTTTGAAGATAAGGAATTGTATCTTTATTTGTTAATTGTTTATTTCTTGAAGTTGTTTATTTAGATAGTTATTTTGCACAATCAAACAAAACAATTTTTGTATTAAATTATTAATGTTGTTGTTGTTTTTTGTAACCCTCCACTTCTAATTTGTTTGATGAACATTTAATACAAAGATTTAAATTTTGAGTTGAATTAAATAGAATAATACAAAATCAGTAATAAAATATATATATACAAAATGAATGAACACCACTATCATAATTAGATGTTTAAGGATGATGTTTTGATCAAATAATTATTTTGATTATTTTTTTTCATAATCCGTTATTTCATTCATAGTTTGTTGTTTCTTTGGAATGGTTCATTAAAAAATTTTTTTTGTTATTATTTCTGATTAATATGTCAACAAAATTTAATTATTTATTAATCTATGTATTTTAAAATTTCTTTCAGAATACATAACTTATTGTTTCCTTTAAATTAATTATATATTTTTATCTATGGAATGAAAAAATCGGAGTGCATAACTTCTAATTTCTAGCGAAGCCTTATTTTAAAATTAATAAGAATATAAATGACATTAAAATCCGCCAACAATACGATTGCACTTTTTTTCCGTTCTATTTTCATATATATTTTTTAATAAAACATAAAAAGAAATATTTATGATTTTTTTTATTTAGTTTATTTATTTTTTCTGAATTTAGTCAATTTTACTTAATCATTATTCATGAAAATATACAGAAAATGTATCATGAATTAATAAGTTCATCAAAGATTCAATAATGTATAAAAAAGTTCAGGAAGATCAAATTATCTGATAAATTAACTATTTGTGGGCAATTAAAAAAAATTCTACAAAACATTATGCCTACATGTAATGACTATTAATTCATATTACACAATTACACAACGAAATTAATTATGTTCCATTTCGATACTAAACCTTTTATGAAAATTTATATTAATAATTATTATGATATATGGATAAAATTTCATTTATAAAATGGTGTATCTATACATGATCTATTCCAAAGTATATGTTTAATATGATTTTACAATTATCTGTATTTATTTATATAAACGATTGAATTAAAGAGGTATATATTTTTTGTTCAATATTAAATATATTTATAATTGTATATTTATATATTTATAATAATATATAATATAATTGCTTACCTTTTCAATGGAAGGCTGAGATAATGGTGGGAATAAAATGTAGAAAAACTAAACGTATTTAAAAAAAAAAGATATACAAAAACGTTAGTTATGAAAACATTGTTACACTGGTTTTATAGATGTGCTGAGCCGTGTTTAAATGATGAGCTGAGACTGTTTACATTTGAGGAATGGGTTTAATGAATCCAGGTTAGGAGGGCAAGTACAGAGGGTTTAAGAGATGGTGGGGGGAGGGAACAGTAAGAGGAGGGGGTGAGAGGGCGTTGATTGGTTGAGGCCGGCCAATCAGGTAATCCCGCTGCCCCCTCCCCTCCCCTTTGTCTAGCCGGAGGGCTGACCTATCCCAAACTCTTACTCATTAGTGGTTTACTGTCTGTCTTCAGCGTCATCTTCCCCTCATAATGTCCGCGTTACGTCCTCCATCTCTTCTCTCTTATCACCATCCAGAATGTTTCTAATTACGTCATATGAGATACTTAATTTAGTTATGATAGAATAATAATAACAGCTCCATTTATATCGCTATTGTAAATTACAAAAGTATAACTATAATATGTGATAGTAAAGACCGTGGGAAAATTCCAACGAAAAGCCCTTAAGTCTCCAAACTATAACCGAAATTAAAATTATCTGTCCAATAATAATAATAAGTTGCATTTGAGCCTTGGAGGTGGTGGGATGTTTCTCGGTTGCATTATTCATGTTTTGTTTTGCTGTTATTAACTTGCTACCCTGAGGATACCTGAATGGGCGAAATATTGGACAGATAATTTTAATTTCTATTATGGTTTGGAGACTTAAGGGCTTTTCGTTGGAATTTTTCCACGGTCTTAACATTTATGTAAGGTCTCTTTTTACTTTTTAATATTATAATATGTGATCTTGTATACATACAGGAATTCCTACATTGTTTAACTTAGCTATTTTAAAATCTAGCTTTCGCTCCTAACAGGTAATTACTACGGTTATACTAGAATTCTTAAGTAACCAATTGGATAAAGAAAGGAGTTCTATATAAAATACAAAATATGTAATATTCATAAATATAAATTTGGGAAAATGTATGAAATGTTTTTTACATTTCTTGTTTTCAAACAATCATTCAACAAATGCATTTAATCAGATGGTATAAATATCACAATAATATTAAACCTAATGAAGGCCGATGAATATATTTTTGATCCATGAAATCGCATATTATAAAAATCAATAAAAAATTAAAGAAAAAATGTAAATTAATTCATTGCGGAGAGGAAGGAGATAAGAGGGTGTAAATTCACAATTAATATGAAAATAGAATAATTTCTGCATTTTAATACAAGAACAATAGAATGGAAATTAATATGGAATGAGGAAATAAATTAAGATAGTTCATAAATGTATTACTTATTAGAGCACGGCTTCATAAAAATAAACATTTTGAAGTAATAAATTATGATTTAAAAGTTTTATTTATTAATATTTTAGATATTATGATTTCAAAAGTTTTACTTATTAATACTTTAGAAATTATGATTTAAAAGCTGTATTTATTACTATTATACTTCAGAAATTAATTAATTTATGAATTAAGGTTTTCGTGAAAATAACTTCAAAATTTTACCAGCTAAATTAAGAAACGCGGAGAATTTTAATTTACTTTAAAACCGTATGACAACAAACAATTAATGACTAATCTCATAAAATGAGTTAATACAGTCTGGCTATCTCATTTTGTTAATTTTTTTTTAAAGCTCTCGTGTTTCTCATCATTTGCTTATAGGTGTAAACCATAAAACTTATTTTAAATAACTATAACAATTAATATTTTAATTATATAATTAATGTAAAACTTGTTATCATGTAATTTGTAAGCAGTTAAAGATTTTATATTACAAAATAACACCCCCGTATGAATATTAGAATTACCAACGATTAAACAATCTATTTGAATGATACTTCAATGAATCGTAATACTATTTTGAAACAATTCCGTGACGCGTTAAGATGGAACTAAGAGATAGCTTCGACGGCTCTAAGCCAGATAAGAGATTGCTATCTCTGAAGCGATCGTCGGACATTCAAAGTCCTCTCATGGGCACTTGACGAAAAGTCTTAGCTTGGACTTATCCGAACCCTGGGGTGGGAGCTACCAAAATGGCGGACCACTCGAGTATCGATTCTCACATATAGACGGCTCCTACACGCGTCAAGGATCAAGACAAATTCTACGACATATCGACCGGGGACCCCCCACGCCTCTGGGGATATTGTATTGAAATGGAATTTCCATATACTTGGCTGAGGGTGGCTCTCGGGAATGGGAAACCAACCACCTGGTTTTGTGAGCTCTACACATAGCTATCCACTCTAGCTACATCGATGTATGCTCACCCTTCAAGAAGTTTCAAACTAATGCGTCAAATTAAAGTTTCTTTAAAATACGGGACCGTTTAACCAAAAAATATATGTGGTCTTTAAACATATTTCTTCATCAATACATTAAAATGTTAATTGTAAGGTTTATTTCTTGTTGAAATGGCTGCCGAAATACACACATTCCCCATGATTAGACTCGTTTTCATACTAACACTCACGATTATTTTTATTGTTGAGAATATTTAAAAAGAAAATTAATGAAAAGATAAAACTTGTAGTGACTTAACTCAAAGCTAAAATTTGCGGAACAAATAGTTCTTTATAACTATTGACCGTCAGAAATTAATGTATGTTACATATATACATATCATCTTCAACAGTCCCCTTTTATTCTTCACAATTTCAACTAATTAAATTTTAGTAATCTGAATTTCTAAGCAGCTTTAAATGGATTATTAATTTTAAAACCATTTTTTTTAAATCTTATTAAATTTGTCTCATTAAGAAACTTTCAGTAGGAAAAAATCGTTTAATTGTTCGCGCAGTAGATTTATTTATGTTTGAAAAATAAATAATTATTTACTAAAGAAATCTAAAAACAGATAGGAGTTCATAAAAAAATATCAAATGAAGACGATTACAGTTGTAAGAATAAATGTAAATGAGCCTTAAAAAAATATAACAAGATAATAAATATTATATAAAAAATCGAATATAATATAAATATCAATTTATAAGAAGAATAAATAAAATAGTTCCCTTGCCCTGAATATTAACAAAACAACTATTTTTTTTAGCAAGTCCAATTTTTAGTTTATTTAGTAGCAACGCCGTAGCCAGGAAAACATTTCGGGGGGGTGGGTCAGGTCTAGATCGAGAATTTCAATACCATTATTCATGATAATTCTTAAAAATTGGAAAATTTGCCCATATAAACTATTATTGGATGATGAATGATTTAAATGCAATACGCAACAACAACAATACTTCAATTCTTGATTTTCGATACGATTGTTAATTATTGTGAAGTTGTTGGAGGACATTTTAAAGCAAATATAAATATAAGTATACTTGTTGCAATGCAGAATGATGTAAAATGTGTTGGATCCTCTGTTGAGTGTGTTGTTTTTAATTTAATTTGCACTTTTTTCACCTAGTATTAATTTTTAAATTTCGGGATTTCGGGGGGGGGGGGAGTTGACTTCGGGTTGACTCCCTAACCCCCCTTGGCTACGGCCTTGTTTAGTAGTATTTTTATTAGGAACTTTGAATCGGGTTTTTATACTTCGGTTTTTATGCTTGGTAAATAATAATTTGGTCTTCAAAGCGATTTGAGTACCTAACCGAATTACGTACGTTGTATATAACCCAATGTATTCAGTCCAACAAACAGAACTTAACTCAATCGTACATTTGTAGTCCGTAAACTTTTTTTTTATTAAATCAAAGGAACTGTATTATCCCTCTTTTAGGCACTTAAAAGATATAAAATAATAACTACCTAAAAACCTTTGTAAAAGTTTCTAAAACGAAGATAAATTTATAAGCCATAAAATAACGTAAATATTAATTATAAATTAAGGCAAACCGACTAGAAGAAATATTCATAAAATTCATGAAAATATTTTATGAGGTGATAAAGTTATACTTTTTCAATTTCGTATTGAGTTCCAATTATTTAAATTAAATTGTTAATTTTAATTAAAATTCCTAGTCTGTGTCGAAACAAGAATTTGTATTAATATTCCTAAATTTGTTTAGAATTAATAAATTTGAATATATAGAAACGTGATAATAAAAGAAAAAAATAATTTTTAACTGTTTGTCCTATATAGGACAAATATATATAGGCTCGAACCTAATATAAAAAGAGGATAAATATTGCTGTTGAAATGTGGCTTCTGAAAATGGAGGAGAGAAAATGCTATGGTAATTCGTGGAGATGGGCAATACGATTTAGCCTTTTACCTCAAACCAATTCCGATGAGTTTGTTTGGGAAGGTCTATCGATTGCCTTAACAAAGACTAGTCAATACCACCATTTTTCGACAAACATCTCCAGTGTTTTCTTTACTCAACGATGATTCTACATTTCCTTTCGACTCCTTTATTATACCCTCGACTCCTCCCATAGCATTACGGATATGAAAGGAACGGCGATGGTACACACGTGAAATATGGAATACAGCGGGGGTGGGATTGAAGAATATCGACCGGGTATAGCCAATAACCAATCCCCTCCTGCCACCCCTGGATTATTCTTGAGCCACCCCCGTCAGGAATAACTGTACTCCAGCCTATCTGCTTCTTATTTATGTCCACACGTGTGCACCACGTATGTCTTCCTAATGTTAGTTATCCTCCAGCCATCTCTTTCCTCCTGCCGCACCAGGAATGCTCTGTAGCAGGGTGTATCTCTTCAAGCGTGGATATGAGCACATTCAGGGGAGGATGTGGGACCGCCCCCAACACAAGGCGTCATGGCGCTCAACTCGTTTTATGAAAAATAATTCTAAGAACAGTGTAAAATGGTCAGGGGGTGCAATCAATGATAATTCAAAATATGAGTGACCTATTTTATAGTGCATTTGTTTTGACCTAAGATTTAGGCCTTCTCAGTCCTGAGGCTGATAATAAAAGAAACAGAAAAAATATATAAAACATTGCAGTACCAAAAAAGAATAACAGTTTATGTAACCAGAAATGATAAGATTCAAGAGAAATACAAAGAATACAATATAAATTATGAAATAACAGATGGGAAATAATAATAATGAAAAATATTGCAGTTGAAAGTTGTTAGTTTGACAATCACGGCCGACTTCGGTTGCCCTGAAGATGACTGACATCGTAGGACGAAACGTTGGCACAATTAAAAAATAAGTTCTGCTTATTTTGTGTTATCTTTGACTGCACCCCTGACCAATTCAATCCATCATTAGAATGAAAAATAATTAGACGAAGAAAAATAACCAGAAGTAGAGAAATAATTATATATTGACCGAATTTTCTTAACATAAATTATAATAATATATGCTCCGTTTCAATCGTTGTTTCAACAACTAGCAACCCAAAAAAAAAATATATTCGTTAAATTTCATATTCATTAAAATATGAAGATTATTGTATTTATAACAAATGAAGAATGAATAAATAGGATTTCGGTGAATCATTCCGTTACTACATTTTTGCTATGCTGATACTTTTCGAGTAGCTATGTAAACTTGAACCGAGGGACTATGGAATAAAATAAATAAAAATTATTCATGGCAAGATTCTCTCGAGATATCTCAGGCACAGTTCTAAATTATCGATCTTGGCCTTGTTTATATTGTCGATCAAAAATAAATAAGTTTACAACTAACGTTCATAAAATTAAAATAAAAAGTTTCGGCTCATAACTTCTATTCATTAGTCTGAGAATTATTATGCAAGCGACCATCGGTGATATAAACGTAAATATTGTACCTGTAATTGTGAGGTTAAATTCACCTATATTCTTATTGAATAACCATAAGTGCGGAAAATAATTTACCACTCAAATTTTATAATCAATTCTACAAATAGGCATAACAGCCGAATACCTTTAGAGTGGCCTGTAAAGAAAAAAATATTACTGAACATTAAACTAAAACTACTTATAAGTCAGTAGAAATTCTATAGAATAGTATTATTTTTAAAATTTAAAGGAAGCTACAATAAGTTTCTGATCCCTCTAGATATTTACTATGTGCTTACAGTTGCCAATTATTAAATTTGAAGTTTCGCATATAATTAATTCAGTTTATTTATGATATTCGTGTTGAAACAAACAAATATGGGCAAATGAAAATATGGTAATAAAATCAAAATCAGCAAAATTGGACTTACATTATTTAAGTTCTGACGTTCAGCATTGCGTTACTTCTTATTTCTTATTCCTTCGGTTATTATTACTGAATATTTTGTACTTTGGTGCTCTGTAAACAAGCATAAAATATTATTATTACTTATTGTTTTAAGATGTGTAACAAGAAAAATTAATTATTAAAATGACTAATATAACTTATAATGTTCTTAGTAGTGTTGTTAAATAAAAATATAACTCAAATGTTTTATATTATTTAAATATTTTATTTGAAAATGAAATAAAAGAAGAATATTATTGTAAGAAATTCGACACACATACACACACACACACACACACACACACACACACATATGTATATATATATATATATATATATATATATATATATATATATAAAATTGTCTACACGTTCCCTCTTGAGGAAAATTATTTTTGTTATTATAATTGTATAATAACAAAAATACTGAAATTATTATTTACTGTTCATTTTTAATTAAATATTTGTTTACCTATGTTATAGTTTTTCCATTTTTTCACAAGACAGATAAATTCACTATAAATTCTTGCCACTGACACCATGATCACTTGTTCTAATAAATACAAAAAAAAACAACTAATGTAATTAAATAAATAAATGTAATGGATATTGTATAATGTGTTAAGTAATCGCTATTAAATATAAGCATTAAACAATACCAATTTGAACTTATTTAAATTAAATTAGTATTTCAGCCCTTTGTTATAGAACAAAAAATGGTTTTTGAAGCTATCTCGACCTTATTGTTCGATTTTATAATTTAAAAAGAATTGGTGCAAAAATCTGATGATTCTACATGATCCAGACCGTGACACGATGATACCGTTTTTAAAGAAAAAAAAGATCAAACCGAACTTTTAAATTAAACCTTTTAAAGAAGCTCTGAACTTAAAATCCATCAATCAGTTATGATGTTCATATTTAAGAAATTTAGTAACATATCAAATATGATTTTTTCTATACTTCTACTGAAAATCCTCAACTATCCTAAATCATAAAAGAATGTGTATACAAATTAATAAAAAGAATTTTAAAAAATAAGATACAGCAAAACCACAGCTGTGAAAAGTTTCCTACTATGAATATATACAACGAATAAAATGTTTATATTTTAAAAAGTATAAAATGTTTATATTTTATGAACTATATCTCTCATTGGGTTGGGAGCATTTTTAAAATTTGGACTATGGTCATGCCAAATACATAAATTAAAAAATAACATTTTTTTGTTTCTAATCTCCATTTATTCATATTAAAAAAATATTTACAATATATATTATGGAGTGAAATAGTATGACGTTTATGATCATTACCAATAAAATTTGAAATTAAGGCCTACGAAACAAGAAGATCAAGATAAAATTTGTTGGGTATTTGTTCTCTTTTCTTTTCCTCAGCTTTATAATAATGTTAAAAAATGGAGAGGGTATTTATTTATCTATCAACAACTCCAATAAAATTGATTTTAATAATAATTTTAATGTTTAAAGCATGAATTTAAAACTGTTTGAAAATATGAGATCGCTCTTCACAATTATGTCGTCCTTCAATAATTAACTATAATTTATAATAAAATGTTAAGCTATAATACATAAATATTTAAAAAATAATTACCGATAATAAATTAAATGTGGTAGATAATAGTTAACAGAGAGCACATACAGTTATGCTACATTATACAAAAGAAAAGAAAATATGGATGAGGGTTGAACAATAAATGATAATTATATATAATAATTTAATATTGGATCATACATTACACTGACTATCACTCCATCATTTAGATAACAGTAGTCAAACAAACAGCGGGTCAGAGTAATTAGAATCTTATTACAGAGTCTTTAGAGTATTTTTTTTCCATCCCAAATAATTTCAGTTAATGTCAACAAATAGTTATTAATGTTAATTTATTAATAGTGAGATCTACGTTTGATTCAATTTATAATGTTAAATAGGTTATACAAAAGTATAATAAAATAATAATATAACAGAATATCACAGTGAATTATTATGTTTAACTCAATTTTTATTATAATGAATAATGCGATTTTATTGTTCATCTCTTAGCCATATGCTATTTTATTTTTTATTCTTACCGAACGCATCTTATATATTTTCTATTAATTATTGAGCAAAATTTCATGTGTGATCATGGTAAGATCAGGCTTACAAGTTAGGTTCCTAACTTTGACTAGTAAAGCAATTATTATTAATAATTATATTAAAATAATTCTATGGTAACGAAGTTAATATTAATATTTATAAATGATGATGATATAATAACAAAAATATAACTAGCTCAATTGAAAGATTCACTAAATTCTACATTAAAATAATTGTGTTGTTATTTTTGAAAGTGCTGTATGTCCACATTTTCGTATTCGCGATATCTAAAGTAATTCCTTTAAAACCACGGCTTATGTTTTTATCACTTTGTACTTAGCTAAGAGTAACGTTTTAAACCCGCTAAAATTTTAAATTTTATTATGAAATAATAATCATTAAAATTCTAAACAATTTTTTTTGCAAATGGACTGGTATTAGTATACCACTTTCAAAAATAACAGCTCTATTCATTAACGTAATGAGATTTATACCAACAACACAAAAATAGCTAAAAATAAATTTTAAATAAATAAAAACATAAACCTGCTATAAAAAATAAGGGATGATGAGATGAGAGAAGACTCCTGGTGACTAGCCGGTTCCCACAGGGACTGAGAGCAGGTAGGAAAGGGTTGTGTCCCCACCACAACCCCACTCAATTAATATAATGCCTTATTAAACTGGGGATGCTCTCGCTATCTTTCAGGGCTAACGTTTTTTTTGCAGTATCTTCCCACTGGATTTTGGGGGCATGCGACAGGCTTCTTTGTAACATCTCTCAACCTTTTTTAAGTATGATAATTTTCTTAACGTGAAAAAAAGTTACAGAATAACCTATTCGGGCAATATCCCACAGTATTTTTATAGTAATAGAGATTTTTTTTTTTTTTTTTGTAGCCCTAATGATTTGTTTACTTGTTTCTCCGATTCCTCAAGTGGAATAATTTTCCAATATTCGTTTAGTCCCGCTAAAGAAAAAAAAATTAAAAAATAAATAATTGTTATTGTGGATTTTAAGGTAATACATATTTTTCAAGTTATTCGTGTATGTTTCAAAATGTTCTCATGCCAATTATATATGCTCGTTTAATTCTTTTAACAATAAAATATTATTTCTGTAATAATTAAATATAAGATATATTTACTAAAATCTCAAAGTATTTCTAGAAAATGTCTCTAATCAATGTCATTATTATCTGTTCAATATCTTCATGCTTATAATTTAATCAAGAAAAACTATATCTAATATAATAGTCAGATAAAAGATTTGTTTAAAGTGAAAAACAAAATTAAAAAGAATTAAATTTTGTATGATACTTTATTTATATAGTTCTTTATGCTTATAACTATATAAATTACGCTTATAACTAATATATAAATTATGCTTATAACTAATTTTTTTTTACCTTCATGTATCAATGGCGTTACGATTAAATTTGTGTTCCAAGTCGAACAATCTGTTATTTCTTTGTCGATTCTAATGACAATTCTTCGGTCACACAGATCTTTTTTTACTACTTTAATTTTTTTCATTACCAGCAAAAATACAAATAAATCCTTAATAGTAATTAAGTTAGTAATTTCAATATCTTAATGACCTTGAATCGATCTAAATTATCCAAATCTCTCGAGAGTTTGTACTCCTATAGTATGTAGACACCGCTGAACATTACTCTGAAAAAAAATTGAAACTACACTTACGATGTGCTCGAACATTTTGATAGGTAGATGTTTTTCGCCAGTTTTCGACCTAATAGCAACTAACGGCCGCGACATTATGCAAGAGGGAACAAGGGAGGACACGGGGAGCGCGAAGAGGAGTCAGAGAGGGCAGACAAAGAAGAAGAATCCGGAGGAAGGGTTGAGAGAGACAAGTGGATTTATTGCCAGTCAGCCCCATCCTAGCCCATCCCATCCCAGCCTATGGCCAACACAATGCCGCTCATTTAACAGAAAACCGAACGGAAAATTTCACTTGAGAAGGAGTCACGCTTCTTAATTGCGGATGATACGGGCTACCTGTCCCTCTGTGGGTTTTAGCTTGTTCATACTTCTATTCGGGATGAGCAGAATAGGTACATAAGAAACCATAAAGTAAAAAAATATAAAGCACTACAACCGAAGAAGGATCTTGGGTTCAGTAAACAGTAGAGACTGCAATGTTTGTAGAATAGAGGTAGATTTTCTTGAGGTCACGATCAACCGCGGTGCACTCCGGGAGGGTCTTCAGATTCCCTGGAAGTTAATTGATTAAAAAATTTATTGACCATAGCCGGATTTGAGTCCGTGACTCTCGTCACTGGTAATAGAATAAATTAAATAACTTTAAATATAATTAGCAAATAAAATGTTAATGTATAAATTGGCAATAGAAACAAATAAATGATTGTAGAGTAAGATTACGCTCAACCGTTTTACTCAGATTAATGGAATACAATTTACAGAGGCTAGGTGAGCACCAGAACGGTCTACACATCTCACATGGTTGATACGCCATGGTTGAATGAAAAATTTACTTCCCTCTCCTCTCATTTTTTCAAGTTAAAAATAATGAAAAGTTGATTCGCATACAGTTCCTCCTGTTAAAAAAATATGAAGATGTAAAATATATTGGGTAATTAATATCAGCTGTAATATAATTAACGGAATTCCTTAGAAGCAATCAATTGGTAAAACTACGAAAATTTTAAATTTTAAATAAAAAATTTGTATTTATTAAATACAATTTTAAATTTTAAATTTATTAATAGGGGATTTGGAAATAAGAAGAATGTCTTATAAAGTTTAGTGTTTTTTTTTTTTACTCAAATATGCATTGAGAAATCTCGAAGTTATAATGATACACTTATTTTTTTTAAATGTGGTGCTATCGCACAACAAAGATAGTGTTGTTAATAGCAGAAGGCGGTAGGTAGCTAATGGGGTGTACTATACCTAGGCTAGGCGGACCATGAAATATAATTTATGCTTACCCTTTCAGTGGCGAGGCATCTGCCGCATCTGTCCATCTGCATATCCCTCCTCTTCTTTTATTACCTCTATATACCACGTGTATATTCCTCTCAGCTAGCTTTTATAGCTTATAAAACTCCATGTCACGTTACGCAAAAGGGGGAAAAATCATTTAAACCAGTCATTGCAAGTCTTAAACAAAAACAAATCCATTAAACCGTAAACGCTAATTTAACTCATTTATACTTTTAATAGCCATGAAAGGTCTTTAGGCTTTGGGTTAAATAAAAAAAACTTCTACTTTGGGTACCCACTGTATAAAGGCTGGGTGAGCCTCAGGAGGGTAGGGTAAACCGGGGAATTGGCGACACCTTAAGGGTTTTTTATTTTTATATTTTGTATTTAAAGAGATATAAATACAAAATAAAACACATAACTACATCAAAATGTGGCCTACCGATTTCTTATATGCATATGCTTAAACAACTTCACATTTTTTTTGTAAATAATTTTTTGTAAACTATAACCACCTGTCGGAATTGCCCCATGAACCAGGGTAATTCCGACATACCTTTGGGGTAATGCCAACATAGGTTGTAGAAGGCAAATTAAATGCTGTAATCATTTTAAAAAACTTTTTTATCGTACATGTAACGTTTACAATGAAGTGGTGAACAGTTAGTAAAATAAATGTGCAAATATTGAGGAAATTATTAGGAGTAAAAATGTATTTACAACAAATCCAAACTTTGAGTAAACATATTTTGAAATAAAATGTATATCTAAGCTAGATTAAAAGAGAAATTACTTTTTTAATGCAATGGTCGCAAGTATCGTTTTCCGCAGAATCAAATACGCTACAATCAGCGTGTGCCCACAATCCACAAACGACACACCTAAACCAAAGTTCGTTACCTCCAAATTCTCCACACACTAAGCACATTTTCGAGTCTTCTCCAAGTAAATTTACCATGTCATCCATCCCGTCATCGTCACATAGCTTCGACAAAGCCATCTTCAGACAAAGACTCTGAGAAAGATATTTGTCTTCTGCATGTTTTCTTTACTTTTTTTATTTTCTTTGCAACATTTGACTTTTTTTATTTATTTTCACAGGCATTTACATTTTCATCTACTTTTTCCTTCTTTATTTTTTTATTTTGTGGGCACTTTAGGATTTTCGAGTAGTTTTTTAAGTGCTATCTTGCCCTTTACCTCTTTCTCCTTTTTGATCTTCTTCGCTTCTTGTAATACATCTTTCATAGGCGTAGCAGTGACAATAGTTGAGTGCTGTTTAGGTCTGCCTTTGGTTTTGAATTGATTGTTAGGTTGTTATAGGCCTACAGGAGATATTATTGAAAGCTGTTGTTTAAAACCAAACAGATCACGACGTAGACTTTTTTCTGCATTTGTCGGCATATCATGCACACTGTTTGAAGATGTTCCAGCTTCAGGGTTTTTATATATGCCAGTTATGTTCAAATTTGGATGATTTGTAGTTTTCTTTCTTAATCTTTTCTTAGAACGCACCATCTAAAAATAAATAAACAAAAACGCGTTAGCCAATCCCATTCATAATGAACCGGGGCAATACTGACATGTCGGAATAGCCCCGGCCAGGGATGTTGGCATTACCCCGGCAAGACAAGATGGTGTCTAAACAGGTTATGAGGGCAGGTTAGTGACCGAACCGAAACAAAAACTATACTAAACTACTCGCTAAATATCGTGCTTCATAACTTATATAATCTTATTTAGGATTGCAAACTTATAATTACATTTACCTTCTATGAAGTGCTAAGGAAATATTACATCGAAATCAGCAAAAACTTTTAATTTCAACTCACAGCACAACTTGTTTACCTAAACGACAGAGACACACTGGGCGTTAGTTGCGGTGATGTCCGAATGGTTGCAGCGCTAGCACTTCACAAATATCTCTGCAGCGGATGGCTAGAGCTGCAGTGTCGGCATTACCCGGGGTGTCGCCGTTCCCCCGGTTTACCCTACTAGACCCCATAGGATCCATCGCCGGGCGCAAACAGATTAAATAAAAGTCTGTCAATGAGCAACTCTGCGAGCGCTTTACCACTGAGCCACTCAGCTCCCAATTATTAAATAGATCACTTAAAAAAAGAACTATGCATTCATTCATCACAAACATCTTGTAAACCCGAACATTGAGATAATAATATTTTTTTTATTATCCATTTTAGGCATTTAATATACGTAACTGTTAAATAAGGAGCGGGGTAGCAAAGAGGTTGGAGCAGTTTGTTGCTGATCTGTGAATCCCTGGTTTGAATCAGGCTATGATAGATGAATTATTTAAAATTTATGGATCACCAAGTCTCTATAAGGTGGGTACCTGATGAGGTTGAGGGATAACTTAGCGGTTGAACGTGATATCTGAAAAACGACCTCCCAGCCCAATCGTCGGCCAATCAATACCAGTCACGGATTGTAGTGGTACAGGTTAACAAAAATATGTTTCCTCCAATCCACGAAGTCCATTTTTCAATTCATCAGCTTTGAGATGTAATTTATAAAATTGTATAAACTGACACTGTAATATAATTATTCTATAATATGCTTTGGTATAGCTCAAGACACGTGTTGATAGCTCATTAATCATTCGAGACCACGCAACGATGACAAATGTTTTGATCCTTTATAGGGCCATCGGTTGAGGTCGTTTCCCTATATTTCTACAAAAAAAAATAATTTCCCCCCGCTAGATAGTTAACTTGGTGGAGTTGGGTGCAAACATGGGGTTGGAGAAGTGCCTATTGTGCTGGTGTTGACTCTGGGGACAACTGGCCTTTGTGCGAAATGAGGTATGTTCCCCTCAACATCGTGTACCTGCAAACCCAAGAGCAAGCATTATCAGTCTTTATCTTCAATAGCCGTAGTGAATTATTAGATTTTTCTCCTTGGACACGACCTTTTGTTGAAATTTTGTATATGTAAAAATAAAATAAGTTATCTACCAAGAAGGTAATTATCGTATTAGATATTTTAATCATTATATATCTAATTACGATTCCCAAAATAATGTTTGAATTATATTTAATTAAATGTTATTAAAGTTATCATTTAACCTTAATCTTATTATTTTTTTAATAACGACACAGAATACTTTTTTTTTTTAATGACTTCTATGCTATTATCGATTTCGTCGGAATCTTTTTTTCTTTACGGTTTTAACTCTTGCATTCTGACTTACAACAACTTACAGCATTCCGATCTCATATTTTCAACTTGTATTGCTTTATATAACGAACGTTTCGTTCTTATACAAAATGGAATAACTAAGCAATCAGGTGTTGATATAACTGAACATGAAAAAGTACCAATCTGATCATGCATTTTTTTCATGCATTCTTCAACGTTTTCATATAAATCGGATGTCTGTGAATTGTCGGATCCGTTTTATGGGGCTTTGGAAAAACCTTTGTATGTCCAACCCATAATAATAGAGATGATCCATATGTTCAAGCTCTCATAAAAGCAACATGACATAAGAAAATACTGTGATGATCGTTAAGGATAAAAATTGCATAATTTGTGAATATATCTATATAATGTGAAATGATGAATATGTCCTTTTTCTTAAACAATGAATGCCATAATATGTTAAGCTTATACCTACAGTCCCGGTGAATAAGTGGGTAAGTCGAATTTCGTCCAGAGATGTTTGACAAATGTTTTGAGGGAAGCGGAGTGGCTAAGTGGTAGAATCTTTCTACAGAGACTCCTCATCTGTGATGGTTAATTTTCATTCCCTACACCATAATGGGTTGTTATGGTGCAAAAAATAAATAAATCGAGGGAAGCGAAATAGTGCCATTCTCTTAATTTTTGGTTTGAAACGGAGTTGGCCAAATAAGTGACTTAGCTCCTTATTCATTGCGAAAATAACATGGTTCGGCATCATTAAGCACAAGAAACTCATGTAGGAGAAAATTCGACTTCAACACTTACCGGGACTGCGGATATAATCTATGTGATTTGAGGAGGCAGTGGGTCATTAAGGATCTCAGTGGAGTTTCACCTTAGCAGATGAAAATCAGTACCTGAAACCATGATGACGGTTACGGAAGAATGTGACGGAATGTGAAGAAAGGATGTTTCTTAGTAGTAGTGGTAATATAACAAACATCCTTCCACAATGTACCTAGGTACCTGCGAACATCTCCCCAGGATACCCAAACAAACCGTAAAGTGGAGGATACGCGAACCAATTAACCCGAAGGAGACGGGACTCACACTGACCCAGAAACCATGACCGCGAGGGCTAATGACCTCACGGGGGCGGGTAAGAGAAAGGACCGCCCCATTGATAATTACGAGGATGCGCGCGCAGCTCCCCATTGAGCAGCCACTCATTAGCGCTCCATTCACTGAGCCAGCTCCATTGAGCTCCCGCCTCCGCAACAGGTCCGCGCTCCCTGGGGGTGGACACTGGCTCTTCCTCAGGGCGTGGGTTCGGTCCGGTCGAGAGCTGTATCATTAGTGTCCGAAGGGATTACTTCCTTGTTGAAGTTATTAACGAAGTGTCGGAGTTATATATATAATATATCGAATCAAGAAAATATATATTATTGATGAGTCTACTTGCAATAATAACAATACTTCCGATGATATATGCTTAAACTTCAATATATACTTATTACGCAATTAAAAAGCATGAAAAATATTGCAAGTTTAATTTACGTAACCAAGTCATTAAATCATGTCTTTTTCCATGTTTCATAAATATTCTTCCCCGCAGATCAAAATTTAATATGTGAGGTGAATATAATGCAGTAAAAAGGTAACTTTATTAACCTAAACTAATTTAAAGCCCAGAAAAAATAAATATGCAGTGTTTTTATTAATTAGTTGAAAATAAATTCAAAAAGTTTATGTTAGAAAGCTTGGAAAATAATTTAACTTAATTTCTTAGTGTTGTTGTCCTCAATTGTCAAAACAATGATCCCAGACGAAGTTAAGATTCTTTGATTTAAATAAATAATAATCTTTTTTAAATAATAATGGAAAACCACTCTTTATTCATTACATCTGAAGTTAAAATAAATTTTTAAGAAAGAAATAGTTAAGAAAAAAATATTCCTCTTTTCCATTGGTAGACGTGGTCGAGTGACTGGGAGCTATTTAATGAATAAATATCATTTTATGATTGAGTGGAAAATAGTTGACTGGATAATTCAAATAATGGATTGAATTGGTCAGGGGGTGCAGTCAAAGATAACACAAAAATAAGTACTTTTTTTTGAGTTATCATTGTCTGCACCCCCTGACCAATTTAATCCACCATTTAAATATAATTTTACATTACATAAAGTAACTTTACTTTTAGTATGTAGTTGTAATACATGTATGTACAAACAAATACATGTATACTTTCAATAGACCCCTTTTCGTTATACTCATATGTGAACATCTGGTGTCCTGCCTACAACTGTGCCATTTCTTCTTTTTCAGGTCGACTCTGTGAGACTTTTAAGTAAAAAGAGCTATCCGTTAATACCTGCTCGGTAGCCCTTCACATGTATATTTAACTTAATATAATTAATAATAACAAGTGTAACATTAATAGATATTAATTGATATGAAGTATTAGGAGTTGGATACCTAATGGTTTGTAAAATTAAAAACTCGTTTGGTAAAATGTAAATAATACAGGCTAATATCGAATATAAGGTTGAATCGAAATATTTTGATTTCTAATATATTGCTGCTAATAATTAGTTTTAATTTAATAATCACTACTGAATGATAGGTAAAAAATATAGGTAGAAACTTTTTAGATTTTTTTTTTGATTAATTTATGGATATTTACAACTGTAATAATATTACAAGTAAATTCGCTAATATGAACAAATGACATGGAAAAAAAACACTTGTGGAGAAACTACCCATCGGTAGCACTCCAAAGGTAGAAACTTAAAACACTTCTCATATCAATGAAAATAAAAAACAAAACAATAAAATAAAAGGAAATTGGAATAACTAGAAGTCTAAAATAGTAAAAACTAAAATTTTCAATTTCAAATTCAAAACCTGTGGTCTAGTGGTTAGCGTAGTTACGCCGTCCTTCGGAAGGCACGTTAAACGGGGGTCCCGAGCCTGTACGATGTCAGGTACTCTTTAAAAATCCATATCCTAATTAAACCTGGATAGGCAAAATTTAGAGCTCCCACTTTAGTATCATCCGATTAGCCATAGCAGCAAAAAGTGTTGTTAAATGAACAAACAAACATCTAATATTAATCACTTTTTAGAAAAAATAAAAAATATTTCAAGATGCCAAACAAAAATATAACATTGCTGTTAAAAGGAGGCACAACAACACTTAGCTTTTTTATATAGTCCCGGGCTCTTTCCATACAGGAAGAATAATAAAAGGGACTTCATAAAGAGGACTTATCTCAAATGGACTTAATTCCCGTCCCGTACACAAAGCACCGGGCTTAGGTGAACTTCATGAACCAAAAGCACAATCTGTGCCTTTAATCTGAAGTTCAGGAAGGGTTTATAAAGGCACTCCAATTTGTCTCCGTTTCTCTTTCTTTTTGTATTGTTATGACAAAGTAGAAAGTCGAGGAAATACGAGTATGTGTTTCTTTTGGGCTTTGTCAACTTGAAACTGCAATCAGGCAATCAAATGAGAGAAGTATTGTATTACTTTAAAATATGGGATGTCGGAGTTACATGGGAAAGTGTATTAATCATTTCCTTTATGTTCCACTTAAGATAATTCATGTATGTAATAAAACCATAAACTCTGGTTGTTTAATAATATAAATGTTCATACACAAACATGTATTTATGACCAACAGGTTTTGTACTTAAAGTTGCTATATTTATTCATTTAACATCATTTTATGCTGCTATGGCTACTAAGACAATGCTACAGTGCGAGTCCTAAATTTTGATTAACCAGGGATTAACTAGAATAGGGAGCTTTAACGAATACCTAACATCGTATAGGTTCAGAATCCCCATTTTATGTCCCTTCCGTAGTACTGTACAACTAAGGATTTTTTAATCCATTTCTAAAAAGTTCTAGGGCCACCTTCTGGGTGTGAATCCACGATCATAGGCATATTAGGTTGTTATGCTGAATCTACTACATGACATTTCACCCCCACGCTTAAAGGTAAATACAACCAACGAATCCTGCAAATACTTTTTAATTTTATTAATAAAAATAGGACATTGCCCTTTAGTTTTAAGACCCATCTTAAATTACCTGATTTTTTAAAAAATTAATAAGGTTTACGATATTTTAATTTATGTTAATAAACAAACAAATTACCTTAGAATAAACCTAATAATGCTCATAATTCATTATTCTTGTTATTAGTTTTGTTTATTGACCGCTCCGGATGACGTTAGAACTTTATTTTATTTTTTTCTGTTCCAGTAGTCCTTCATTTGCTCACTGCCAGGTTTATTCTTACACTCTTCCCAGCTTCGTCCAGAAATAGCCATCATATGTTTGCTTTGTCAATCTATGTTTAATCGTTCCGTACAGATGCCTCGTCTTTTCTGGAATTTCGCAGTTTCCATTCGTTTTCAGTCTGAACTGCAGCCACGATTTTTCCTAAGATTTTTCTTAGGACTAGTTCATCGAGAGGCATTCACAGGCGAAGGTATTCCGTTTTTACTATAATCTTATAATGTCTTATTTTGGTATTCCAGGAGGATACTTTTTGTTGTAAATATTCTTAGTTTTCCATTTTTAGGACCCAACAGGTGCTTTATCTAATCCATTTTTCTGTACAGTCTTTTTCAGATACCTCATATTTTTTACCCTTTCAATCCGACCTATCTCTGTTTAACGGATTTTATGTTTTGTTTTTTTTGAAAACTTTATAAAAATAATAGGATATTAAAATTTATATCCATCTTAGTTTATATCAGTCTACAAAATTACAAAATCGGTCCATATCTCCTAGTACCAATAACTGGTTTGCCGAAATCGGTTTAGCCGTTATTGGGGACTTTAAGAGCTGTGGATTTGCCAATCTCCACGCCTTCGTGAAAAAAAAAGATAAAAGGAAGAGGGAACGATAAAAGTCTTATCTAAGGCAATTGTGATAAACGACGAAAGAGGCAGGCCTCAAAGGGACGCAGATAGGGCTCTGAGGGTCTGTCCTAGAGCGCCCTGCACACCTTCGTCGCCCCGCGCTCCATGCACCGCTATCGATCTAGCCGGCGGTACCACGATAACGAGGGGAATGACATCACTTCCTGCCTTTTGAATAATGGAGGCTCAGCCTGCTCTGTATCTCTCTCCGCCTCCTCAATAATAAATAACGATCCTGTCCTGTATGGTGCACTGGCGTATCTCTTCGGATAAACATGGAGTGCTCGTTCAATGGCGCATCTCGTCATCCGTCAGGGGATCATGTGAAATATGGATGTGTCAAAGTATATACTCGGGGAGTTCAAGGGTATTCATGATTTGTTCAAGAATAAGATGTGAATCCTGATTTTTTTTTTTTTTTAAGTCGAACGTTGATCAAGCCGGCTTCTTATTTAATACATTAGCCTGCTGTTGTTGAAATGATGGTGGTGATCAAGTGTTTGGTAACCAGACCCACCCATTGGATAATATTTGTACCACTGAAAGAAATCTAGTCATTTAAAAAGCGCATGGCGATACAAGTTTATTTCCAGTGATCATTTTAATCGCGTTAAGATGGATTTTTTATGTTGACATCAAGTTTAACGAAAAAGATAGGAAGAAGGTTGAATGCGCAAACTAATTTCATAAAAGAAAACACAAAGTAATTGTCTTATAATGCATTTATTTGAAAATACCTTTAAGTAAAACAACTTTAAACCCAACAAAAGGCCTAGTCAGCAGCACAATGGGCTCCAAAAACTGCAATAATCACGCACAATTATTTAGCTTGTTTGTTGCAAATCATCATTCTCCTGTCCTTTGTTACCGCACTACCTTCACCTGTTATCTTGTTCCCGCACAACCCTAAGTCCGTTTATAAACTTCCCTTGTATACTTTTTCCATCTAAATCTCCTCACATTCCCAACACCAAGCGACACTGACTACTTATAAAGAATATATTTGGGTATCTAAAAGTACTCCTGGAACCGGAATATCAAGCAGTGGTAATTACATGTTTGGAGTCGATTCAGACAATGTAATGTGATTGCTACGAGCTACGAGAATATATTGGCCAACGTCTAAAAGAGCGGTGCAGTGGTTTTTCACGAGACCCTTATTCTATAAAAAAAATAGCTAAATAAATAGAAAGAATCGCATAGTACATTTTGAGGGAATGCATAATCTGGGAGTACATTACTCATCAATAGGACTACTGGAGGGTGACTACTCTGATAGGATATACAAGTATGCATACATCGTTCAAGGAACATTGGATCGGATAATGTATCCACAATGGAGTTCAATTTTTCGAAATTATGTCCCATCCGGCTACAGAGCACGCAGTCATCTCATTCCTTGCATTATAGTCCAAGAAGACGAGAACTGAAGAAGTTTATGTTTATATTTTCAGAGAAAGAGAAAGCTCCCTAGATCAGCTTCCCTAGATCAGATTGAAAAAAATACCCAGTATCAGGTAATTTATACATTGCTGTAACAAAGTATAAGAACCCGTCTAAAAAAACATAGGCAATGACGTTAGATGCAGAAGACCGGATCTGCTTCAAGACCGTCTCGTAAAGAACATTTTGTACCGCTTTGGCTAATTTGGCGAAGGTAAAGTGGCGGAACTAACTTTTCGCATATCCAGATATAATAAGGATAGGACTCTTTTACGAGTGCATTCCATCGTATAGGATCAGGACCATCTTTGTACGTCCCTTCCTGAGGACAGCATAACCAAGGATCTTTTACTTCCTTTTAAAAAAACCTAGGGCCACTGCTGGATATCGAACCCGTGATCTTGGGCATACTAGGTTGATATGCTCACCACGGGTCACCCCAAATCTTCTATTGTATTGGCACAGACGGGAAGAATGTAAATACGTGGATTTCTCCAAATTCTAGAATATAAATAGATGCCCAAATAATTCATTCACGGATATTTACAAATCTGCCACTACTTGTCTTCTTGAATCTTAGTTCCTGAAAATTTAAGGAACCGGTAATTGAGATGATGCTTACCTCCCTAATGTATCTCTGCTCTCAATAACTTTAAAGATAAATAATATATGTTTTATAAGGATAATATTTTTCTTATCCTAAGAATTGATACATCTTGTGGTACACATATTTTATTTATTTTTACATATAACTTTATCGAGAAGGCTTCCTCGAGGATGGGAGCGAAGAGACATGGAGAAGAGAAGAGAGAGAGAGAGAGAGAGAGAGAGAGAGAGAGAGAGAGAGAGAGAGTGAGAGAGAGAGAGAGAGGGTGGTGGGGGCCCGCATTGCGACGACGGAACAGTTGTTCTGCTCCTGACACCCCCCCACAGCCGTCGCTAGGCAACCGCCTCCGCGCCATCCTCCCCCTTTTCAATCATCTCTTATTGCGCCTCCTCTCCCGCCGTTATTGGTTCCCGCCAGAACGACAAGAGAGAAAAAGACAACCCCGCCAAAGTATAAGAAATAACTAAACGAGCCGCTCTCCTGAAACAATAACACATCCTTCTCTTATAACCCTGTCCGTGTCCTGCTTGTCCTGATCTCCCTCATGCTGTCATTCACAATTAACACACGCAAGATCTCCCTTTTATATTTTATTTTATTTCTTTTATAAAGAAAAATCAAAATCAAGCAAAGTTTCGGTTTTAGTAATAATAATGCTTAGCGGACGCCGATACCACCAATCTCTGCTTGCTCACTTCCGCCCACCGACCACTACCCAAACCGAAATCCGCCAGATCACTCTTAACGCAATCCTCCACCTACGCCTTGGTCTACCCCTCAGACGCTTCCCAGAAGGCACGGTACTAACTTTTTTGGAATTGGTTCGTTACTAATCCTAGCAACATTCTGGCTGGTCTTCGTGACGCTATGACTTGAATAATATTAACCGGGTGCATGCTTCGCAATTCCGCGTAATAATCTCCTAAATTATTTTTTGGTATCATCCTTTGTAGACCGAAAATTTTACGCAGCATCTTATTTTCGAATACCTTAAGATGTTGTTGGCATCGTTTCATATCTGTAAAAATTAAATTATTTAATTGATTGTTTTCATAATTGCCTAACATAATACTTTTATCGTTCCTATTCTTTATCTTTTCTTCCATGAAGGCTTGGAGATTGGCTAATCAATGTTAAAACCTGAACCAATTCGATGAATTAGCTACATTTTGATTGATAAGTGCAGATGTACATCGGTTTTGTTGACTGGTATAAATATAAAATATAAATTTTAATATATTATTATTTGCATAAAGTTTTGCAGAAAATGCATGGTTACGCAAAGATAGAGCGCTGAATTGTGCCGAAAACCTACGGGCAGTTGTAGATATTAATGGATGTTTTTACTATTTGGATTTTAGTCTAGTGTCGGCTGTTATTAAGCTTTCAACTTTAAAATTGTGGTTACAATACTTTACTCATGATTTGAAAGTCAGAACTTGTAACATTGAATATATATAAGACGCATCGTCACAAAGAAAGGAATAACTGCAGGGAAGACAGGACACACTGACAACAAAAAGGACTTAACCAACCGTGCGACCAACAGCGACGTGTCTTGGGCCCAGCTTTAATGACATTACACATGCAGAATCGAATTTGTCACCGATTGTAGGGAGAGTTATTGTAGAGGATTGTAGAAGGTACAATACACGGTGCGTCTTTCATCGCAAATGGAGCAGAGTTCTTTCATAGCCGACGGGCCATTATGTTTGTCAATATGCATACAGAGGAAGGAGGGTGGGACGTGTTTCACTTCCTTGCGCGACTCCTGTTCCCAACAGCTCTAGTGATCGCTTTAGATTTTTACCAAGGTTCGGATTAATCGTTTATAAAAACTACGGATTGCCCAGTTCCATTGAAGTCGGAGCTTTACGATCAACAGGTTTAACTATTAACAACGTTACCTTTTTAATACAATAGGTCAACTAGGGCCGGTTCTGTCAAACACCTTTAAGTTCACTTTTTGAAATTTTACAGGAGACCAAAAAAACTGAAAGATGCGAATTGCTAAGAAAGCATAATGATTTTTCAGGGCAACCATAATACTGATAAGTGGGTTGTATGAGTTGCATGGGTTGTATAGGTATTATTGAAATGCTACCTGAATCCTAGGATTCTCTAAAATTTAACATTTTTTGTTAGACTTAGTGGGTCTGAAATGCCTCGGAAAATACCTTTTTAATCCTTGTTTCTTTTTTAACGTTGCTATTTTTCGAACGCAGTCTGATTTTACTTTCGACTCAAAATGAGCATTGTGTCTGCCTTTTGTTCCGCGCTACAAGGCACAATTCCAGGGCTGCAGACTTGAAATTTGGTATACTCTTCAAATATCCGAAATTTGCTGTATAGTGGTTTGTGCAGCTTTGCTAAGATACAGGCGATAGAGGGCCTCTCATAGAAAACTTCGAGTCTTAATTGTTACAAATACTATATGCAGAGTTTTTCATTTTAATTTGGCCTGTAATAACATGTTGAGCCACAGGTCATGTGACGTTCACAAGTGACCTTTTTTTCGGTTAAAACAATTCGGTTAATAAAAAAAAATTTAAACATATTTTTCAATTTCTTTGTAATCCGCCTTTTTATAATAAATAAAACAGAAATAGCTTTCCAAAACAATGGTCCACTTTAACGTTGGTATAATATAAAAAATTAATTTTAAAAATAGTCTAGAACATGTTGTTTTTTTTAAGTTATCTATTTACATAGTAGTAGGTATGTTTAGGTATCAAGCAAATAGCAACGGGTAGGAAAATCATAGCGCAGTGAATATACTAATTTCAATCACCCTGTTTATAAAGAGTAATAATAATAATAAGGTTTAGAGAACGCGAAGGCTCGATGCCGATACAATCTCAGCTTAGAAACTTCCGTCTATGGCCACGATCCAATCCCACACTGGGTCACTCTTAACGCTATCCTCCCACCTACGCCTTGGTATACCTCTCTGATTTTTACCAGTTAGTTTATACAGATTTTTTAAAGCAAATAGTTATTTAATTAAGAATAATTGTTGTTGATTTAACTAATCTGAACTAATAATGTTTAGTAATACATAAAATAATATTCTCTGTGAAGTAGCCGGGAGACGAAGGCTGCAGAGAGGTGAAGCTGGCAAGGAACCCTTACCTTTATTAACATTCAGCTCTTTATGATGCTAATGGTATTCAGATCCATTGTCCTCCTTTGGCATTGTCTTCCCCGCACCGGTGACAACCCTTCCTGTCCTCGCTCTAACGGAAGTCGAGGAAGCACAGCGGGTACCTGGTCCTCCTGTTGGCTCTGAGGAGGCAGCAACAAGTGGGCATTCCGACGGCTCATTCACAATTAACAGCAGGGGAGGCTAGTAGGTTAGGCAGTCTCTGTCTTAGGACCTCCTCTTGTGTATGTCACGCAGATTATTCACTCTGTTATTTAAGATATAAATAAGTTTATTGATTTAATAAAAGCGAGCAAAAGTTCAAAAAGAAACATATATTATAAATAGGACGCGAAGGGAAAATCCCGAAGCCTAAAGTCTAATTTATTATTTTGGATACTTTATTATTAGGATGTTTCCATTGTATCCTATTAATTAATTTGAAAAGAAAATTGTAAAAATAAACCGTTTGGCACCATAAGTAATAGGACTAATTTTAAATATACTCCTACATACTAATAACTCGTCGTTGGTATGACTAATGCCTGCAATGTATTATCACTCATTAGGTATCTTGGTTTATCTTGTATGAAATCAATTGTCGAAATTGTAGAATGTCAGTATATATACAGCCACGGTGAATAAGTGATTAAGTGGAATTTTGTCAAGACATAACCCAGATAAGACTGGTTTTCCACAACTATAATTATTTGTCACCTCTGCAGGTAACTTTATTTTAACTAGACATTTTCATTTAACACCAACAGTGACATCTCTGTGTTGAAAATGAAAGGATGGATGTCCCACAACTCAATAAAAATTCCTAGTATCGATGAAGACAAGTATCCATTCAGAAGGATGCCTTATTTGGGTTATGCTTATTCAGGAATGCGGAATCGTATCATTATCATAGTTTTTGGCTTACAATAGAGTTGTTATATTAGGATTTGCTTATATTAGCAATAAATCCTTTTCTAGCCAATGCCCAACTTAGGCTCTTATTCACTACGAAAATAACATGATTACGCTTCCCTAAGTAAAAGAAACCCATTTAGGGAAAAATCGATTTAGCCACTCATTCACCAGGGCCAAGATATATATATAAAGAAATTAAAATAGATGAAAAATATTGCCAGCATAATTACGTGACGATTCTAAAAAACAAAAAAATCATATATCTTCCAAAGTTTCACAATTATTTATGTGTTAGTTTTTATAAAGGGAAATTCTGACTGGACAATATTGATTTTCCTCTTCATAATATCCCAATATCTTAATTTTAAGAATAAATATTATTCAGTAGAATTGTTATGTAAATTGTAAGTCCTGCTGTTTTGCTAAGTTAATAAATTTTTAATTTAAGAATTATGAACAATATTTAAAAACTATTTAGCATATTAATGAAAAGTATATGAATATTACTTATTTACTGAAATATATATAATTTTATTGGGTATGTAAAGATTTATAGATCATTTTATTACAACCTTATTTCATCCTAGCGACCAATTATGCCCATTGTTCTGAAGAGCTATCCTATATGGTATATAGTGATATAAAATCTGGACACAGCCTATAATGTCAATTCACTTTCTTTTAAATTTATTTTTATCTACTGTTTTATATTTATATACTGTTATATTTATATTTATTATTCTGTTTTATTTTAAAGCAATTTTCTAGAAAATACTTGAGATGGATTTCCTCAATAATTAATAAATTGGTTTTGGGGAAAAATTGTAAGTATAATAAGGAATAAAAAATAAAAAAACTAGAGCAGGAGGATGTTGTATATTATTATTGTATATAATAATAATATTGTATTTGAATAATATATAATAATATATTATATATATTAGTATAATATTGTAATGAAAATCTAATAAAATGTGAGTTATTTACGAAACAAAAGATTTTTCTTTTTTCAAGAGACATTGATAAATAAATCCGAAGAATAGTGAAGATTGGTCTTTGGAAATCAATATGGCAGCCCTGGTCGAATATATTTAATGGTATTAGTCCGAAATATGATGAGCCGATATTTGCTGAAACTATATTCCACCATTTGATGGAATTGTGTTGACAGAGGATGGATTACCAGCCTTCGCAACCACAACCAATCAATATGCCATCTTGTAAGTGGATTAGATTCCTTTATCCACTTAATTTAATAAAGGTATTCACATCGGCGATTGTTCCCAAGTTTCTTATAACAATAATTAATCGTAAGTAGGTAATATTATTTAAACTCGATGAAATTGTAATAAATTAAGGAGAAGGTATGCCATTAAAATAATGAACAGGACTATTGGAGAGAGTATTTTTAAAAACATGAAAACATTATTTCCTGAAGCATTGAGGATGAGCCTAAATTAGACGATTCTTGTTAGTTTGAAGTTTAATGAAGTTGATTATCTTACTAGAGAATTTAAAGTTGTTACCTAGATGGAATTAAGGGTTTGAACTATTAAGATTTCACCAGGGGAATTAATCTTTCATCGTTTATAATTATAAATTTAATTAATTTTTTTATTGTTTTGTAATGAACAATTCGGATCACGCAACAACATTATTGATAGAGAGGAAAATGGTTGACTGGAAGATCTAATGTGGGATACAGATAGTCTGGGGGTGCAGTCAATATAACACAAAATAAGAAAAACTTATTTATTAAGCCGACGTGCTCCGGCTTCTATCAGCCCTGAAAATGGCCTAGAGTGTAGGTCGAAACGTCAGCACTCATAATAAGTTTTTGTTATTTTGTGTTATATTGACTGCACCCCTAGACTATCTATATCTCGAGTTTTCTCTGTCTCCAAGATTATCCATATTGTCACTGACACGTTTCACTTGGTCCTCTGTCCAACTTCATCCAACCTTCTCTGGTCTTTCTTCATTCTTAAGCCCTTCAGATTTGTTTACACTGCTCCCAAATTCATTTCCTTCCAACATACGAGTATTTGTGACATTCAACTTTTCCAAATCTATTAATTCTAAGTCGAAGTAGTAGTAATTTTCTTCGTCCGGAAATAGTTCAATATTTGCTACTTGAAAAAGCTAATCTATTCTTGTACACTGATATCCGAGGATGTCCACCTCTCCTTCCCCATAATTTCCGAAACAACCATAATTAAAATAGAGTTCATCAATATTTTTTAATATTAAGAGAAGAATATTTAACTTACAATTTGGAAGACTATCATTCATCAAAATATTAAATGCTACAAGATATAATCATACTGCGATTATTTAATTATCGTGAGTGGTGTAATGACGATATATTAATAAAGTTATTATAAGCTAAACAAGATTTATTGTCTTTATGAGTACATATGAACTATCAACCAAAAACTTAAACATTTTCGTGATTTTTCTGTATTTAACTTAGATCATTTTAATTTTTTTACAACCTTTACCTCACTGTGTTGTTCAAAAATATATAGAACATATATGACCATATATAGTTCATCACAGAAACCAACATTACTCATGCACTCGAATATATATATATATATATATATATATATATATATATATATATATATATATATATATATATCAAGAATATATTTCTATAAATATTTTTAAAAATATACGTAGAAAACTGCGAATGGCTACGTGAAAGAAATCGTTGTCTAATATAAGTTCAAAACAATTTGTTTATTTATTTTTAAATAACTATATCTAGATATAATGTGCTAGGCTGATAAAACATGAGTATTAAACTCAGAACGTTCAGAATGTGCGTGGAAATACGTAATATTCTCGGAAAAGGCCTAGACGTTTTTCCAATATCTATCCGACAACAAATATTGGAGAGAAAGTAATCTATCGAGAACCGAGGGAGGAGATTGGTTGAGCTTTGATAAATGCCATCCTATGATTCGCCGAGGGCGCTGACATCCGATATCCTCAGGGTCTTCAATCAACCTCCCTCGTCGGGGCTGTTACAAGAGCAGATCTACAGTCGGGGGAAAACTCCGGGAAATCTTTAGGAAAAGTCGTACATCACCCCCCAAACGCCCCATTCCCCGCAGCCATTCGCCTTCCCTAACAACCAATAAAAAACAAGTGCCACAACAGACTTAATATCTGTACTCTTGCCGGGGAAAAGCGGAAACTTATAAGCGGCGATTTTCTGCCGACGGTAGAGGAGGAAATGGAGCGGAAAACCTCAGCCAGCCTCTCCAGTTTTTCCGCGCGTTTTAATCCCAGCTAATCATAGGGCTCGTTACCCGCGCAGGAAATTCGCTTTCCCCCCACAACGTAATCGATAACACTTCATCATGCCCGCACTGTTGAGATGGAACAATATACTTTACAACAAGAAACAGTCATGAACACGCTTGTTATAAAATATCTTCACCAATATAAAATATCGGACCAAAAAACATCTAATAAATGCACGTTTTCAACTCTTAACGTCTCAACTCTTCTTAATTCAAATTCATAGTATATTCAACATTTATATAGCATATCTGTTCTAATCTAATCTAGACTTATTACAAAGAGATCCGAACAGAAAAAGATTTGACCTTAATTGAATTGAATCTATATTTAGGTTTCTTATTTGAACGAATATATGATAAAATGAAAAAGCTTGGACTTAATTATTTCAGTTTAATACCTTTATTATTTTAAAAGAACTTTGGTTGTATTTTGATATAGATATGTACTGATTGGGCCGTGAAAAATGAGACGCATTAATGAAAGCTTAATACAATAAATTATTTAGTGTTTAGCATAAAAATCTACTTTGTCAAAGAACGCGGGTTCGTAATCCGTCAGGTTGCTCAAGGATTTTTAGAAGGAAGTAAAAATTCTTGGTTATGTCGGAAAGGCTCCAGGAGGGACGTAAAATGGAACTGCCGAGCCTGTACAAAGTCAGATACTCGTTACAGATACCTATCCTGATGGTATGATATGGTATGTTAGCTTCACTCCCCAAACAACTATCTCAGAGAAAGTTTAGATCCTTCGATCCGAATAATTTTTACATAATGAAATGGGATGCCGCGCAGAGTTTGTTACAATTGACGTTAATACTATATTATTAAGAATAATAACATATCCCTCTCTGCTCCAAAGGTTGGCGTAGTTGACTGACTAGCAGTTGCTGAGACATTATATGTAATGTGAGTGCTTGCTTTTTGAGCGTCTCCTATTCTGTCTACAACCGTCAATGCTCTCCCTTGCGCTATCTGCACACAGGTCCTTAATGGATTTATTTACATATTCCTAGAATTTTAAATACATATAACTCTGATTATACCTGGATAGGCAAAATTTAGGACTCCCGCTGTAGCATCGTCCGATTAGCCATAGCAGCATAAAGTGATGTTAAAAAAACAACATCCTTCTTTCATTTTATTTTTTGTTATTCTAACGCTCTTTTTCGATTTCCTGGTAATGTAAGCTTTTCCTTTCCTCCACCCGCCGTTTCAAATCCTAACCTGATTTGGCTCTCACCCACCCGAGACCCCTATCCCGGAGAGACCGCGAAAAACCTTCTCCGTTGATAAAAGACAGCCTCCCAGTTCCTCCCATTCCTTGGAATGAGATACAGGAGAGGAAGAGGAATCCTGTTTGTGCCCGAGGAGACTCGTTTCCTCGCTCGCTCCTTCCCTTTTCATTAGCCCTGTTCCTTTCCCTCTTCAAATACTAAGCTCCTTACTGTGACGGGATCTCTTTGTGCCTCTCCCTGGTAACGAGGAGGCTGCTTGACATCTCACAAACGCCCTCTAGTTAGGTCTCCATGTGAGCCAGCCAGCCGGCTTTTCATCTCATCTCCTTCGGTATATATAGGGTCGGGTTTTTTCCCTTTATTTTCCCTAGTTATTTTCTTCCATCTTTCCGTCCTGATTACCCCTTCGGTGCCTTATAGAACTTGTGGAACAGAGTATAATGATACATTCTTCTTAACCTAAAAAGATGAGTTACACATATGTTTTATATTTCAAAACGAATTCATAAAAATTATGTTTCACTTTTTATTCGTTTTATTTCAATCGAATGGAATTTATTTGTATGTTTTTTTAATTGAATTAAGTTTTAAAAACTATTATATTCATAATAGTTAACAATGTACAAGAAGAATAGAAGAGTGATAAGTTACATATTTGTTTTATATTTCAAATTTCTTCTATAATTTTAAATGAAATGATAACAGTTAGAATTCACTTTTTGTTAGTTTTATTTTCAATCGAAAGGTATTTATTTTTTTTTTTTTTGTATTTATTTTTATGATCATTTAATTGAATCAAGATTTTAAGAAATAGTGGATTCAATATAGTTAATAAAGTGACAAAAGGAATAAAAAAAGGAAAACCCTTAAATATCCCGATTATTGAAAACTAATTAGAGTGCTGTCAATACTAGAGTAAAACGTATATTTCATATTTTTTTCTGAATCGACTACGTTTTTAAAATTCACTAAAGTTTAATAAAGCGAGTCTTGTAGAAATATAAAATATATGAAACAAGAATAACATGATCCATCTTGGAAATGGAAATTTCGTCTTTTCCTTATTGATAAAAAAAAAAGAATAGCGTTAAACTAGAAATGGGACTTCTCGAAGTGAATATATGTCAGGGGGAAGGTGGAGGAGGAGGAAAAATTGTGACAAGGTAAGTTTTTCCGAGAGAGAGAGAGAGAGAGAGAGAGAGAGAGAGAGAGAGAGAGAGAGAGAGAAAGAGAGAGAGAGAGAGTGGCAGGTGCGGGAGGGGTTTCCATGGAAATGAAACTCGATAAAGGGAAACTGCGGAAGCCTTGACAATGCCTATCGACCCGCTCGTCCACTTACACCTTTCAAAATATTTATTAAATCTCATCTTTCTAGGCTTAATTATCTAGGTTGTGCAATCAGTGTTAAGCTAGGGATATTCTAATTATAGATTGGTGTAATGACCGAACTTAAATCAGGTTCATTCTGATCATTATCCTCTCAACAAATGGTGGCAAAGCTAATCATTTTGCTGAAGAACAATATGTATACTACACACATTTAATGTTTCACATAATAATACAAAAGAATAATACAAGTTTAACTAACAAATTATGGTGCAATAGGAAAAATCCAAAAAATCCAAATCTCTAAAAGCTGGAAAAACTAACCAGTCAACGCTTCGCCAGGCATCATCTAGACAACCACCAAAAGGAAAAGGACATCATAATAGACAAAATGAAGCGCATCTCACATCAACAGCCCAAACAAACTCAACACATACCATAGATACAGCAACCTTGCTCCTTATTGATCCGCAACTTTAAGGCTTTAACAACTTTAACGCTTTGCTTTTTTGGTTTTTCCCTATTGATAATTAATAATAATTAATTAAGGATTAATTAATAATATAATTAATTAAGGATTATAATCCTTTTTCTCCCCTGACCTCATTACAAGCCGTAAAGAACAGCAATACAGGTCGAAACGTTGGCATTGTAAGAAATAGTTCAAACCTGTTTAAGAAATTATTTTTCTGATCTCCACCCGCATTTATAATTTATATATCTTTTGATAAATTAATAAATTACCAGCGACATTATCATGAATAATGCGTTATATGATTTCGTTTTACTTTTGTCTTCGATATGAAATACGTCTAACGTTTTGAAACATATTGTTTTCAATTCAGGTCAATATGAAGTCTCTCAAATCCATTAGGCTTGCAAGATATACCATTCTGCCTAACAAACTATCCGCAAATTAGGTAGGTAAATCCAAAAAAAAAATAAAGAAGGGAAATAAATTAATTAAGTCGACCAACATTTTGTCAATAATAATTGAGTCAAAGTGTATTAAAATAAAGCTTGGTTATGTTATGTACGATGTTCAGGGTAAACACTAAACATACAATTTTTCATTATTTATCGTTATTAATTACTATCCTATTCGAAAAGTATCAATATAATTTACAACTTCACTTTAAATGCAAATAAATAAAGACATACATAAAAATTAAGAACCTGATAAAACCTACCTGGAATTAACATCTTGTTAAAGAAGAAGTAAGTTAACTTTTCGATAATGCCTGATAGAATTAACGCAAAAGTGGCTAAGTAATTCCATAAGAGCGACCCACAAACAAAGAGCTAAGTTAAAACAGGTTGTGGAAGGTAAGCGCGCGACCCTCGTTGGAGGCTGCTTAATCGAAGTCCTTAGCAGAGGGCGGCAGTTCTCATTACCCACTGATTCACAAAGTCCCCTGAAGTTGTCTCAGGGCTTGTAAAGTATGTTCTGCTTTAAGTTCTTCTAAATAATAAATTTGACCCGATATTATAACCCGAAACTGATCTACAACAAGAATTTGCGGTACTATTGTTATTTTCGAAAAAAAACTTTTAACACACAAGCACAAAAATATTTTACGGGACGGTTTTTGAACTGAACAACGTGTTATACCACATAAAGATATGCTATTAATCAAATACTATGATTCAAAATTAGTCACAATATTTCTCATATAAGATATATTTAAAATCTAATATCTGGTTTAGAGACAATGTGGCATGCCAGTTATTATTGTTAAATTATTATTAAATTATTTTAATGTGCTCTTTTTACTCCTTTCTCAATTCCAGAAATATTTGGCTGAATAGGTTACGTCACTTATACAATACAATAATAAAATAGAATTAATTTAATTAATGATTTATTATTTAATTTAGTTTAGGTTTATTGGAAATTATTGACTAAAACTTAAGAAAGAAATGTGATCATTCTCTGCAATAGTCTTTGTCCATCCAGAAAAAAGTCTTATATTATGTTAATATGCACAATTAAATATAAACAATTAAAACAATTTATAAATCCTTAAGTAATCAGAATTTAATTAATTGACATACTATAAAGTGAAAGATATATTAATAATTAATTAATTTGTGAATAATTTTATGGTTTGAATGAAAAAGAATTAATAATAAATATTGTATTTTTTCCTGATGAAAATTAATTTCATTGAGTCCTGAATAAAACATCCTTTCAAGTTTTACATATTAATAAATTCTTAAATATTAATATTAAGTTTTAAATATTCCTAAACATGAAGTAAAATATTTATTATAATTTATTTTATTGTTATATGATATAATTTGTTAAATATTTTATTTGTTTTTTTTAAATATTTTATTTCATTTCAAATAAAATATTTAAAAAATTATATCATATAACAATAAAATAAATTATAATAATATTAATGACTTAAAGTCAACAAGATCAAAAAATAAAAGTAATGTTCAATTAACATTCTCCCCGTGTATACATCGCAAATTGCGAGCACACGGAGATATAGGATCAGTGGAAAGAAGGGATATGACTGACCGAGAAGCGAACCAGGAGGACCGAGATGGTTAAGGCACCACCACGGAGAGGTGGGATACCCGGGTTCGAGTCCCGGTCCTGGTCATATATTTTCTTTTCAAATAAAATATTTATTGATGCGGAAATGGTTGGTTGGATCTTAGAAGAGTGTAAAATGGTCAGGGGGTGTAGTCCGTAAATTACCCAAAGCAAGTCCAACTTATTTTATTTATGCCCATGCTTTGCCCCAAATTTTAGGCCATCTTCATGACAGAGGGATGAGGATCTCCTGTTACAGTTTGACTCTTCATCCCTCAACGCTATTAAGATTGCTTAAAACTTAAACCTAAACGTAGGCATAAATAGAATAAGTTGGATTTATTTTATGTATTTATTGACTGAAACCTCTGATTATTTTACACTCTTCTAAAATATCTATTATTTGAAGGGCATATCGTAATATCTAACATGACATGTTGCTAAGAAGATTGATCTCAATAGCGCAGTCTTTGTGAAGGTAAATAAAAAAAAAAGGAACAGGTTTAAAGAAATCTTCTATTAGGCTAATGGAAAAGGATCTACAGGAGCTGCGAATATAATCCATATCTGAACCGGCTTAGGGATCAAATGTGGCGTGAAATAGGCAGGGCGCTGGAAGGATACGTACGTGTGTGTATCGAAGCTCGTGTTCAAGTCCCTGGAAAAATAACGAGGTCTCTTATATTGTATCCTCGGAGTGCTCTTATTGATGGCTCCATTACCGACACATGTTTACTCCATCTCGTTGTCTTGGCAACAGGCTGGAGAAGGGACCGAAGGAGCCGATCTCTCCTGGAAATAACTCTACGGCAGGCATTGCTCCTGGCGGGGGGTGTCGGCCATATATCAAAACCCAGGCAATTATGTTTTTTGTCGTTTCTCAACTGTGTCGAAACAGAGGATTATAAGAAATCTTTTTTTTTTTCAAATGGAGTAAGAGAGAAGGGGTAGTTATGACTCGAAGCCTAGTAATTATAATTAAATTATGCTAAAAGTCAAATCACTTAAAGAAGATTAAAATGAATGTTTTGGGGTCGGGACTCGTAAACATTGACACTAAGTTCCACTAAGGAAAAATGTACCAGCAGATACTTTACGACAGGGTCTGCACAAATTAATTTATTGATATTTACAACTGTAATAATATTACAACAAGTAAATTTGCTAATATGAACAAATGACATGAAAAAAAAAAACACTCGTGGAGAAACTACCCGTCGGTAGCACTCCAATAACGTTCTGTAGTAGAAGGTCTCGAGGCCATCTCCAAAAGATTTTTAAATCATATTCTATTTTACATTACATTTATTAATATATATCTGGTTCATGTTGTAGAACGATACTTGTATAAATTAAATTATAAAATAAATATATAAATTAATAGTTATGTTCTGGTAAAGAAAAAAATTGAATAAAAATCTAAAATAACAAAAATTAAAATGAAAGAAAAATAAGTCATTGTAAAAAATAATATTGTTATAAGTGAGGAAAATTTTCAGTAATTCATCCATTACTTCTGATGAACATGAAGATGGATTTGAATGTGGAAAAGGAAGAAGTATGACGGATATCTGGAGAAAGTGAGGTTCTAAGTGTGGTGGAGCGGGCGAGAAAGGAACGAATATAAAGGTCGAAAATGCGAAATAGGATTTGGATTGTAGGAGACTATAGATGTAAGAATGGTGTGAGTTGATGGATTGATATAAGAAATTATGCAATTATACCACATACATATGTGCTAGAAAATTGCTTTGACTATTACTAAGGGTTAACAATTTAATAACTGAAGTAACAAAGCAAAGGAAAAGAAGACGGTTAAATGTTAACAACAGAAAATCGAAAATTGTTCCTAACTCTAAGTAAAAAAATAATTATTTATCTGGCCCGAGCCTGTCCGATGTCAGGTAATCGTTAAATTCCTATCCCAATCATAGCAGGATAGGCAAACTTTAGGACTCCCGAAGTAGCATTGTCAGATGAGCCATATCAGCTTAAAGAGACGTTAAATAAATAGACAACTAACATTAACAGTGACACAAGTGCCAGAATGCACTTGTGTCACTCTTAATGTCGTAATGTCTTAATGTTCACGAAGCCCTGAAACTAGCTCGATACAGTTTTGATGAATTATGTATAAATATTTACCTATTTCTTTTTTGGTCATAACTCACCACCGATTTTTGAGTTGGGTCACTTTCAAAATTCTAATGCGATATGGGAATCTATGAAATTTTTCAGACTTGTAGAAAACAAATGTTGCACGCTCAAATTGTGAAGAGTTAATATAGCCGATGGCTAATCCAGGAGATCGGGAGGAGGCTATAATAAGGTCCTTTGAGGGAGCCGAGGATTACAGATTGAGGCCCCGATATTGAGCCCAATAAAACCCCTTTGCTCCTGGCAGGACGAAAAAGGAACATATTAATCCGCCCATATCGGCCGCCCTCTCATCCCTCTCTTCTTGCCCTTACCTTTTCCATTACCTGGCATTAGTTCTGCGGGAAACGAGATTCCCTCTCGCTCCGGTACAAATCCACTCCCACTCCTTCCACTCTTCTTTATTTATTTGCCCCGGCCTATATCCTTCTCTCCCTACCTTCATCCCCTAATATTATATTTTATTCCTCATTTCTCTATTTTATTAATTTTCAATCAGGATATGTAAATTAATTTCTACGATTAAAAAAAGACAAAACAAAATTTATGTAAGAACAAACTGATATCTGTAATTTAAAATATATATTATTTGTTAATAAGACTATTACTATTATTTGTTACTAACTGCAACAGTAATTTGAATAAATTATAAATAGTCATCTATAGTCTCCTACAATCCAAATCCTCTATCCAATCCCAGGGCACAAGATCCCGACTTTCCGACCTTCATTCCCATTCCCGAAGAACCAAAACCTTTGAGCGGTCCTTTCTCGCTCGGTCTACCTCTCTTTGGAACTCACTAACATCTGACATCCGTCATGCATCTTCTTTATCCACATTCAAATCCAAACTATTTCTACTTCTTCTTAATTTCCAAACAGATACTCTCTAATCAATAAAATAAATACGCTATATTCAACACAATAGATTGAGTAAACACTGTAAATATTCCACACTCATTATGATACTATTATTCATATTATTAGACGTTCTTATCTACTTTTGTATTTTTCCACTAGCCAATTTCAGTTTATTATAAATTTATGTTCTTTTTTTTTATTTTTTGTTTGTTTTACATATATTTATATATTTTTATTTCTCTATCAGTATATATATATATATTTTATATTTCTAATATGTAAATAATTAATATATGAATGTTATTATGTATGTATGTGTATGTGTGAAAATATGCCATGGTCATTAGGATACTATTTACTGAATATGTGTGGAAGAAAGTGGTCCGGGTAGAGGTCACAATGAATTTTTCGTAGAATTGGAGAAAAACTTTATTGAGTTTTTCTCCAATTCTACGAGAAATTCATTGTGACCTCTACCCGGACCACTTTCTTCCACATATATTATCAAGGTCAACAATTATCATTCAATATTATTAATATTATTAGATATTTTGTTTTATATATTTTTTTTTCCTCTATCAGAACATAGGTTTTAGTTCATATTTAATTGTAGTATTCCAATAATGTAGCCGTTTGGCCATGAATATTTCTATTAATTTCTGTACAATATTGTTAATAAATAAATAAAATTATTTTTCTATTTTATTCACATCAAATAATTAAATGTTCTTAGTGAAAGAAGAAGAATCTGGTCCATTTGCAATATTTTAGTAATTTAAGATAAACTACCAATTCAAGTCAATCCATTTTTGTACATCATGTAAACATTATTATTTATGTTTTTATATCATTTAGTTTATTGTTAGGTGTAATAATTTTTTAAATATTTTATTTGAAAAGAAAAGATATGACCAGGACCGTGACTCGAACCCGGGTCTCGAGTCTCCCACGTTTCTGTCGTGGTGCTTAGCCACCTCAGCCATCCTGGTTCGTTTCTCGGTCAGATATATCCTTTCTCTCCACTGATCCTATATCTCCGTGTTCTCTCTATTAGCGATTTATACACGGGGAGAATGTTTATAAAATAGTACTTTTATTTTTTAATCTTGTTGACTTACGTCATCCGACGGAAACGTGGGAGACCCGGGTTCGAGTTCCAGTCCTGGTCATATCTTTTCTTTTTAAATAAAATATTTTTTTTAATTATTATTTATGATTCATTTAATCTCTTATTACTTAACTTTCGTTTATCCCGTAAAGGATGTCAACATCAACAAATCCCAGCAGGTAATCTTTTCATTGTAGGTACTCCATGTATGAACGTTTTCTGAAAATTTTTACCCTTTTTTATCTCCAACAAATTCTCCCAAGAAAAATCTTATAAAATTGGAAGGAACACAAGGACCAACTGGGCCAGAATAAAAAGACAGCCACGACGACGGAGCTGATTGGAGTACGACACACGTCTGTGCCGGTTCGTTAGAGGCGTTTACCGAAGTCTCCCGGCCCCGAGTCAATAAAATTCTCCAGTCAAAAGGAGTCCTCATATTCCAGGCAGGTTCCAGGCGATGTATGGGCGGAGGCACGACTTCTACTATATTCTGAATTAGGGCTCACAAAGGGAATCCTATGTCAAAGAGTCCGTACACGTACTCTCATTCTTGGGTACATCTCGTGCGGAATATTCTTTTCTGGTCTTGTCTAATGCAGGCAGAACAAGGATTGCCTAATATATCAAAATATTACATTTTTTTTATTATTTATTAAGAAATGTTAATATAATATTATAAATACATAATATACCAAATAGTATGAAACCATAGTATTCTTATATATCCGTCTTCCACGGCAACGTTATGGAAGAAAGTCGTATATATATATATATATATATATATATATATATATATATATATATATATATATATATATATAATCGTAATATACGATATCAATAATCATATTGTTATTAAAAAAAAACTGCACAACTGAGATCCATGAAGAGTCTTCGGTTCAGTACGGTAGAGACTCTACTGTTTTATGGACAACGGTTGTGCAGGCAGTGATTTTGTCCTAGATCACACTCAATCGCCAGATTTCCCCACCATATTTTGGGTATCCAATTTATAGAGACTAATTGAGCCTGATATTTGTCGTTATTTTACACCTAAGAATCACCTTTGGTCTACTGGTTAGTAACACAATCTGCTATAACCGAGATTGCGGTTCGAATTCGGGGCAGGTGATTTTTATAAACTCAACAATAAATAAATATTTCAGCTATTATAAAATATGTCAGTTTGGCTACAATCCATGACATAACCCTTCATTTGATAATTATAATGGTTAAACTACCCATATACAGTCTTAAATAAGTTTATAATTAAAAAAAAGTTAAATCTCAATAATTACAAGAATATGTTTCGTCCTGTTTTAAGAGAGTTCAGTGTGTGTTACCTCACTAAGTAGGTTGAAACAGTTTTATAAAAATGTATAATGGTCACAAAAATAATTTATAGACATTAGAATTTTTACTTAGATGATACAATGCAAAACATTTTAATAAAATTTGATCTCGTATAACTGAGATAGAGCTGTATTCAATTCATATGTTATTCAACAAAACATCTGAAAAGGATTCCATATATTCATAAATTCCACATGTCGGGTTGATATTATTCGTTCATGTATGTAAAATTATCAACCCTTTCAACTCCATCAACCGCTTCTCGATATGAAAGCGGAACGATTCCAGCGAATCCACTGGAACGTGTAACGTACTCCGCCTCACGTTTATTTATTTATTTGTACTCTCGAATATAAGGGAAGTCGAGGGGGTGGGTCGAGAATAAAGGGAATAAAAGCGGGAGAGAATACCCTTTGGGAAATATATAAAGAGGGAGGGATGGCTATAAGAAAATATTCAAATATATTTTCCATGCCGACGTTGACAAAGAATGGAAAACCTCCGCGGCGTAATGCGGGTATCACTTTCATCCGAAGGCTGAGAGGACGTTTCAAATTCCCTGGCCACAGAGCTCCCTATATTGTGAGTTCTGCCACTTCTTGAATACATGAATCCTCAAGCGGCCCTCCTCCGCTAGTTCTTTTGCATACGTGTCCTTTTTTCCTCCTTTTCCCTTTTCAGTTGCCAATGTATGGCCCAAGGGTGCGCCCTCCACTCCAGTGGAAAATTTAATATTCCTCCGCTCCTCTGCCTCTTCCTTCTTTTATCTTAAATATAAATATTATTTTGTTTAACAATTTCGTAATACCAGAACGACAGATATTCTCATTGACAATGCATATCAGTTAAAACAAACAAGAAATTATTACTCTGTGTATTAATTATTTCTAGTTAAAATAATTTCAAAATTTTAAAAATCTAAATGGAATGCAGTAAAATTGTGAAGCATGCTCCCGGTTAATATTATTCAAGTGATAGCGTCACGAAGATTAAGATGGGCTTGTAAATTTAATTTTTACGGATGTGAAATGATGCCACTAACGCTGAAGGGTGAACAACATCTTAAGGTATTCGAAAATAAGATACTGCGTAGAATTTTCTGTCTAGAAAGGATGATACCGCTAGAGAATTTAGGAGATTGCGCAACACGGAATTGCGAAGCATGCACCCGGTTAATATTATTCAACTGATAGTGTCACAAAGACTTCATGTAAACATAGACGTCATTAAAGTTGCTATAATTAGTAACGAAAGAATTTCTAAAACGTTAATAAGCGCTGAACCTAATGGGAAGCCTCTGAGATGCAGACCGAGGCGTAGGTGGGAATAGGCATTAAGAGTGATCTGGATGTGGCAGATTTGGATCCGTGGGCAGAAGTTCATAAGCAGAGAGTGGTGGTATTGGCATCGAGCTTTAGGGTTCGCTGAGCCTTTTTATTTATTTAATTAAATATAATGCAATAGGAAAAATTCCCAAAAGCAAAGCCTTAACTCTTAAGGACTATTAAGACGAAATTAATTTATTAATAATTAATAAGTCCATAGTTATTTTCACACAACTATTTAAGATGCGTATTTATACTAATTCATTTTAATGCATAATATTGAAAAACCAACAAGTAATCGCTAGTAGTTCATTTAATAATCCCGCGCTCGTAGAAAACTAGCTACCTCAAACATATCAAATATATATTTTTTTTATTTATTTATGCAAGTACCTACATACACATGTTCACTTTATTAAAAAGCCTCAAAGTTATGTAACTTGATGTAATATTATTACAGTTGTAAATATCAATAAATTAATCTTAAAAAAAAATAATATAACCAAGACCTAGGCCGACTCCATCGCTTAGTGTATATAATATAAAGTTAATAAGTATGATTTTAATTCAAATATTCTATTACCATCCAAAAACGAGAGTTGTAAATATAATAAATATTTAAATTATATAAACATACTATTCAAACAATTATCCTTATTTTTTCAATGACAAAGTATGAAATATAAAAGAAGCGAGATTCCGGAAATCCCGAGGATGCATTCAAATATATTTCCTTATTCCTTTTCCAATTCTCTGGCTATTTTCACCGGATGTCGTACATTAATTACAGTTCATGGAATCTTTATACATGGCGTGGCTCGTGTCTGGGATATAGTTAACTATAGATATATGTGTCTGGGATGTAAAATAAATATATCCCAGACACGAGCCACGTCACATACAAGGAAATCCGTGTACCGTAATTAATATACGATAATATTTTATTGCACCCATTTTATATAAGTACAACTGGACACAACTAAAAAAAAATAACATTATTTTATTCTCCAAGACGAATCTCCTATTTTAAAGGGACAAGGACATTTAAATCAATAGAAAAACATCTGTTTGGAATGTTATTTTATTAGCAATCACATTACCTTTTCTTTTTAAATCACAATACTTAAAAAAATGTTTCTTTCTTCCATGTCTGTAATTAAACTTTAATTCTTTTGCACTATACTAGCTAAGTTAACTATGATTATTTCTTCGTTTTTTAAACACTCAGATGTCTCACAGGTCAAAGAGCTCTTTCTATCTCTGTCAAGAGACTCCTAGTACTAATCACATCCTCTAAAAAAAATAATTAAAAAGAAGACTTTATAAGAATTCAATAACTCTTGAAGGAATTGATTTTGGCAATTTCTAATAGATTGTATGATCATAATATATTTATTGAAAGAAATTATACAAATACCTTTTAACACATAATGTATATGTGATATTTTGCAAACCTTCCCTTCACGTTCACGTGAAAGTGTGGGTGGAGGAACATCCCATCGAAGGCACTCCTAGCGTGTTTCATCTCTCTGCAGTAGTATATTGGTTGTACAACTTTATTCTTAATAATATAATAAATTCAATAACTGCGTTCATCTTAAATATATTTTTATATAAAAAATGTTTTCAACATAGTAAATGACACGTTTCATTTAATGATGGTGATAAACTCCTGATCTATAGAAGCGCAGGTGTACCCAGCTAGCACGCATGATGATGTGATACTCCAATTTGCATTTAGCTCAGCGCTGTTGCTCACACCGACTCTTTTATGCAAGGATTACCCTTTAGCCGCCTCTCGGAGCCACTTCGCCCCAGGCAGTCGTAAAAGGCTAAAACAAGTTTTACGAAGTCTACATCGACGAAGAGAAAACCTTGAGGTGCCGACATGGAGGTAGTAAAAAAGTTATAAGGTGACAACGCGTGATGGAACGAGCCGATCGCTAACGTCTAGGATTAAAGGTAAACCGGATCCTATCTCTTTGGAGCAGTTTGCCCTATCCAAGGTTGTTAGCGTTTGATGGAGCCTTCCAACTTTAAAATTTGTTCATATCCTAAAGACCCATAACAGGAGTTGAACTTTTATAATCCAATAAGGATATCTACTTTACTCTGGGAACGTTACATTTTATTGTAGACTTACCAGGAATTCGTCATTCGATCGAGCATAACTCTTCGCTTAGTGATATGCCCTCAACACTATTAAATTTTTTTAATGTTTCATACAAAATAATGAAGTTACCTTCTAATTACATAAAGAATTCATGGAATTACAATGAACAATATATTCTCCTGTTCTGAGTATCTTTGAAATCCACAAGAGTAGATCTATATTATTGCAATAATTAATTATGACCTTAGCCTTTCATACATTAGGAAGTTAAAAATTATGTATATAATTTTCTGTTCTTTTTTACCAATTGAATGAGTATTTTATTGATTATGTGAAATACGTATGATTAAAAAAGAAAAAAATGTTTAGTACATTAACTGTCAGTAAGTCAAATTAAAAAATAATAAATAACACCATCAAATATATCTGTGCCCGTGAATTAGGACGAATTTTAATTGTCACCCAAAATGTGACATGGCATCCTTCACCTCCGGAGTACAGATATTATTCACGCATTATCCAGTTAGAGCCGAAGAAAGGAGAGAAAAGAAACAAGAAGAAAGAAAGTAGAGACTGAAGAGAAGAAACATGTAATGGCCTGTTATTTCAGCGAGTATCATATTTCCCATTATGATTTCGTCGGCGGTCCCCAGAGTTTTCTCAAATAATAGAATGTCTGTCTGAGAAAATAGAGGACCTGTTTCAGGGAAGCCTGATTATCCTCAGCAAATAAACATTGGAGAGAACTCTGGTTAGTGGAATTCCACCATTACTCCACTCTCTAACTAATATTTACTTTCGCTTAGCTTCGTTATACTGCCACCTTATATACACATATACACACCCCCGATATACTCTTCTGTTGATATTTTCATACATGTGTTTTGATAAGTTAGCGCGGGCTCTGTTTGCCTTAGTTGAGAACTGCCGTGCCGTTTCAGCCAAACTAGAACGGCAATTTAATTTACTTTTTATTTGATATGACGAAGGAGGCTCGGGAAGATAACACTGTCGGGTAGATTATCTTGTCTCTTCCATGTATATCTTTATCTAATAATGTTTACATTCTTCCTTCTCGTGGATCTATGGCACTCTGTTCTGCATTCTTTAATAATATTTCTCAACACTGATGAACATAATAACTTTATTGAGACAATATATGAATAGAATGGTTGAATAATTTTCTCTACTACTTCAAAATGTTCTAAATTCACAATTTATCACAAGTAGTATTTGACTGATAAATTTTTTTAAAAATTGTTTTGATTTAGTTAACTGATCTTTATGTAGTTTTTTTGAGCTGATTTCAAAAATGACATTGGTTTTTTTTTTCTATCACGTAAGGCTTGCCTACAAGATAAAGTTGAAGTTTTTGGAAAAAGTACAAAAAAACGGAAAATTTTGTATTTTTTTGTATTATATTAACATGAAGTAAAAGCAAAAAAAACTTTGTGTAACCACTTTGTTGACCTAGTAACATGGAAATAACTTTCAAATCCCCAGAAATGGTCCATTTTTGGTTAAAATTAAAAATTAATCTAGATCTAAATAATTAAAAATTAATCTAGCTTATTAATAACAAACTCAAGATTTTCATAGCATTCTTTCAAATGGACTGAGTTTCAAAACACAGAAGCATATCGGTTACCATTGTGAAGAAGTACAGCTTTCAAACTCCTTTTTGGTGAATCAATGAAAACAAATTGTGACTTATCTAGGTGTGGTGGAATTTGTTCGCTATTTTTTCCGTAATCAGCACAAACAATACTGTTAAACCCACTAGTTAAAAATTAATCTATCGACATTGATCAGGCCTGTTTAAACACAGAAAGTAAAACTTTCAAAAAGGACCTTCGCCACTGCAACTCAGTGATCAACCATTGAACCAAACCGCTGCTTAAGAATGCTAATTATACCAAGAAGTAAAAATAGATATTTTTTTTTATGACAGATATACCACTAAAATGCATTTAATACCCTGCAAATCTGGCCCGAAATATATTGGTATCCAATTACTGTAAACTTAACAAGCTATTGGGTTACGGTTCATGGTTTTCATATCAGGTACTTCCTGCCCAATAATTTGGTCAATACCTATAAATTTATTACATGTCTGATTCATGGTCTGTAAAACTAAACCTGGAGATTGCTCAATAGAGGCCAAGACCCCTCCAGGAGCGAAGCAGATAGATAGATAAATAAGTACTGTTTAAGAAATAAATTGTAATATCTTTGGAACATGGACCTCGTCGTGTGTTTAAAATTGTTAGGTTTCTGCCAAAAAAGATCATCGAATATAACATATATTCGATATATATATATATATATATATATATATATATATATATATATATATATAAATATAAATATGTATCGATATATATGGATATAAAAATTATATCCAATTCATATGCATTACAACGGCGAGTTTTATTTGAAATACAACAAGTACAATTACAAATATATAATAGATGTTTGGAAATAAAAACCATTTTCGTGCCAACGAGTATTTTTTTAATATTCCAGAATACGTTTCCTATTAATTTTTTGTTTATTTCCCTTATTAATCTGAAACCAAATTTCACCTTTTTTCACATAGAATTTACTTATAAGTGGAATAAAAATGCTTCTCGATATATGTTTATTAATTTGCATTTATTATTAAACGAAGTTTATATTTTTTATTTAATCTCGTTCTTTAAAAAATATATTTTTTTGGACAAATATCATCATTATCCCCATAAATGGTAACACAAATAGAATTACCTGCTGACCAGCATTGGTTTTAATATAATTAATTTTGGCTTTAATTAGAATTATATATTTAATCATAAATCATATATAATTCCTCCTACGAGACGAAGAAGAAGAATGGGCTGATAAGAAGAATTGACGTGAAAAGATTTTGGGTATCGGGATACATTAATTGTAAAAAACCCGAATAAATAAAAAAAATGTTGGTATTTAAATGTTTCAATATGTTCAGTACTCGAATTCAATTATTAAAAAAACGTACCGATATACAAATATCAAAAACTTTATAATAAAGTATAAATTAAAAAGTTGTTTCCTAAATTTTATACCAGGTATTTTAACTTTCAGCAACAAGTATGATTCAAAATTGTATGAAGACAAGTGGATAACTCTAAGCCCTGAAGAAGACCTGCAATGTGGGTCGAAACGTTGACTCTTTAATAAAAAAATTCTTCCTACTTAAGAAAATTTTTTGACCTCCTCCAAGACCATTTTCTTCCTCATATATATAGGGTCAACTATTATTATTCAATACGGATAACTATAAATTTCAAAAATTTACTTTTTCACTCATTTATTTAAGCAATTCTTTATTGACTTGAAAAAAAGAAACAAAGTGTCGTGTCAGACAAAATTGGTTGACTAAAGTAATGAAAAATGTGAAAAAGTCTATTTTTGAAAATTCGGAGTTATCGGCTTTTCCTCCTGAACGCCTCAATTTAACTTAAATTTAAAGAAGGTATAAGAAAATTTCAGAATAGCGATATTTATTACTTTATTCTATAGTAAAGGTGTCAAGAAATATTTTTTTTTAAATTTATTTATTTGAATTTATAACTGTGCAATAAAAATTCATCAAATAAATAGAATTTGGTAACAAAGTTATACTCAAGTAGAGAAACTACAAACTGGTAAAACTCGTATACAGTTATCAATCGGTGGACGACTTGTAAGAAATTTGTTGATTATTGAACATTATAATATGGATATACAAGAGACATTCTTATGAACTAACTAGGTGTCTTATTGCTATGGACAATCATTATAACTGATTGGCTATGGACTACATCTAAGTTAGAGACTAATCTGTCACACACTATAAACTATCTACTACATCTCTACTCTTTAATCTCCTACCTCCCACCTTCTCTCTCATCCTAATCTAAGAGCTAGTGTTTATACTTGTAAAAGAATAAGGGAGCTCAATGAATTGCAGACAACGCGGATGATATTTCATAACTTGGAGATAAGGAGCCCGCGAGTCTACACAATATCCTAGGCCATCAGCCCAATCCATTAACTGAGTAACAAATTCAACTTAGAAGGTCACAAGGCCAACTCACTTTCAAACGTCTCGATGGATTATCAGGAATTGAAGAGGACTAGAATTTGTCATGAAAGGACTAGAATAGGGTTCGTGCATCAGCAACAAACGGTTATGGATGAATCGATTGACAATAAAGTATGGGGGGGATGATTTTACGAGGGATTTTGGCTTGTAAGGATGGGATACGATAGGACTTCCATGGCTTGCTGGAGCTCCAAAGTTCTACTCCGTAAGTCTTACAATAGTCTTGTATATGAGTCTTCCATATTTCATGGGGAGCTTTCAAGAAATATTAAACGTAGTAGCGATGCTTTCCTTAACGTATAGTCACACATTCCAAATCAACTAGGTACGTTCACAAGACTTAGTCTCTATAACTAAATAATAATTGTGTATGCTTAAAATTAAATGAAGTCTGAATTAATAAAAAATATAACGAAGCTAAACTACACGGTTCTCGCATACCTTAGAAGTCTATCCGGGATATAGGAAAGAGTGAGAGGGTGAAAGCATGACAGAGATGGATAGAGAACGAAAGAGAGAGAGAGAAAGAGAGAGAGAGAGAGAGAGAGAGAGAGAGAGAGAGAGAGAGAGAGAGAGAGAGAGAGAGAGGGTGGGATGGAGGGAGACAAGCGGAGACGCCAGATATTAATATGAGGAGGATCGGGAGAGCGCGGAGTGATTACGGTAGCGGCGCTGAACAGCACAATGGGTTCCATTTCCTCCTGGAGCCCTTATAAATTCTCCAGAGAGTCCAATTCCAGCGGGAAGGGAATTTCATTTGCCCTGGAGAGGTACAGTCACATCCCGCCAGTCACTGCTTTCTTTTCAATTCCCCCTCCGTCCTTCTAGTTTTCCTTCTTTTTTTTATCAAAGTATTTACCTGCAGACTTTGTAATATTCGGTATTCCTATCACCCATCGCATTAAAACCCTTTCAGTCTTCTGGTATAATTTTTGGTCCCAAACTGCCATACCGAGAAGTTTCTTCATAAAACAGGATGATTATTCTGATTGGACAAAAAAGTACAGCAATGGTTTCAAACTTCCTTCAAAAAAGTTCTTGAAGGTCAGTTCGAAAAGAAAACTTCTAGAGCTTCTAGGTGTTTGGGACATAAGGAAAAATATTGAATTACGCTGATAATCCTGTGACTTATAATTTTAAAGAATGTCAGTAGTGCTAAATTAAAATGAATGGTTTATATCCATATAGATTCGCAATAGACTGAGATTTCGGAAGATATGAAATTATATATTCCTACCGATGGTCAATTTTGGTTTTAATTTTAGGGCTTGTAAGACATTATGTTACATTAATTATTCTAGCAATTATTGTCTAAAGTCGCACATTTTATTTTTTAAATAATTCTTTATAAATTAAAACATCTGTCAATGTAAAGAGTCGTTAAAACATAGACATATGCAGATCTGGTGAATATGCGTTTAAGTCGATTTGGTTACAGAGTATTAATTGTATTGAGGGAAGCTGAATCGTATCATTCTCGTTGTTTTTGGCTTGCTACCCATCACAAGCGAATGCCTGACATAGCCCCCTATTCCACTACGAAAATAGCAAGATTCCTCTACCATAAATACAAGAAACGAATTTTAGAGGAAATTCGACTAATCCATTTATACACTATGGATTTAATGTTTGCGTTTTCCATTGTGCCAATGATCTAACTTACAATTAATTAAGAAATCTTATTATTACTGTTGAGATGTTATCTCAGTGTTGCTACTGTGAAGTAGAACAGATGTAATGATAGCAAAATAATGACTTATAATGAGTAAAATAATCTTGTAAGCAATATTGTTGACACGTTTAATATATTTCTTAATGTCAGGTGGAACAAATATAAACGCGGAGCCCGAAGGACTGTTTACAAACAGACACCGAAGACGACAACGAGGACGCGGGATTAATGGCTAAGGAGGGAAGTAGGAATAAGGGCTAAGGAGAGACTAAGCCCTTATTTAGAAGGCCGGGGGTGGTGGGGGGCGGGGCTTGCGCCCTAATGATCCCGCCCCTTCATTCACACCTCGTTCATTCACAACTCGGTTCATTCATAGCTCATTAAGGAGGTCGCTGACCCCACGCTCCTCCTGCTTCTTGAGTAGTTCAGGAGCTCGGATCTTGGCAAGGGCATTTTCAGTCATTTACATGCCAACAGTCTTTACTATTATAAAGAAGGAATACTTATATTACTTCACTTAAACTACTATTGTCATATTATAATTTTCGACAAATGAGTTTTTACAATCCATTAACCACGAACCGCACATTTTATTAAGTTAAAGAAGATATTTATTTGATAGAACTTGATAAGAACCCGATGGCTCGATGCCGATACAGATATCTGCGATATCTGCTAACAAACTTCCGCCCACGGACCACTGCCCAATTCCGTTAGGTCACTACCGGTCGACTCAGCGTTTTACATTTTTAGTAATACCCCAAAATCTATAAAGCTCGACATCTTTAAAGGATCGACTTCTTTAAAAGCGACGCTGTTAATTCAATTATACTAACGGGGCACATAGTCTGCAATTCTGCATTGTGCAAAGGAAGTAGATTTCCCAGTGGGCTTATCCTTTTTCGTAACAAATATTCTACGATATACTTTCGACTATACTCGTTATTTTCGAATACCTTAAGACGTTCTACATTCTTCAAGAATAAAAAAAGCAAAACATTAAATTTACAATTTGAAAGGCAATACAAAAAAAAAATACCACAAGAGCATTTTTTTAAGTTTTTTTTTTAAATTTTTATAAAAACCTTTTTGGGTATTGGCTTGTTTATAACATTATTTCAAGTCCACATAAGAGTTCTAGATTGTTCAAGTATTGTATACAGTAATTATTTATAAATAAAATCTATACATATTAGACAAAAAATTAAATTATTCTTTTCTAAAATTTCTTGTAGGGCCCCAGCGCTTACAAAAATATTCCGGAAATAATCATCAAAATTAAGAAAATCAATCCTTGTATGTAAATTGTTAACTAATCGCAGATTGTGAAAGGTACTTAGTAATCTTAAATTATAGTTAAGTTTATTTCCCATCCTAAATTCAAACCAAAGAATTCCGTTTTATTTTAGTTCTCCCGAAGTAAAGTCCTGTTACTGCCTTGTCTACTGAATCAATTTTTCTTTTTAATATTTCATTCTTATCTTCCCAGCAGGCTTCCTAAGGCCATCCTGTAACTTGAATCAGACATACATACACTATTATCTATAAACTATTCCATTATTCTATTGTTTATAATTTTTTTTTTATGAATTCATAAAACTTATTTTTACCTCCCTGAGGTTTGGACAAGCAGTTGAACATCCGTGAAGTGGCAGAGCGTGCTGCAAACGAGCTGGGCGACAGACGGACAAATAAAGGCAACAGTCAGAGATACAATGGAAGCTACCCTCTCTCCCCGGCACAACGCGATTAGGTAAAGTGCTGTCAGGTGTCTCTGCTTGAGTACGCTTGTTATCTGGCACAAGTTATTCCTGTAGGGGTTTGTGGTTTTAAACCGCCAACTACCTAACCTATTAAATATATAACAAAAAAAAAGGCAAATATATGTTTTGAATAAGCTACAATTTATGATTATAGAATGTTGAAAACACTGCTTTGTTGCTGTTAATGTCGGAGTGTTCAATAACACAAAATTACAACCCGATTGAGCAACCTCGAAATAGTTATTGGACCTTCCGCTCCGAAATGGTTAATGACAAATAAATACACACTGATTCAATTACACCAGATCGCATGTCTTTTTAATGTAACCATTTATTAAATTAAAATTAAAATTCATTATATAAAATAAGATAGCAAAACAAAACTTTAGAAAATAAATAACTTAGACTGAAATTACAATGAACAAAATAGAGAAATAAAACAAAAATTACAATTACCATTAATAGAAAAAGAAATAGATAACAATTTTAAATAAGTTAATATTTGTAATGAAGATACTAGTAAATGCCTGTTGATTATCATAACTCTGATAATGAAAACTGTCTTATCTGTCGGCGGGGCGTGCGAAGATGTCCAGGCAACTTCCTCGCTACGATAGGGCGAGCGAGGATTCGAAACAATGATTGGAATTTTCCTCGTAAGGGCCGGCGAAAATGTCCATAAAATTCCAAGCTCCAACAGGGTGAGCGAGGATTCGAAATCAAAATATCGGGTCCATTCGATGTGGTCAAATCGACTGCCACACCAATACTGTACTGTACTTGAACTAATTCCCAACTGCAGTGGAGCAGCGAATTAGTCTAGTTCAAGTCCCCAATAAAAATTGCACTATTGTTTATAATATGCACTCTCTATACACTGTCTAGCTTGATTACATCGACGACATAAACAATAGCCGATCGAATCCACCATCGGCATGTGTCTTTTTTTTTCTTAAACTTATAAATAAACAGAAAACTATTTCCTACTGCCTACTACAATAGATAATATTAATTATTTAAACAATAATAAACAAATAATAACAATATGGAAATAAATATTTACAAAGGTCAAAATTAAAATAAAAGGAAACTGTTCTTTTAGAAAATATTTATTGTTTTATTTACGATTAAAATAAATACTCTTTTAGTAAAACATATAAACTATCTGGCCTTAACACAACCCATGAAGGGTCTAGGTAGAGACTACACTTTTTTTTTATAATTGTTGTGCAGGTAATTCGTATCTACTAGATAATGCTCAACCGACAGGTTTGTCCCTCTATTTCTAGGTCACTTTATAAAGAATGGGTGAGCCCAAGGATGGTCCCACTTTCCAAAGCATCCATCCTTTCCTGCTAACAGATTAAATCAATTACCTACCTCAGCCGGATTTGAACCCGGAACCTTCGCCACGGCAACTCTCCGGAAAACAACAGAGTGACCCCTCTACCTTTCTTGACATTAACAAAGCTACTGATGATTAGGTGATACTTAAATAAAAACAACTTCATTTACACATTAAACAATAGAAGCAATGTTTATAACAAATCTGTTATCTGAAAAAATATTTACGTGAAACTTTTTTTTACCCCTTTTTTTTTTTTTTTTTTTTTTTTTTTCCTTTCAAAGTAACCCTTTGAAAGGATCGTTTATTTGTTAGCACATTCCATACGTGAGTATACTATGTGCCTTATAAATTTATTTTACAAATAGTTAACTACAGTTGGACAATTCTAAAATATATGCAAAAGACATTATTATATACATGCTGTTACAACTTAACATAATTAACAAAATTAACTAATTTAACAACTATAAATTTAACAATTAACATTTTTTTTTTTTTTTTAATTTGAAATTACAATACTTACAAAATGATTATCTTTTTTTTTTTTTCCTAGTATAGTACAGGGAGTTTCTTATATGGATGTCAACTTTTCAAAATCAATACTATAAATAAATTTAGTGAGTTCGGGTCGAAAGTGATTGTATAGGTCATGTTCAGCAACTGGCCAAACTTTCCCTCTTAATATTGTGGAGATAATTAATTTTGATCTTTGTCCTTCATACAATTGGCAGTCATATATTATATGTTTAAATGTCTGTTCTTCTTTGTCTATTGAGCAAGTACTATCGTTGGTTATGTGAAATCTGTGTAAGTATGATTTGGTATGTCCATGTTCAGTTAAAACCTGAGTTAGTTTGTAGTTAGTGGATTTTATTAATTTGTAGTTATTGTTTGTTAGTTTTGGAATGAACCTATGCAAACTAGGAGATTTATTTGAAATAGTCCACCGTTCATTCCACCTCATAATTGATTCTTCCCTAATTTTGAATTTTATGAACGAAATTGGTGTTTTTTGAAAAGATGGAGACATATCACTTTGTGCTGCCTCTTTTGCTAATTTATCCGCTATCTCATTGCCCTCGATACCAGAGTGACCCTTTACCCATATTATTTTTACCGAGAAATTTAGAAGCCTAAGTGTGCACAAGTTCATTCTGATATTTTCGGTAAGCTCGTCATGTACGTCTGTGTTGAGAACTGATTGTATCAAGATTTTGTTATCTGTATGTATGACTATGTCTGTATGTATGTTGTTTGGAAGGTCAAGAAGGAATTCTGTCGCTTTTACGACTGCGTATTTCTCAGCTTGGTTGTTGGAACTTGTAGAGCCTAGTTTGTACTGGGCACATAGCATCTTCCCATTCGTGTCCCAAAGTAGCCAAGCACAGCCTACATTATTGCCTTCTTTACTTCCGTCTGTGTATATGTTAGTGATTTCTGTACCCGTTCCGTTATGTTGTGTCAAGTGCGTGTAAAGTTTGGCAAATGTTGATGGGTGTAACCAATCAAAAGGTTCAGATTCCCTTTCTATCATGTTATGTTCGATTTCTCTAAAGTTATCGTTACGCAATTTAATCGATGAGAGTTGTACGATTTCACTAATTTTAAGATCGATGGGTACAATTCCTGCTAAGACACAAGCTGCGTCATATGATATAGTTTTATATGCCTTGACAATCCTGATACCTATGATTCTTTGCAGTCTCTGAAGTTTCCGTAGATGGCATTTTTTCTCAATTGCTCTATGCCAAATCGACACCGCGTAAAGCATTTTGGGAATCAATGCCCCCTCGTATATTGTCTTCAAACACTCAGCCCCGAGGCCCCAGGTTGTTCTTGCAGCAATAGCTAGGGAGTTAACTGTTTGCATAGTCCTGACGTATACTCTTTCTATGTGTTTCGACCAGCTCATTTTTCTATCGAACTCTACGCCAAGAAAGGTCAATGTTTGAGTGCTCTCCAATTGCTCATTGCCAATGACAATGTCTAAATCCGGTAAATACCTTTTTCTGCTAAAAATAATGTATTTGCTTTTCCTTGTGTTGAGTTCTAACTTGCATGTTTTTGTCCACTCATGTATTTTGATTAAAGTTGTGTTTGCTATCTGTTTTAAATTTTGAAAACAATTTCCTCTGATTAAAATTAATATATCGTCGGCGTAAATAATTAATTTTGAGTCAGTTGGTAAGTCAATGTCGAAAATTGTATTAACTAAAATGTTCCAAAGAATGGGCGATAGAGATGATCCTTGTGGTGTTCCTAGCGTTAGAGTTTTTAAGCAGGAGATGGTATTCGTTGTAAAAAGTAACCGTCTATTTTCAAGGAAATTTCTAATCAATAAATATAAATTCTTTGGACATCTATATTTTTTGAGATTATTTAATATAGCAGGCCACCAAGCATTGTCAAAAGCCCCTTTTATGTCAAGGCTGATAACTAGAAGTTGATCTTTTTTATTTAGAGCTTCGCTGATATTGGTGGTCAGTGAATGTAATGCGTTTAATGTTCCAGTCTTCGGCATAAATGCAAATTGATTTTTATTTACAGTTTTGGTTTTAACAAGAAAATTAATTAGTCTGTTTTTAACGATTTTCTCGATAATTTTGCTCACGATCGGAAGCATACTAATTGGTCTAAGCTTAGTGCTAGAGGGTTTCGGTACTAAGACTAATAGACCAATTTTCCAGTTGTCTGGAAATTCGTTTCTTCTGAAGAGCAATTTGTACCAATGTAGTATTAAATTTGGTACAAATTCGAAGACTTTTTGGAAAATTATAGGAGTAATCCCGTCGTAACCCGGAGATTTTTTTGTTTTTAACGATTTGATTGCGATCGAAATTTCATGGTCCTCTATTGGTAAGTCATCAGTTGTATCCGGAGGTATCATAACATTCGATCTAATTATAGTATGTCTGCTGTCATCTGATTCAGGAGTATCTACATTTATTAGGTCGGTCATTACCTGGTTCAAAGTCTCCTTTAGATTGTTGGTATACTGGTTGTTAGTCGATGTTTGTATGGTTTTTAAAAGCATTTGATTTTTTACTTTTCCTGCAGCCCATTTATAAGTCCAGTCCCATGGTTTAGCGTTAGTGCAGTACGATTTCCAAGATTCCATTTTGGATTGCCTAATTAATTTCTGGTAAAGATGGCGACTTTCCAGATAGATGTCTCTAGCTTTATTTCTGAGTTCTTGGTTGTTTTTAATCTTCTGATATTGCTGCCTGAGCTTGTTCGTTCTTTTACGTAGGGCTGAAAGTTCATCATTCCACCAAGGAACAGACTTATATTGTTTTATACGGGGGCTATTACTTGATTTTTTAAACGTCATATTTGAAGCTTTAATTATTATTTTAGTCATCATTCTGGAAATTAAATTTGTGCTCATATACTGTAGTGATTCAATAATATAGTTTTGTAGTTCTTCAGCTGTAAATTTGTTTTCAGTACGCGGTATAAATTCTTTTTCAATTTGTGTTAGTAAGTTAGTCTCAAATTTATTCCAATCAGCATTTGAGGTAAAGTATTTTCTTGTTTTATTTGTATTTTCAAAAGGCCTATTACATTTAATTTCAAATAGAATACAGTTGTGGTCTGTAAGATTAGTTTCGTTTGAAATGGTCCAGTTTTTTATTCGTCCTGTAGCTTGTATATTAGACAGAGTTAAATCAATATTACTCTTCCCTTGATGCCCATCAAAAGTAGGAATATTTGACTTCATGTTCATTATTAATAACTCATTAGTTACAATGAACTCTTCCAAAAGTAATCCCCTTGTATTAGAAATCTTATCATGCCACACTTTGGATCTGCTGTTCGAATCAACGCCTATCACTATATTATAACCTCTATAGCTTGTGATAAATTTATTAAGCTTATTTAAATCGATATTTATGTCCCTAGTAATATCGAAATAACAGCTAGCAAGGATATATTTGTCTCTCCCTGTAATAATCTCCACTGTTATCATATCTCGATCTGAAAATTGTGTTATCAAACAGCTGTCTAGGTTAGGATTTGCAATTACTATTGCTGCTCTAGGGATGTCGTCATATGTTTGATAAATTTTGTATCCTCTGTAGCCTGTGATATCTTTGTTGTAGGAGTATGGTTCCTGAATCAGTAAAATGTCTAATTGTTTCTTGTTTATAATTTGTTGCAGTAAATTTGTACAGTATTTAGAATGTTTAGTATTTAGTTGTAAAACTTTCATGTTTATATTACTAGAACAAGTCACTTGAAAACATATGTTTACTTATACACATTTTCCTATTCATTTCAGTACAACTCAAAAGTGTTATCTTATAACTATTAACTGGATACAGCAAGTTCCAGATGATAGCAGTTGAAAGTTGTTGGTTAATTTCTGCTATTGATGACTTTATAAATGTATTTGTTGTATTTAGATATGATTTAATTATAAATGTTCCACTATTCTTAATATTTTTAATATTGATTAGCATATAACTTACTATCAAATTTATACTATTTACTTTTAAACAATTTATTAGTAAATTGCTTTTTATATAGTTAAAAGTTTTACAGGCTAACGATAATCTACCGTTATTGTAGTTATTTAGTTTGTCAGTCATAGTCTGTATTTGCAATTATTCTATCTAAAGCCGCCTTGTAAGAAGGACAATTTCTAGATAATGCAGGGTGATTAGAATCTACTTTCTTCTTAATATTTACTCTATTATTATGACTCACACAATTGATGCATTTGTGTGCCTCAGATCGGCACTCCCTCAGGCTGTGGGGCTCCGAGCAGAGCGGGCACGTAGGCTGGACGGCCGTGCAGAACTTCTTGGTATGACCTATCCTGGAGCAGACGTAGCACCTCGGAGCCGAGTGATAATCTTCCACGGAGCAGGTCACCACAATAAACACGAACGCCCTGCCAGCCAGCAACTTTCTCGCTTTGGGAGTTATCTCCACAATTGCGTGCTTCCATATTTTAATCAGTGAACCTCCATCTGTGTTCCTGTGCTGGTTCGACAGAATTGTTTTTAGTTTCAAGTCCTCCTCTTGTAACCTATTTTGCTCAATAATTGTTGGGACTATTTCCTCTTTTTTTAAGTCTTGAGGAATATTTTTTATAATAACTATAGGGTTGTTTTTTTTCAGAGTTTTCACTATCAAATTGTTGCCATGCTTACTGACGATTTCATTTTTGATAAGGTTAAGATCGGCTTCTGCTTCTGAACCTATAATTAAACCTCCGTTCTTGGTCCCTCTTAATGTTTTTATCCCAACTCGTAACTTTCTGGGATTAATAGCGTTCTTGAAAAGGGTTTTTGTATCATCTGTACTATCCGGATTTACTTTTTCTATGAACACTTTAAATTCTTTAACTGTAGGTCTTTTGTTACCTGTTATTTCTGCATAAGAAGGGGCAACGGCAAAACGTGGTGTTGAGGTTAATTTCAAGATCTCTTTCCTTTCACTCTCCAACCGCTCGTTATCTCTTCGGAGATGCCCAAATATTAATTTCAAGGAGTCAATACGTCTATAAATACCTTCTTTTATAGAATCTTTTATCTTCAACTGCGTAAGACTATTTAAAAACTCGAGAGCTTCTAAGAAATCTGCCTCGTCCGACGCCATGACAGTTGACATATGCTTTTTTTTTTTTTTTTTTACCCCTATATGTCCTATTAAAATATTTCGTGACCAATGACTTTAACATCACATTAAAAAGTAATATTGAGTAACTTTTTAAAGATTATCCCTGTCCGCAGAACGACCAACCGATCCAAATTTTATAAATTATATAACTGTTTATTTAATTGCTCTAATTTTAGCTGAAATTACATAACCGTCATTCACATGAATTCTGTAGTTCAGATTGTATTATTTTTTCAATGTTAAGCAAACAGGAATTTAACCCAGAATTTTAATTTGTACTTCTATGTAGCGCCTCTTTTTTGATATTATCTTCATTTATTTATTACAGCTGTTGAAGAACCATGGCATCTGCTAACTATTTTGCAATTATATGATACATAAATAATACAGAAGTTTTATTTTATTCCGTCGAATAATTCGAAACCTAATTCAGATAATTATTCTTAAGAGGATATTGCTTTATAAATAATACCACAACAAAAATGATGGATCGCGGACAGAATGCCATAAAATTTCCTGGATGCGGGTAAGTTTTATGTTTGGCAACAAGGGATATTGAACAACGGGGTCGTATGTCAGGAGGGGCACTACAAGAGAGCATCTCCCCTTTTTATTAAACAGGCCGCGTGAGATGTGAACGGATCATGGAACATCAAAGGAGTAGAAATATGAATATGGGAGCCCATATGCCCTCCACGGATTTGCATGGGCTACGGGAAAGTGCAGTAAATGGTATGTGACTGGACCACAATGCCAGCCCCTGCTTTGCATATTAGCCGCTACATAATTCTCGTCGGATCGATAGGCCCTCTCCCCTTCTCCCCAGTGTAAACATTTATATACATGTTATTTATATAAATAAATATGTATATACGTGCTTGTGCATTAATACAATATGCAGCCGTAATATAAAGGGCCTCTTAATACAGTAATTACGTAATTAAAAATATTAATGACAAATGCTACAATCAGCTACAGATGTTTCTGTAGACCATTTAATCCAATTGTCCCTTTTACAGATTTTTATGTTCATTTATAATTAAAAAATAAAAGAAACGGTAATCCTTAATTGAGTCTAGGATTTATACGATTAAAAAAAAAAGGAGAAAGTTTGTTACGGTAAACAGATCTTTCTTTAGCCTATTAGATACTTATGGTACACTATGATACGGGGCTTTCCAAATAATAATAATAGAAAGGCTTAGCGAACCCGAAGGCTCTATGCCGATACCACCTATCCAAACCCAAATCCTTCAAATCCCTATGAACGCAATCTTCCCACCTACGTCTCGGTCTACCCGTCAGACGCTTCCCAGTCGGCACAACCACGTTTTCTTAATTTAATACTTGAAAAAAACCCTAGAGATTTATGAAAAAGGTCCTATGAATCAGTGAAAATCAAAATATTCGAATGTTTCTACAAAATTTAATATTTATTGTTAGCTTAATGTATTTTTGAAGACTGTAATTTATTTACAGATAACATTTTTAACACTATATAGAACTATTATAAACTAACGATTTATCCGTTGAACTATTATTTAAATTAATCTTAAACACCCACAACAATATTACAACACTCAAAATCGTTCTTTAAAGAACGTAGAACTTGAAAAAGCGACTTAGAACCAAAGCTTACTTAGAACATCTACCGTAGATAAGACTGAAGGGGTTGGTTGGGACTTAGAGCTGAGACGGAATGATAGTGATTTGAGATAGCAACACTCCAAAGGTTCCACGCATTAAAGTCTTTAAGTCCTTGAAGAATCACCTTTAGCTGATTGTAGAATTAATCATTAATCTTCTTAATTATGTTAATACTGTATAAAGAGGCTCTTCATATTACGGTATTCACTTTCCGAACAACTTTGGAATATCACCGATAATATACAGAATATTGAATATTCGTTAGTATAACAACCTACTATGAGCAAGATCGCGGGTACATAGAGAAAAAAATCCTTAGTTATGCCGTCCTACAGAGAGGACATTAAATGGCGGTCCTGAGTCTGTGCGGTATCAGGTAATCGTTAAAAATCCATATCCTAACAATGTACAGGCAGAATTTAGGATATGCACTGTAGCGTCATCCATAGTATCATAAAGTAACGTTAAATGAATAAACAATAAAAAAGCAACTTAATTTTCCATAAAAGCAACAAGAATAATTATGAATAATTGGAAAAAAAAACTTATGTGATCGCTTGAACATGATTGTTGGAGCACGATAAGCATTCGATTTTATTTATTGTAGACTTAAAAGGTTTGTTTATTTATTGTTTCAAGAAACTTTTTAACTGTACAGATACTTTTCCTTTTTTTTTGGAGGGGAATATAGATAGTCTGGGGGTGCAGTCAATATAACACAAAATAAGAAAAACTTATTTATTATGAGTGCCGACGTTTCGTACCTTTTTCCTTTTTTGTAAGTTTTTACAACCTGATCTCTAGACCTGTTATTAACTTTAATTAGGTCTGACTTAATTTATGAAAGGATTTTAATTTGAATTCTTTCAAAAATACACATTTTTTTTCTATATTTAATCAAATATGTACATCAGTTTATTATTGATATTTATTCCAAAATTACAGAAATCAAATAATACTTAAAATAGTTATTATTAAAACTCATTTGTTTTGTTATAAAAACTATTTTATTTATTAACTGTGAATAAACAGAATGAAGCAATTACTTTTTAAAAATTAATTTATTCATTGTAACATACAACTGTATTATAAAAATAAAATAAGAAAATGGCAGGAATAAAAAAGAAGTAGAGAAGATACACAGTGACAGGCTCAAATAACAAATTCTACTTAGGCCATCATGTTCATAGCAATTATTTATAAAATAATTATTATTTATAAAATTAAATTCTTTGTCACCGTATCATTTAATATAAATATTGTGCAATTATCACTTACAAACGAATTTCAAAATATCTTAAATATAATTGTGAAAGGAATAAAAGACCGGACAGGATTGGTAGAGGGTGTTGAACCCCATCGAGAAAAAAAACGGACATGAATAATGGTGATATGATGCGGCCCAACCTGGATCTATCTGGATATTAATGGTTTCTTCAAATCGTTTCCTTCTGTTTATATGACAGCCGGTTGGCCTAATGGTACCTGCGTTATTGATGTTTCTCTCTACCCTTCATCCGTCCATATAGCTTAATTTTATTTCATCTCTTACCTTTACACATGTTACAGTCATTGAAGGAGAAACTGTTTATGCTAGATTATTTCTGCGTGGGATCAACGGATCTTTCTGAAGCTCACTCAGCCTCAAAAATGAGGATACTCTTAATTGGTGTAAAATCTAGCAGTTGAGCGTGATTTCGGATAAACCATATCTCCGTGCAACCGTTGTACATTGTAGTACATTCTCTTTCTTGTACTGAATATAACTGCTTCATTCTGATGTTACTTTTTTCTTTTGTTTATAAATCATTCATTTATGTGTTGTAATTATATTTTAAGATTGAATCTTTAATGAATTTACCATGCTTTCTAAATCATAATAAGTCAGACTTTTAAATTATGGTGTATAAATCTACTGCCCCAGTGAATAAGTGCTTAAGTCGAATTTTGTCCAGAGTAAGTTAATTGTGCGGAATAGTGTCATTCTGGTAGTTTTTTGCTTCAAATAGAGTTAAAACTTGAGCAAAAACTTCTTTTCAATCCATATACCTGAATTATCTAATTATTAATTACGAAAATAACACGAATCCGCTTCTCTAAAAACAAGAAACTTATTTTGGACAAAATTATACTTAACATTCACCGGGCGGTAGAATTATATATTCAATCTTTAGAATTAATAAAAACACATGACTGATTGATTTATATTTAAAAAAAAGTACCATCACAATAAAGCTGTCTTGTGATCAGTATAAGATAGTGAATGAACTGTATAACGGTTGTAAAGGGAGATGATTTGTGTTTGAGATGTTAATGTCATTTAAATGCACGAGTTATATAAACTCTGATAATAGAAACGTTATTTAAATATCCCATAATATGGTATATAGTAATATAAACAAAAGTATTTATTGCACAGTAATAACTTTTAAAATATTAATTTTTTTATCTATAAAATGTCTATTTTGGCAACTCCTTCTTGTTGTTGTGGGTTTTGTCTATCCTTTCACTTTAAGGGGCAAGTTTGAAGGCGTAACAAGCTCCTGGCTTGCCTCACTAGTTTGTGTAGCTTACTAGATCTGGGTTTTCGTACTCAGGAAATCCTGAGTTAATAGGCGCATTTCACAGTAATAACATATATTTTTTCAATTACATAAAGGCTACTAAGAATAAATCAAGCAAAGAGCTGACCACGCTTCAAACTTGTTCCTTCAATTGGAAGGGGTAGGCAAAACCCGTAATAACTAATGTCATCCCAGAACTGATATTTAGCTTCATTTTTTTGATTTCACAATCTATGCTATTGATATTGTGATTAAAAAACTATTTATCAAAAGAGAAGAATCTCGCTTATCAAGTATTACCTAGTGCCTATGCAAAAAAATATAAGGAAAAGTACACTACAAAATGTTTTATAGTGTTATCATATTATTTAAATAACTGCTTGGGTAATAGCTATATTGTTATAAGTACATAGATAATATATACCAGTTATAAAGTAAAATTGGCATGTCTCTTCCACAAGAGAACGAAAATTTAGATTATTAATATCTGTGTCCCGGAAGTAAAGGAAACCATGTCCATAAAATAAGTTATATTTTAGTTAAATTGTAGTAAATAAATACAATGATCAATAACTCAAGGGGTTACCTGTAGTCTAGTGATCAGCATAACAACCTACTAAGCCCAAGATCGCGGGTTCGTAGCACGGCGGGTTGCATTAGGATTTTTTAAAGGGAGTAAAAATCCGTACTTCGGAAGGAACGTTAAATGGAGGGCCAGAGCCAGTACGATCTACCCGTTAAAGATTCATATTGCCATTTAACCTGGGTAGGCAAAATTTAGATCTCCAGCTGTGGCATCGTCCGATAAGCAATAGCAGCGTTAAGTGACGTTAAATAAACAAATAAATCAATACCTCCAATTACTTACCAATTATAAAGACAATCTGACCAATTTTCTATAAGCTATTTTATGTTATGGAAAATTGGCTCTCCTGGACAAAATTTGACGATGTATCCTTAACAGATAAACATAACTCTACTGATTACTGCTGAGCCAAGCCGAATAGAATAACATCGAAACAAATCTTAAACTTGTGATAGAGCGAGGAAGATATTTTTAGAGGTTAAGGAGCGGCGAAAGCTCCCCCGCAGTTGGAACCCTCCCAGTCACGTGTAAATACATTCCGTTCCCCTCGGGCTCTCGCATCCATCCATCCAATCATGGCCTCGATATCGGCAAACACACTCTTGCCATATCCCGTTGGATGGTTCACTTAGCATGAGTAGTTCTAGGATGGTGGAGGCACCGATGGATATTGGAGCTGAGGGTTTGGATATCTCCGGATTGAGGATGTGTCAGCCTTCTCCACTGATCGAGGATATAGTAAGGGAATCAACTGAGGGAAATGTGTTTTGCCTTTCGAACACTTTTCCTGTAGTGAAAATTGGTCGATCAAGAAATTGTATGTAGTGTTATATATAACGCTGTTCTATAGATTCTATAATAGAATTCTATAGATATTTAAATAAGGGTTAATAAGCAGGAGGTCTCCCAAGACCTTTACCTGTAAAAAAAAGGTGAAGCTGTTATAGGCAAGGGGCATAGCTCACTTTTGAAGCAGCACCGTCTTACCTTCTTTTTTTCTAATATTAAGCTGTTTTTTAAAAATGTATATTTTTAAATCTACAACTGTATTATAATAATACAACAAATGAATAGAATGAATGATACACAGTGGAACGAAATAAAGGCAAGTAGACAATTTGGTAGTACTCAAATAACAAATTCTTGTTATATACTAATAATCTCAATTATAAAAGATAGGATAATCTTCAATTTTTGGAAATTAAATAGGGGCAGATTTTTTTTATTTTTTAAATTGATATTTTTTCACTATTAAACAGTCATAATAATTTTCATATCATTATAAAAAGATTAAGGGAACCGGATTGCATACTATGCACAACTCAGCGTTGCTGTGCGGTTCAAATACGGTTGTGGCAAATAAATTAATTTTCACAGTTACACTAAAGGATGAACCTATCTTGGGCTCTTCCAATCTCTTTAAAGGGTATAAACGGTCCAAATTAATGGTTGTAGTGGCATGGGTAATTATAACATTAAAAACAATTTCTGATTGTTCTTATCAAGAACGTTTTTATCAGAAATCATAATTTATAATGTGTGAACTTTAGGTGTTGAAATTAAACCCATAAAAAAAAAAGTTTATTCTGTAATAAATTAAATAATATTATTAATAATCTAAATATAAAAATATGTATTTACGTATATCTACAGCCTCGGTGAACAAGTGTTTAAGTAGAATTTTCTACAAAATGAGTTTCTTGTATTTAAGGTAGCGGAATCTTGTTATTTCTTAGTGAATTATGGGCAAATACAGACATTGGCTTGAAATGGAGTTATTGCCTTCGAGTTATTATAGTTATATTGTTACTCTAATTCAACCGAAAAACTACTAGAACAACAATTAATTATCTCTTACTGGAAAAAATTCCCTTAACCACTTATTCACAAGGACTATAGATGTTATAACAAAGACATTTATGTCACTGAAAGATTCGTATGTACGTACATAGGCTTATGTTTTTCTGGAATAAAAAGCTATGAATGCCCGGGAACTCATGTTAACAAAGGCCAAGAGGCAAACATAATCAATTACGAGAAAGTCAACAAGGCACTCAACGAGCCTGTTCTGGCGGATTAAATAAAGGAGCGAAAATAGGGAACGATTCATTCAAACTGAACGGAGTTATAATGCAGCGAGGTAGGATGGATAATGATCCTCGAGGACTGCACCCCCCTTCCATGCTCCTGCACCCCCCTGCCATCCCCTCCCCCGCAGAGCATACATTCTCTACGAGGGCTGTAATTCCGTCCTTCATCGTCTCTCCTTCTCATACGGATTTATTCCGCTCCCTTTATTCATGCCGACTAGAGGTGAATAAATTTCAATGGTACTTTATCCTATTGCCGTGTATAACTATATTCCCGCAATGAATCTAGCTCAATGCGCTCAAGTTTTTCTCCTATGCGATGATGAATAAATTAACGGATTCCAACGAATAGATCTAATTTATGCACTAAAAGAATATTATTTGTATAACATTTTAATGGTATTTAGCAGTTTCAATATAGTGGAGAATAGGGTGCAATTAGTTCGCAGAAAACCATTCACTAGCAAATCTGTCTTCTTTTTTTTCTATTCTTTAATTATGTACTACATAGTTTGGACACACAGAAAGAATTGAATAGCATAGAAGGTTTCGAGGAATACTGGAATGGGTGCCACGTGAAAGAAGAAAAAGAGAACGAACAAGAAAAAGAAGAATGAACAAGAACTTGAAGGTACGAGATTGCTGAAGCTATATAATTAAGAGATTTGAAGAAAACGTGTGTTTCGATTGAAAGAGAATTGGAAAGAGAACAGAAAGGTGACCAACATCGTAAAATAAATCACTAATGTATATTTATTTAATTATTTACTGATAATATTTATCTTTTGGTTAGTGAATTGATTTTATATATAATATATCTTATATCTGTATAAGATATATTCTGATTGACAGTAATGTTTTTAATACAACGGCTGTGCAGGAAGGTGATTCGTCTGGGATAACGCTCAACCGATCACTTACCTGCAATTTGAAAAATAAATTAGTTTGAACAATCAAACAGCTGAATAGATCTCGTATAATTAACCAACGGTGGGCGACTTGTAAGGAAGTTATATGTGTTTATTGTGACATTGAATGGATATAGATGTACAAAGAGACTTGCTGAAGACTTATTAACTATGGAATAACATTAGCTAGTGACTACTTTCTTTATTTATTATAATCTTGCAATACCGTCTCCTCTCTAATCTCTCTATATCCTTAAGCTAGTATCAAAAAGAAGAGAGATCAAGAAAGTTACATATTACAAAAGCTGACAACATTGATGATATTTCAAATATATATCTAAGGTTAGGAACCCACAAGTATACACACTGACATTAAGTCATAAGCCCAATCTTATCAGTTACAACATGTAATCTATTAGCTTTGTGTAAAATAGCATTTTTTATGAACCTCTTGATTTTCTGATACAAAAATATAAAAATCAGTTTATAATCAGCACCAAGTTAATTGTATAATGAAAACTTTAATAAATACAGCCTATATTTACACCTGATGACTGAAAAATGAAAGGTGACATTCAACGGGTAAGTGGCGAAGATGAACTCATATGAGCCTGGAACAAAGGGAATGGAATTCGAGAAGTAGTAGAGAGGGAGGAAGGAATCGATGTGATGGGGATATATTGGAAGGAGGATGGGAGGAGGATGGGAAGAAGATGGGAGGGGTGTAATCCATCAAGCCTTAATACCACAGCTGGCATTATCTCCTGGAAAACCCAACTACCGAGATATGATAGCGCCGATCCATTTTTACTACCTGCGAAAGGCCTATCTCCTCTCAAAATCCATCCTCCCTACGACATACTACCATCTTATAGTACCATATCGTATACATAAATCATTATCTCCACGCCTCAGGAGATACTTGTGTATATGTATACAAACTTTAGGGGGAGAGATATGTAGGCGGTCCTAAAAGAAAAACACATCAACAATTTCACATATAAATATTTATTATTCACATATGTATATTAGACTGTGCTAATCATTTATATCTGTCGAGTCATGTAATATATGATATTTTAGTTAAACAGGTCTTCAATAGAAGCTATGCTCGTAAAGTTGAACTAGTAACTAAATTAAGTTTAACCAAAAAACAAACAATTTGTTTATGCATGTGTATGTGCATGTGATAATTAAATTAATAGGCAATGTAATCAAAAATTAAAACCAAATATATCCGTCGATGGCCTACGAAAACACTTACTTCTGACATAGTTCGTTGAAAAAAGATGTGGATATCTCACCTTCTGAACTTACAGATTATTATTATTACAAATCCTAAGCAAGTGAAATGTGAATAAAAATTTAAAAAAGTGATAAAGCAGACAATCTAAAAAAGTTATTCACTCCATTCGACCGAGACCTTTTGTTTTGTGTTGCGAAGCTTCACAATTATTAAATCGCTGCTCGAATTAAAGAAGCCTTTACTTAAGAATCGTAATTCGATGTCTTAGTGCTGCCCCTAAATTCTATTCCGTCCAAACGGGTCTTATAATAGTCATGTGCGTGAGTCTTTGTAATTAATTAGGAACTGAGAGCTTTTGTCTAGTAAATGTTTTAGTAGCCTGAAACGGCGTCGATAATTGACTTTATATTTCCTGATAGAAATCATAAACGAATAATTTGTAAAGTGTAACGCTAACTGAATTCATAACATTTACTTAAGTTTCTTTGTATGGAATGTTAATATTTATCATTGATTCGAGTTTTATTGTTGTTTTGTGTGTAAAAACATCTAATTCAGACAAATTATGTTCTGGTTCGAAGGGCAAGAGTGAACTTAAAGGATCCTCCAAAAAAACAGGTCTTCTTGTAGGATTCCGGGCCCTTTTCATGTCAAGGGGAGGATTGAATCGGAAGAGAGAATCCTATATTACCTGAATAGAGACCTACTGGAGGACAGGAAGGCGCCCTAAGAATGCATACAGGAGCAATATAGAGTCGCTGTAAGGGCCTGTAGGACAGAGACCCAATAAAGGCCGCTGCCATTGGAACCGGTGTACATAAAGGAATGAATATGTTTATTCCTCTTGCTTCCTTCCAGGCCTCTCCTTCTTGGGGGTCGTTTCATCATCTTGACTCCTCCCCTATCCTTCGGACCCCGGTCCTATGTACTTATTGGGCACGCATTATTTCCACAAGGTCTGCCTTCCTTTATAACCCTGACAGGATAGAAATATTATTCAATAGTCATTATTAACTTTAACTGTAACCAAACCCAACCCCCAGTCAACAAAAGAAGCTAAGTTTGTAGTGTAACCATTTCGTATTATAATTATTTTTATATTTAAAAATCACCATCAAATAAAAATAAATAAAAAATAATTTATTTCATATTATGTTTGTATTTTTGTATTTATACAGAAATAGTTTAAAAATAAAATCGCCTTCTCAGGTTACTTCAACATTTACTAGACAAACGCTCTAAACTCCCAATTAATTACAAAAGACTCATTAATAAGGCTATTTCACTAGTTTAAGACCAATTTGAGTAGTTGAGACCATAGTAGAGCTTTGAGGCCTTACTAACCTGTCAAATTCCTCTCATTTCCAATCCTAACAATCCGAAATCCTATGTGAAAATCTCTATGCTCCTTACATTGTTACAAATAAATTCATCTATAATTACCGCAACGTCATATTTATTCCTGATTTGGCTCGAACCCGATGCCGAACCTATCATGACGAATCCTATTCTCGCTCAGCACACTAGTTTAAAACCTAACTACTACTTCAATTCCGTATAATCATGCGAGGCGTCTGAAAAGAAGATGGTCTCGTGACCTTCTAATTTAAATTTGTAATTTGAGTACTACCCGTGGGTAATTTCTCTACTTGGCTTTATCTTATTTTATTACATACCATTCTTTCTATTTACTTATTATAGTACATTTGTGTTTCAATGAATAAAATAAAATAATTTATCATTTTTTTTGTTAATATTAAGAATTATCTAAAATACAATTATATCTAGATTATCCAAAATCCTTTCAAAGTCCTTTTACATAAAGGCAAAATCGTTAATTAGTTTAAAAACGAATCGATAAATATTAACGGGGTTAGGATCAACCACCAAAATTACCGTGATTATTATTAAAGGATGAAAGAAAAGAATGCATGTATGTGCAGTAAAATGTTAAGAAAAAATATTTTAATAAACTGTAAAGAATTAATGTTTCGAATATTTGCTCTTATCTAAGGCTAGGACAATTAATTATAAATGGCGTCACAATAGGTAGGATCATTACCTAAAATAAAGTAAATATTATTTTTTACCAATAAAGAAACGTGCTACGAACGTATGAAAGAATATTTGGGACAGAGAAAATTCTAACAGAAAAAAAAAATAATATAATGTAACGTTATCCGTGGTCAATATGAAAAAAATATATGTAGGACCATTTTAAGTGTTTGATTAGTTTTGTGGTCTTACGATATACTCGTAACGTTGTAGCAGAGTGATTCGTTTTTGAAAGTCTAAGGTATATCTGAAAATATATCAAATATATTTATAATGTATAATATATCATTATTATTATAAAATATTCTATTCTACTTTTCATCTTCCTTACATTCAAACCGCTCCGTCAGATAGATATAAAGTAAATCTCAAAAATACTGCCATAGAACTCGGGAAGGGGGTAGATAATTGAATTTCTTCCCTAGTCAAAGGATTATATTTTCGCTATAATATGTGGGGAAGAGGGAGGATCCTATAAATCCATAAACAGTATGAAGCTCCATAAAAAGGAATGGTAAGGTCCTGGAGTGGATTCCATATCTCTCCCCTAATCCTGGGACCCGGGGGAGAATTTAATAAAGGAGGTCCCTGTTTATGTGCCACAGTTATACCCGCCTCTTCACCAGGCGTCTTACAAGCATCCACCTTAAGGGCCTTCACTCTTTCTCCATTTCAAATATTTTGCCTATTGGATTTTCGTTGTCATTTACATCGAAATAGCATTTTTCAAAAAATATAAATGAAGTTGTTCTTTATTAAATTATCATCTGATCATAATTATTTATATTAAAGGCTAGTAAGGGAGTTGGGTAGCTAAGTGGTAGAGCGCTAAGTTCAAATACGGATATAGCCGTATTTATTAAACAAATTTATTTTGAGCAGGGATGTTGAGGCCCTCCTGGGGCTCACCTAGCCTCTATAAAGTGGGTACCCCTAGTGGGGGGAAAATCTCGTGGTTGACAAATCACCTCGCTCCCCAACAACGGTCCAAGTAACAATAAAGTTTCTACCACATATTAAACTCAAGACTCTGCAGTCGTACATTTGTCTATGTTATCAGCCAAAGATGGATCCTGTGGGATCTGTATACCCTTCTGAGACTCACCCAGCGTTTATAAAGTGGGTACCCTTGATTGGAGGAAAAACTGGCGATTTTTAAAGGACAAATCCTCCCTGCGCAAACGTTGTCCGATAATAGTACAATCTCTTCCAAGGCCCTTCAGAGGTAGTGGTACATTTTTATTTATCATTATTAATCACTAAGATAACGGCTCTTAGCCCACATAACTATAATTAATAACTAATAATTATATGAGATGAAAATAGTTGACTGGATGATCTAATGTAAAGGAGATAGTTGGGGGGTGCAGTCAATAAGAACACAGAATAAGTGATGAACTTATATTATGTGCCGACGTTTCGACCAACACTGTAGGTCGAAACGTCGGCACATAATATAAGTTCATCACTTATTCTGTGTTCTTATTGACTGCACCCACCAACTATCTCCTTTACACTAATAATTATAGTTTTGTCCTATATAAGTACAGGCGATTTATTCACGCTGTCACCAGATAATTCCACCAAATGAGGGTACAATACTTGTAAAGGTTGAGAGGGCCCCAGGAGGGTCTCCGACTGTTAACAAATTAAATAAATTATCTGCCACAGCTAGATTGGAATCCGGGACCTTCGGTACGACAACTTAGCGTTCTGTCACAGAGAAACCTCGGTCCTGATTAAACTGAGCTATCAGGCTCGTACCCAGACCAGACAAATTCATTCTGTTCATCGATCTTACATCCCCGTATTTGCATGCAATTTTTGCGATGCATGCATGGGGAAGAATGTTCATTGAATATGACTTTAATTAGGACCTCGTTGACTTAGGTCAATTTTATATTTATAATTTATTTTAAATTAATATTCTTTTGATGGTGATTATTTTTATTTTGAACCGATTGAGCTATCAGGCTCGTACTCAGACCAGACAAATCCATTCTGTTCACCGATCTTACATCCCCGTGTTCTCGCAATTTTTGCGATGCATGCACGGGGAAGAATGTTCATTGAATATGACTTGAATTAGGATCTCGTTGACTTAGGTCAAATTTATATTTATAATTTATTTTTAATTAATATTCTTTTGATGGCTCGTACCCAGGCCAGACAAATCCATTCTCTTTACGAGAACACGGAGATAAAAGATCGGTGAAGAGAATGGATTTGTCGGGCCTAGGTAAGAGCCTGATAGCTCAGTTGGTTAGAGCACCGCGCTATATATGCGGAAGACCCGGGTTCGAATCCCGGCCTAGACAAATCTTTTCTCTTCAAAATAAAATTATTTAAAAAATTCTCATTCTCTATAAAAAACCTCGTTTTTACAAATAAATTATATTGATAACAATGATTGTTGTAGGGTAGACAATGCTGCAAACTCTAGGAATCCGTCAAATTTATCGTAATAGAACTATAATTACTGAAGAATCTCAAAGTCTTAAAAATTCAATTCAGTAATCTTATTTTTAAAAAAACTTATAAGAATTGTTTTGATTTTTTAAAAGTTAATTACATTCTTTACTCACATGGCATATTTGTTATTGATATACAGTTGGTGTGCCATGCGCCTCAACCAGTACTGGCGCAAGGATGCTGAGGACTTATCGAGCCCTTTGATAGGATAAATTATGTAAAGGGATGAGGTGCCACCTGCGGTCCAGGTCCTTAACCCTTCCCGCCCTCCCCGGGTAAGCACAATCGCCCTGGGGAAAAAACGGAGGTAAAAAACATCCTTCGGTTACGGCACAGCGACAGCACAGCATCCGCCGACCCACTTAGGATCTTGCGCTAGCAGGCAAATAGTTTATAGGGAGCTTATGTAAATTATATAATGAGGTAATAAGAATATTAGTGCGAACGCGTTTGGAATGAAGCGATATAATCCATATAAGTTATCTGAATAAGTTTTTCGCTTGGAATATTTATTTTGATTTATTACCTTCTATCAATTGATATAAGATCAACTTGTGGCAGATCATTAATTTAATCAGCCTCAATAAAGTGGGTACTCTTAATAAACGGAAAACTTGGCGGTTCAGTCTCGGAAAAATCACCTATTTGCAAAACCGTTATCCTAGAAACAGTACTGTCTTACCATGAGTTGTAGTAATATAGTTTTTTTTTTTTTGTTTTATCCTATTTACTTGTTATATCAGTTTAATACAGTTGTAAATTTCATTGAATAATAAAATAAAAAAATTGTTTATCAATTATATGGAATTAAATTATCAACGTTCAGAAATATAATTTTGTAAAAAATATTTCAAGTTCACAAATCGATATAATAAAAATGAATCGCCAAATGTCTTGCTAACCGCAAAACTGGAGAACGGCTCGACCAAATAGGCTATTTTTTTTTCATATTTTTGCTAAGGAGCAAAGAAGGTACTTATGGAGAGAAAACCCGTAAAAATGACGAAGGAAACCTTCGGTGGCCGAAAAACCTTGAAATTTTCGGAGTTATTTCAGTTTTTGTATCTCCTAATCGGTGCGTTCTTGAAAAAAAATTGTTAATTAAAAATTGCAAAAACTAATTATTAACTACCGAAACTAATAGACTAATGTTCCGGTAGTTAATAACTGAATCACGATTCAATTGCCTTATTATCTTCAGAACATTCTTAGAGCAATTATAGACAAAAAAATTCCCGTGGGTGGAGCACGAGCTCGCACATTACTTGGCAAAAGTTCGCACATCTTGGTATAAAATGAAGCGGTATATACCAACAATATTTTATTAGTACGATTATTTTTTATATTCAACTAAATGTTTATAACTGCATTATTGTTGTCTGATAATACACATTTATCATCAGAAAACTAGGTAAGGGTTACGATGGGTTCAGTTTTCAGCTGTTTAAATTATGTAGAGGATTGGGTCGAGGATACTGCCTTGAGGAACACCAGCAGATTGAGAAAGGAGGGATGAAAATATATTATTGGGATCTACTTTGAATGCCCTGTTAGTGAAATAGTATTGGATAATGAGAAAATATAAAAAAAAAATAATAATAAATACATAAAAATGACAAATATAGTTAATTATAAAAGATTCCACTAATTCTATCGTAAATTTATCATTTTTAATGCAAGATTATATCCAAATTAAAACATTATTTCTTTTCTATTGAACCTGTTATTAAAATTTTCCTTATAAATTTTAAACACCTGTGAATATTAAAAAACAATGATTTAGCAAACATTATTGGTCATTGTATTAAAAAAAATTCAATTCAGAAAAATAAAAAGTTAATAAGGCATGAATGGGTTTATTGTGTGGAATTACAGAGTAATAGAGAAATTTATAGGCACTAACTTGTCATTATTACGACTGCCGAGCCCTAAACGGGTATACATTGCCTCCTCTAGGGTCTATAAAGGACCTATAAAGTTTTTTCAGGTGTTATATAACTTTATTGTAGTTCGGCGATACAGTTTAGGGATTCTCATAAGAATTTTATTATTGTCTTTTTGTAACTCATCTGAATAGATCTTCGTGGTTTTTGGAGGGTGTTACTGATGGTTGATAAAGTCAAGTTTACTAATCTCGTGAGTTTGGATCATGATTCTGTCAGCTGAGATCGGGTCCGGCGCAAGATAATACAGTGAATCCGCTCTATGGCATGGAGCAGAATCATCTTGAAAAATGAAGTCTCCGCAGTGTGTTAAATGGGAATTCATTGAGAGAATCAAACTCTCTTCCAAATTTCTTTTATATTTTTCTGCATTAACCGTCCCATCTATGAAGTTTATTTTGCCAATACCAAAGTAGGACAAACATCTCCAGGATGTTTCACTATTTTTATAGTACAGGATTCGTCAAATCTTTCATTTGGCCAACGTCTTACGTATGGAGCACCGTCAGAACTAGAGATTTAGAATTTACTCTCATCTGGAAACATCTCCAGTCATCAGATGCCCAATTTTTAAAATTCTGCGCCCAATTTAGGCGAGATTGTTTCATTTTTTTTTTTTTTTGCTGACTTTCTTGCCCGTAACCTTTTTCTCTTAATCTCCTGTTTCTCGACTTACTTATGCTAAATTGCTATCTATAACTAACGAAACTAATAGAAGTTATTAACTACCTAACTATTAAGTAGTTAATAAGTTATTAAATTCCATTTAAACTATTTCATAAAAGCTTTAAGTGCTTGCACTTGCCCTGACCTTCTATACGTCAAAAAGAAATAACGTACAGGCTTAATCGACCATTTATTTCTACGACGGTTGACTTCAGGTTTCAGGTAGCTATTGCTTCGTTAAGGCCCTATGATAATCGTATTCATGATTATCTTAGTAGCGCTTCTCAGACGCACGGTTCTCAGGTTACGGGATGCGCCAGGTACCGAAAGGGTGTAACGAGATACGGAGGGTACCGGGACCGGTACAGGTAGGGTACGAGCCTATGCAAAACGCCCTAGACTCTATATACATAATGTGGGCTAACTAAGCTGGTTTGTTGGCCCGGGTAGGGAGAGGCTATGATTTGTGGTGCTATGCAGATGAGAAGGGGTTCTGCAGGGAGGGTTGCTCCGTCCCCTGGCAGCACAACATCCTAGCCTTATATTTATTTATAACTGAAATATAGCTAGCGGCTAGGAAGACAACCACCAAAATATTATAATATTTTGATATGTTTATTTCTTGATGAAATATTAGTTAACCTTATATATATGAGGAAGAAAATAGTCCGGGTGGAGGCGAGAACAAATTCTCTTCAATAAGAACTTTTACACTTCTAAAATATAAAAGTTATGTTTTTAATTACTATGATAATGATATGCTTATCTAAAAAATTAGAAATGTTAACAAAAGTATTGGCTGTATTTATTAAACACTAATGGCACTAAAGAAATAGTTCTCCTAAGAAACGGTTTCTGACGTCCGCCCGGACCATTTTCTTCCTCTTCGTGATGTAATTATTACTGAAATATACACATTTTTGATAATTGTATTATTTTTCCGTACTAAAACGAATGATTATTTTTATATTAGAGGATAGTAAAAAGGAAACAAATATAGAGTTAAAACGTGTTATGACAACTTGAAGAGACATCCTGCGGAACGGATACCACAATCCATACCAATAACTATTTAAAAACTGGCATTAAATGAGATAGGACTAACTAAAATTAGCAACCGAATTAAACAAAGATATTTTCCTCTTCCTTTTAAATATTTATTTCTTATATAATTTGCTTTTTTCTTTCTTATTCATACATTTCTTCTACCTTGCAGTGTAGAGATTTTGCATAAGGATCGCAACCTGTCTCTGTCAAGGGTTGCTCTCCTGGCTGTCGCCCATCCGATCCCGTTTTCTTTAAGTATATGTTAGAGGTTATGCTTCCAGGTCACCCTTGGCCTTCTCCGAGTCTGTTTCCTGTTAGTTTAACCTCCATAGCTTTCTTCGCTGTCCGGCAGTCATCCATCATTACATGTCCGAACCATCGAAGCTGTCCTTTCTCGATTTCTTTTGTGACTTTTTTCTTACTTAAAAACTTATTATTTATTGAAGAAAACATCCTTACTGATGTTGCAATTGTCGCGCTGATTTCATCATTTAATTGGCCATTCTCACTCATGGTCACACCCAAATACTTAAAGGTGTGGGCTTGTTCCTATTCAGAGTTCTCATTAATTTGAATATTCATTTCCTTTCTGGATACTAGCAAACACCTGGTTTTGGAAGTACTAATGACCATATTTCTCTTTGCCAATTCTTCTGTCCAGGCATCTAAATTTTTCTGTAGCTTTTCTTCACTGGTAGTGATTATTACAATGTCGTCAGCAAATTAATGGAATGAGCTATGGTATTCATTCAGATATAAACAAGTGTCTGAAGTTCTTATATAAAGTATTAGATCATTCTATAAAACAAGCAGAAATTATGTACGAACGTCCCTTCATACATCCGCTGACTTTATCACGACAATGGGGGTCAGACAGGCATAGGGAGCACTCTATATTTTATTACCCTTATGGATGATGTCATTAAAGAATGCAAACGGCGAACCAAGGAGACACTACTTGGATATTGGAAGTCACAACCTATATAATTTGCTACAATTCACAAAAATTATATGCTGTACGAAATAGATAAACTATGATATAGTTTGTGGTTAGTGTTTCCTCATTTAATGTCACTTTTTTTTTCTTTGAGATATAGTTTTTAATGTATTTAGATCACAATAAAAATAATAATGGTATGAAATGTGTGTTTTTAATTACTCAGATAATGTAGTAATTTTAATAAAAATATTACCTGCATTAGTTTACACACACACACATTTTGAATCAATTAATTTGTCTGTTAATTATAGCTTAGAAATATAAAACTTATGTTGATGGTTATAAGAATCACATTTTTTAAATATTTTTTATTTTCTTCCTTGGTAATGTCCTCCCGGTACCTTTTTCTTCAGTCGTTTCAGAGTCGTTCAGGATTAACAGCGGATAACTACAAATTTCAAAAGTTAACTTTTTCACATCTTTCTCTAGTTTGGTCAATCAATGCTTTATGCTCCTGAAACTTCAGGGTTAAAACCGGACTAAAACCACGAGAAAAGGCGGCGAAGAGTCCTGATAGGCAAAATTATTTCACTAAGCTTGCGAAAATGTGACGGAGTCAATTTATGAAATTTTGGAAATATTCTTTTGATCTTGAACACCTCATATTTATATTAATGTGTGGTGATTATGGTGAGGAGCAACAAATGTTATTCCTAAATATATGTGTTTTCTAGTTAAGACGTTCATGGTAAGGATAAGAAGATGAATCATAGTTCGGCTGTAAGCTGTTAGAGTATCGATAAGCCAATCAATAATCGATAGATGGCTCGCTTCGTCCGTTATAATGTAAAACAATCTGACAGCTCAGATAGCTCATTACCTAAGAGGGCCGGGGTACCAGGTGATGGGGCAGATGCAGCACAAACAATACCATTAGCCCTAGCTCTATTGTTATAGGCCGCATAATGAGGCTCTGGTGCATATAGTTAGTTAATCAGCTAGCTAAGGGGAGGCAAGAAGCGCTGTAATCGAAAGCGGCCAGCAACAACAATGCTCAATATGGTAGTCGAGCGGTTAGTAGGCATATTCAATTACAATCTGATTAAACGTAGTTATTGATTCAAATATTTAATTAAAATAATGAAATCAGTTTAATTTTACGCGCAAAAAACTAATGATGGTTATTTTCGCTCTCATTACTAAACAATAATCCATTAACTATTTTTATATTACAGTATATATTATTAAAATTATTTAATTTTGTGCATTTATGTTATTCTTAAGGGTCCCGGTCCCAGAATAAAATTATTTTTCTATTCTATTCTATATTTATATTATATTTTATAATAGGTTTACATTATATTTTATTTACTTATTATTTAATTTTTATAATTTGTTTATTTTTAATCATTGTGTTTTTCATTCAATTATTATTTTTAACAAAGGTCATAGAGAGTTCAATTTAAATGGAATGTTTCGAATATTCAATCAATTCTGTGGAAAATGAGATAAAACCTATAACCATTGTTAACAGTTTTATAAAATCAGTAACAACTGATTCTACAAACTTCCTCTACTGTTGAATATGGTATAGTTAAAATAAATAAATCTAAAAAAAATAATGAAACTTAATTAAGATGAATTAATTCAATTCAATCCCCTATAATTATATTAATAATTAATAAACTTGTATTATTAATAAATAAGTTAATAATAATTAAGATTGTAGTTCTAACCTAATTCTAACCTAAAAGTCTAAAATTCTTGGTTTCGAAAATTTCACTTTTAAATACACTTTTTTAAATTTAAAAGCCTTATGTATATATCAAATTATTTGTATAGTATTTTATTTTTTAATATTAATGAAAATAGTTAATGCCACCAAAATTATTTCTCAGTAGAAAAATGCCGCTGCAGTAAATGGCACATCTCACAATAATTATTGTAATGCTTATATGAAAACTTTATAAAAACTTTCTATATTTTTTAGATTGGTTTGAGCGAAAGAAATTTATAAATCAGATAAAAATTTATTTTCATACAGAAATGAGGTAAAAAAAAATGTTTTTTTTCAATCAATCCAGAAACCATAAAAATAAAAGATAAATATAATATAAATAATTAGATTAAAGAACTTACTTCATAATGCTTTCAGAAACCTAACCTAGTAAAAGTTTGTCAATATAATAGATGGATTAATATAATATAGATGAGATGATATGGGTCATGTAAATTTTTTACAGTTTATTCATTTGTCATTGCCGTAAATTAGAATTTTACATTTTTTATTAACTAATCATAATTAATTTTATTTCCTTGCAGGAAAATAAGGAACATTTTTAATAAATGATTAAGTAATAATTAATAACTGTTATGATCTAGTCAAGAGATTTCTATATCCCAAAATTGGCTTAAAGAATCAAAATGCATTTAGATAGTAATTCGTGTCAAAGAAAAACTATTTTTTGCTCGACTAAGAATATGTTTTTGAAAAAAAATATTATTTTTCTGTTTTGTATAATAGGATCGATCGCCAGGACTACCTGTACCTATTACTGATGATTCATGGTTATAATCGAATAAGGGAGGTAAAACACTTACAAAAAAAAAGAAATGGACATCGATTATTCGTTAATATGAAGACACAAAATGTTTTGCCACATATTGAAGGTTGCTACGATACTAACGCCATGAAATGTCTGCAAGAGTGGCATAGCACACGTGGCAGATGGACACGTGGAGGGGGTGGCAGCCATGTTGCAGGCCCACCCTCTGCGAAGGGCAGTGTCCATTCGGTAACGGCCATGGGCGATGTCATTACCAGCACCATTGTGTCTGTTAACCTGGAGGCATAAAATAATTGTTTGTTAATATGAAAAAAATAATTAAAATAACCATAAAAAGAGTGTTAGAAGTATTATTAATGTCACATAAAGCCTAAACACATTATTTTTTTAAAATTGTAATTGTCATTAAACTTATCTTTACCGAACAAAGAATAATTTTTAGAATAGAGAAGAAAAGGTCCGTTTCAGGTCCCTTTAGAATAAAAAACATGAACAGAAAGAGAAACATGATACATGCCTGACCAGAAGGTTACATAATACACATGATAAGGTAATTACAAAAGTTTCTAAAAATAAATAAAACAAAATTGCAATTTGTAAAGAAATACTAAGCAGGATAAATAATAGCGAATACAAAAATTGATAATGAATACAAAATTAGAAGTTTCAAGAAAAAAGACTGAACAATAAAAGCCATTAATTACTACTAAGAATAAGCAACTGCCAGTCGATGTATAACGTTTCTAACTCAATAGAGTACGTAATATATAGATCTTACTCCCTACTTAAAGACCTCAATTCAAAATGAATCAAAAATCAGACCTTCAGAGAAAATGTTATCTCTGTATTTTTGAAGATCGGTACGACTTATTAATATTAAATTCAAGGGATTTCTGTCAAATAGGCTTTACCAACACTACCTTATAAAATGGTAATAAAGTCGGAAATTCATTATTTTTAAAAATGTAGATTTACAAAAGTTTATGAAAGGAACATACCAATGAATATTACAGAAAATGTGCTTATTTAATCCATCCTTATTTAATTAATAACGCATCATGTAAGTAGTAAAAACATTTTAATAAAACTCATTTTTTTTTAAATTAGAAAATTTAATTTTGATTGACAGAATAAAAAAAAAGAATCTATGGGATGTAGACGTGAGGTAAAGATGCTTAATATATATAAAATCAATTTTAGTTTTATGTTAAATTTTAGATTTCTATCATTTAATTAAAAAATAATTAAAAGTAAATCATCAACTGTTTAAGAAATACAAAACAAGAATAATAAACAAGAAAACTGTTTATTTTATAAAATAGACATAAAATAATTAGGAAATCCATTGTAAATTTAAAATTATAATTAAATATTGCCAGATTTTTTTTTATTCGTTCAATTCACAAATTTCATATTTATTAGATAAATAAAATTTGTCTAAGCATTTTCTTAATTCATTATTAAAAAATGGTCGGGCATCAGGAAATAATCATCGAGAATACATAAGCCAATAAAATGAGATAAATTTTGTGTTAATAATTTACATTGATTCAATATCGCTTCAAATCTGGGAAATTAATTCGAAAACTTTAGAAAATATATTAAACAGATACAGATTCCAAAACGAGAATTTGTATAATCGGTCTAATTTAGGATGCACTGTGTTTGTGTGCATTGCAAATTAAAGAATCCTAATTAATTTTATAACACAACACGAGGCAGATGTAATGGCCGTAGTTTTAGTGTCGCTTGAAATGTGAATATTTAGGAATGAGATACTTTATTCAGAAATTAATTACATAAAGTAATATAATAAAACGGGTGTTATATAAGTTGTTATGTGATTATGTACATTATAATTTATAAATCCTTAATTTATTATATATTTTTTTCTCATTGTCCAAGATTTTACTTTAATAAACAATAAACAAAAATATAGATAAAATAAAGTCAGTGTTATAGGACCCTTTCAGTACTTTATAAAAAATAAAAATTAATAATAGAATAGAAAAGTATCTTTATTCTGGGACTAAGTCCCTTTACAGTAACAAACATGAATTGAAAAAGAAACTTATTATAGATCTGGGCAAAAGGCTACAATACAAATACAAAAAGTATTTTTAAAACTGCCTGAAAATTAAAAAAAAAAAGTACAATCCATAACAAAACACACAGCAACTAAATAGAATAAATAAATAAATTATTCTAAGCAAATAAAAACACGGGCTGATGTTGATAAACTTCTTTGCATTACGTGTATCATAAGATATATAGAAGAGAGCACTATTATCAAGCATTCTTAGAGTAATATTAATTCATACCGAATTGAATACATATGAACATAATTAGAGACGCAAATTAGACCCCTGTTACATCCGATAGATGATTCTACAATATAGCATTATATATTACAACAATATATAAAAATAGTAACAAAAATTAGACTTATCAAGATGTAGGAGATAGGATGACTCACTGGTTGACAGTGAATGAGATGATGTTGAATTACTTCTGGTAGGAAGAAGAGAGGAGGGGAGCGGGATGGTAATTGGGCGGGAACGAAGAGTCAATAATTCTTCTTTCTCCCGCCAGGTTGCGTTACTGCTCTGGTAGTCGTCAGAGACATCTAGTGGATATTATGGTGAACTACTTCTGATACTTATAATACACCGTGATGTGTTCTTAATGTGATATAAACGATTAGTGTATTTGAAATATGGCAACGATATATCATGAAAAATGTCATGTTTACTATAAATTAACACCATAATTAATATGGTGAAATCCTATTTAACATATCTTAAATAAATATTTGTATGCAAATATATAACAGCTCTTTAATTTAGATGCATGAAATGATAACGTTAGCTAACTAAAACAACCGTTACTGATTGAAGAGAACCGATAAATAGATAAATCCTGACGGAATCTCTAGAATTTTATTTCTCTATTTTTGTCTGCTGCAGTTTTGCAATAAATTTACTTCTACTCGCACTCAAATATTACTAAGGAAATAAAGAATTTTAAAAAATGTATAAGAGATCTTAACTTATCGAACATCCGCCACACTACTAAACAAGATAAGCAACGGAAGATATAAAGAATTCTAGAGAATTTAGCGAAGCCCAGTATAGAAATAAAGTATTCATTCACTTCTAGGAGTAAGATACGAGGCGAGGTATTATATGTCTTCTCCGCCGTTACAACCGATCTGTGTATTCATCATTCCTCCTCCGGATACATTTATTTATTCAGATATATATAAAGAGAGGCGCGGGGTGTAGGAGAGAACACAATAAGCCAACGGCGGTAAGAAAGTAATTTTTCTTGAATTTTCCCCCAGATGGCGGTAGAGTCGGATTTCCATTTGTGGCGAAATGGGACGAGATCCCGGACGGATATATAATACATCCCTTACTTTACCCCCCCCCCCCCTGAAATACAAATTGGAGCCGCCAGTGGCGCTGCTATCTGGCACAACCACTCCTCTATATACATAAATCTCCGCTATCCTCCTCAGCTCAAACCTAGTCTTTTTTCTTTCCTTTTTTTTTCTTCTTTTTTATTTAACGTTCATTCTATCTTTCACTCAGCTTATTTTCCCTGTGCATGAACCATAGTTGTTAAAATTATATGTTAAAACACCTAGGTCTGTACTGTAGTTCCTTATCACATAGGCTTGCTATACATAGTCATTATCTGAGGCGTTCAGGATCAAAAACAGATAACAACTCCGAAACTTCAATAATTGACTTATTCACATTTTTAGCCTCATTAGTCAAGCAAATTTATCTAACACGACACTTTTAAATCTTAATTCTAATGGTTTTAGTCCGATTCTGAATCTGAAATTTCGGGAGCATAAAGCATTCCTTGACTAATCTAGCGAAAATTTAAAATAGAAAATATGTTAAATTTGGGTATTATCTGCTTTTGATCCAAAACGCCTTATATAATAGTTATCAAAACATAAATCTCCTTACAAATATAAAACTCCTTTTTGGGAGAGTGTGCTTTAGTAAAAAATTTGGACTGGCTAGTTTGTCATGCGGTATGGTATATCTGAGGCGCCCACAAAATAATTGAATTAATTAGAAATGAAGACCAGCGTGATAAATATTTACCTTTGTAGCCCATCAGAGGTCAATAAGTTTGGTAACTCAGTCTTTTTTCTTACTTTAACCATCCCTTGTTCAAATCCGGCTGTAGTAGATAATTTATCCAGTCTGCTAGCACCTGGGGATGGATCCTGTGGGAAGTGGAGGCCCTCTCGGAACTAGCTCACTAAGCTTGTATAAAGTTAGTACACTTAATTGTGGAAAAAGCTTGGAAATGCGGATGAGCTACTAACATACTAAAGTTAATTATTATTAATAATTAAAAAAAATAAAAATTAGAATAGCCTAAATAGGCCATTTTCATATTTATAATTAATATTTACATGAACATTCCGAGAATGGCAAGGTTTCGAAATTAGATAACCACCAACGAGGCAAATCAGTAATCGATTCCCATTTTATTTTGTATTCACGTAGAAATTGTTCGTTAAAAAATTAGTTCCGTTCAAAGTGGTTAGCAAAAAAAAAATTTAAAAACCTGCGTCACTACAACCCATGAAGAAGACCCTTCAGTATATGCAGTGGGTTCAGTATGTCGACGGCTTAGGCGCAGTAGGTTATATCCCACACAAAATCTGTTTTTGCGTTTTTGGCGCCTTTTGATTCTCACAGTCAATATTTTGTCCCTACAATACGTCGTAAGCCTTATTTCCCTAAAGAAACATCTCTGTTTTATTATTTCAGTATCTAAAAAAATACCAAATATATCTTGAATATTGTTACTGTCATGTTTTTTGTCTCTCCTGTAAAATTTACTGTTAAGGGGATACGACCTATTGCGCCTAAGCCGTCGATATGGTAGGGACTATACTGTTTCTAGAACCAAGGTTGTGTACGAAGCTGATTTTGCCGAGATATTGCTCAATCAACTGTGGGTACAGAGGCTGATTGAGCCCCAGGAGGGTCCGAATATCCCACAGGATCCATTTATGGCTGCGAATAGATTAAATAATTAACATGGCAGTGCTGGATTTGAACCCGGAAGCTTCAGCATGAACCCAGGACTCATTGATATTGAGCTATCCCTCATCCAAAGCGGCTGGGATAACATTGATTTCACTTAGGAAAATTTTCTTGAAGGAATATATTTAGATTAATAATATGATAAACACCTTTTATTTTAATAATGCAGTTCTGATAGTTCCCATCCGATGTAATGAAACGGTTATAATGTAACGTGCGCTTGAACAAACATCAATAAGTTTTATATGCCGTTGCCAATGCTTTGAACAGTAAATTGCACATGTCGTCTGCAACATGTGGATCATTAATGTTCAGTTAGACAGGGCTGGATGACTCATTGGGATGGGACGAGTATTGTAATTATTATTGATACCTTCGAGGGAGATCATAGATCCCGCGGGTGCCCGGAAGTCCTCCTCTGGTCAGTAATCGTAGCCCTTCCGGTCCATTTGGCGACCACCTGGAGTGTCGTGTGCCAGATCAAACATCGATTAGCCGCCATCGATAAAAGTGCGCTAAGTAGTGGTTGACCAGTTCCTCCCGGCTCTGGATGACCTTCGTGGTCCGCCGTTAGGGACCGCTCCGTTAAAAGCTTAATCTTCTTACATTGGTCGTTAGCTGAGTCGATCAGGCGATGTTTAGACTCCTTAAACCAATTTCCTATAAATTGAGTTCAATGACAGATAACTCCATTCAGATCGTAACGAACAGATGATTATGGGATTTTTGTGCTGAATTACCTTCATTTGAGGAGCTGAGTTGCTATTCCGAAGGTCGTGGGTTCAAATCCCACTCGCTGGCAGACTGAATCTTATCGGATCTATCGATCACTGTAATTGACAGGTATTGATAAATATTTAAAGAAAAATCTAACAATAACATTTTTTATAATTTTTGTCAATTGTTTTGATTTGTAAATATTTTTATTTTAAAGAGAAAAGATATGCCCCGCTCGGGATTCGAACTCGGATTTCTCTGTCTCTCCGTGACAGAGCTCTAACCAATTGAGCCACCGGAGTCACCTTCCGGCAGGAGACAAATCTATTCTCTTATTCGATCCCATTTCCCCGTGCTCTCGCAATTTTTCGCGATGTATACACGAGAACGAATGTTCTTTGAACATTACTTTAATTTTATGTATATACGAGGAAGAGAACACTTAGATCGAATTTTCTGGGGCGAAATTGCGTGTGTGCAAATGAAAAATTAATGAATAAACAAATAACAAAACATAACAGTGTATAGGAAAAAATATTCTTGTTATTAAAGATTTTTAAAAATATTGCTGGTGATTTGATACGGTTATGTAGCTCCTAAAATGAAATTAATTGGATGGAAGGAGAATATAATAATTACTAAAATATGCTCATTACCTAGACTACATCATTAAAAATCTGCTTCATATATTCAGATTTATGTATATTATGAATATAAAATAATAATAAAATCTCCCCGTTCAATTCCTCGGAAAATACTACAAGGTAAAAAGTAATCATAATCATCTGGTTACGATGAATAATTTGAATAATATTTTTTAATTCTGAATGACGAGTAATACACCTTCTTCAATTCTATTTTAGGCTCAGAACAACTTTTGTTAGTCTCATAACTACTATTTACATTACTATAATACAACATATGTTTTTTCATGTAATTATGGAATTTCGTTCATAATATCTTTATACTATTTTAGTCCCGTTTATGATTCACCACAATTCATTCAATACATTCACGTAATTTTTCTTAACATAGTTTTGATAATGATGATGGCTCTAACGTTTGGGTCGAAAAGTTGGGTTTCAAAACGAAATATATACATATCTATACCATTTAACTATAGCCCAAGTGAATAAGTGGTTAAGGAGTATTTTATCCAAAATGAGTTATTAGTGCTTAAGGAAGCGAGGTCGTGATATTAATGCCGGGAATAAAGAACTAAGCCAGTCATTGGCTAGAAAATGGTTATTGTTTATATTACAACTCCATTCCAAGCCAAAAATTACGGGATGGCGCGATACCACTTACCTCAATACAGTTAATTTTCTCTGGAGGAACTTCGAGTTAGCCATATATTCATCGGGACCGCAGATTATAAAGACTGTTATGACACTGGTAGTTTACCGACATTTTCGTATTTATGTTCATCTTTTTTTCTGAAATAAAAAGCTACGAATGCCCGAGAATTCATGTTTACAAAGGCCGAGAGGCACGTTCTTGTGGAGCCAAAACCTAAGGGAATGACAGGATTCCGCTTCCCTTAATACAATTAACTTTCTCTCGATAAAATTCGACTTGACCACTCACCGGGGCTGCAGATGTAGATGCCAGTGGTCTGGGCTACGATTTGTTTTTAAAATACTATTATAACTCGTTACCTTGGTAATAATACCCAGCCGGGAACTAGAGGCAGGTTTATCAAGATGAATCCACCGAACGGATTAGGCACCGCTGCCCTTGGGAACAAGTTCTCGTTGCACCTGCTTCCATTCTCACCATCTTCTTGGCACCTGTCAGTAAGAGCTTCGTTTAAGAAGAATCAACTAATCATCTCCTATCCAAAGCGATGGTTCTTCATGGGCTTCAACTGAAAAAATAGGAGAAGATGAACCACCTGTAGCAACCCTAAGGTTCAAATCACTTAACAGCTTTTCTTAGTAAAACTAAGTAATTGATAAGGACTTTTTCTTAGAATGATGCTTATGATTAGACGGAACTAAAGGGGTTACTCAGTGTATTACAATCATAGTTCAAATTATATGTTCATATATAAATAATATATTTCAAATAGTTATACTTTGTCTACATTATATTGGTCACAATGAATACGTTGGCTTATAAGAGACTAGTCTTAACTTTCGATTGCTATATTTTTACTATGCAATGAAGGGACTCACTAGTTGGTCTGAATATTTGGGTATATCTTCAGTCTTGACTGAGAGTACATACAGTTACCAGCACTGTGGTGCGCTGGTGGCTCCAGAGTGTTGGAATACTATAAAAGAATTTGTGGGATATAGATAGTCTGGGGGTGCAGTCAGTTTAACACAAAATATGAAAAACTTATTTATTATGAGTGTCGACGTTTCGACCTACGTTGTAGACCATCTTCAGGGCTGATAGAAGCTGGAGCCAATAAACGAATTTGATTTGCCTCTGTGGGATGAACTCTGTTACCATCGGTAGTCCGAGAGTGTCTTGTACAATGCTTGCTTTTGTAAGTTGCAATTTGTCTTAGTACACCGTTTAGAAACTGTTTTTAGTGATGTAATATTTACTTTTACCATAGACGGGACGGACACATCACACATCTTATTCCTAGAAACAGTTCTCCCTAAGATTGTTTTGTAATTCTTATCTTTAAACTTTCTCTACTTCTCCGTAGACCCATTTATCGACGTACGATTTTCGACGCGCCCTCTCCTTACTTTTCTCCACACTGACGTGAAGCGTTCTCCAAAAACCCGGAACAAGTCTAAAACATTGTTTATATTACAAAATTGCGAAAAAGATGCACTAAATTGAATAAAAAAATAAAATGATGGGATACAGATTTTATATTTTTTTATTGTTTTAATTTTTAAATATTTTTATTTTGAAGAGAAAAGATTTGCCCTGGCTGGGATTCGAACCAGGGTGTTCCGCCTATTCGTGGCAGTGCTCTAACCAATTGAGCTACCAGGGGTCGCCTCACAGTCAGGCAATCCGTTCTCTTCACTGATCTTATATCTCCGTATTCCCGCAGAGAGAAGGATTTGTCTGGCCGGGGTACGAGCCTGATAGCTCAGTTGATAGAACGAGCACGGGGATCTCGCAATTTTGCGATGTATACATGAGGAAGAATATTCATTGAACATTACTTTAATTTGGATCTTGTTGAATCACGTCATTATATCAATTATAATTTTGTATTCATTGTTTTAATTTGTAAATATTTTTATTTTGTTTCAGGGCAAATCTTTTCTCTTCAAAATAAAAATAAATAAAGACTTTATTTAGAAATACAGTTTTTCCCTGTTTACATTGAAAAAATAATGGAATCAGAACCACAGAATATCTGTAAATTATATTTATACAATTTCAGTAACAGTACAATTAAAGCAGTACAATTAAATTGTTGATAAAAAAAGTTGAATAACTTGTACAATGAAGCTGTCCATAATACGACTGGCGATATTATAAAAAATGTTTTCTCCTTTTGGAATTAAGTGCAAATGGAGTGTTATGGAATTAAGTGTGGAATTCCCTAACGCGATATCCATTATGAAAAATATATATTTTTTAATTATTGATTATTGAATTTTATCTGTAAAACAAATATAGATATATGCTTTTAAAAGACATGTAGTTCAAAATACGACTGACGATATTATTAAAATGCTTCTTATTAAATAAAGTGCTTTACATTCCCTTTAAAGTGTAAGCATTCGAAATATATATTACGTACATTTCTACGAAGATATTCGGGTATTTCCTAATTTCGTCTGATAGGATTTTACTAGTAAAATAATCTTTTTGTCAACTTCGTCAGATTGGAGTCAGCCCTTTAAAAAAAAATAAGACAGGAAAACACGATGTTGCTCAAAATACGACTGGGGATATTATTCCAAGTGCTTTAGAAGGCCACTTACCCGACGGAGAAGATCCCTCCCATTACCGATCAAATAGAACTCCTAAGTTGAGTGGCAATAGCCTCCCCGGTAAACACATATTTCAGCATGTTTTTGGCAAATGTTTCTCCTCTCTCCTTTTTTTTCCGAGTGCCTCTCTCTCTAATGGATCCTTCTCCTATCTCTCCAGGTACTGGAGCTGGAGTGGGCGTCCGTCCTGGCTGTCTGGGAGCCTTTTATTTTATCCTGAGAGGGAAGATAGCTCGGGTAATATGACGGAGAACTCAAGTGCAGATTTAAGGGAGGATGGGCCGCTTGGAAGTGTTCGTTGTCTAAAGTGGTAAGAACATTTCTTCTTTTATTCTAACGTTAGATAGAATGGTTATTCAAAAAAAAAAAAAAAAAAAAGAAGAAAACGGGGATTTTCGGATATCTTAGAGAGGATGTAAGAATCAAAAACAAACTATTTACTGACAATGTAATAGTTTGTTTTATTTAACGTCACATTTAGCTGATGTGGCTAATCGGACGATACTCAGTGGGAATCCTACAGTTTCCTTAATAAACAGGCAACCTTAGGGAGCACCTGACACAGTAAACTCTCGAGGACACCATTTTACGTGGCCGAAGGATGGAATAACTAAGAATTATTATATCGGTTTGACAAATTTAATTCATATGATAGACCCAAGAATTTAGTTGAAAAATTCAATGGAAAAAAATAATTAGCTTCCTTTATCTAGAATTGAGTTTCCAAATAAATAAGAATATTAAATAAAGGAAGGGTCCATTTTAGCAGGTTTTTCCAATTTACTTTTTTGTAATCCAACAAAAAATAATAATGGCAGAAAGATATAAACTTCAACTATATCCGTCATGCAAAGAATTGTCAATTTAAAAAACATGGTAAATGGTAAATGGTTTTTTGGAAATTTAAAATGAAAAAATAGACTGATATAAAAGTTGAAATGTATTAGAGTATTGCTGTTACTAATTTAAAAGTAAATATCTCAAAATACTCTAAACTTGACAGAAATAACTAAATAAATTTCAAGTACATTATAGTTTTCTTTCTCTCATTTAATATTACCTACTTTATAAGGACTAGCTGAGCCATTTTATAATGTATCTCAATAAAAATTTGAGAATTTCATTTAACGCCACTCGGATCATTCCATATAATTCATACAGTTATATAACCAACAATTTTTTAACATCACTGTTAAAAGTTTCATTATCAGAACGAGCACACGCCTTATATTATATTTGAATCTCTCAAGGCGATGAAATTGACATACTTTAATTCATCGCAAAATTGACTCATTCTTTTCCCTATTTACTGACTAGGTAAATTTGAGCATCCATAATAAATATATATAACATTTCTGAAAGGAAAACTGTTATACCAACTAGAAAGGATTGCCCAATAAAAAAGCAGAAATAAGACTCCAAAGCAATATAAAATATGAGTAGGAAAATTATCTTTTTTTTGAGATACCAGTTCACCATAAGGAACAGACGATAAAAATATGTATGTAAGACTAGAGATACACTATTTTGCATTGCTCTAAATTAAGGTCCATTAGCATTAAAAAATAAATAGACATGTTTGTACACTATTTGCATAAATTTAAAAGTAGAAATAGCCTATTTCAAATAAGTATTATTTTAAGAAGGAATATAGCGTGGGGAGGGAGGCTGTTTTGTTCTTCTGCCGCTAGGTAGCAGCACTACTCACGGTGAGCTTCGATCTAGCGGCGGTTGATGGAACTACAAAGGATTCTCAAATCACTTCCTTTCTATAATTATCATTTGCTTATTAGTACAACATTTAGTGTCTTATAGTGCAAGAAGGTATAAAATTTAATTTGTGAGGTAAATACTGCTTGTAAATGAACTATTTACTGTATGAAAGATACATTCAATATCTTAGAAAGTTTTATTGTGATTTTTATTGAAGTTAAAAAAAAATCTCATGCTCGATAAAGTTAAAGTTCACATAGTAATAATCTGTAATTACTTCATATTGTAACAAATTAAATTACATTAATAAAAATATTGTTTTATATTAGTAGTTAGTTGTAAGCTTTGAACTTTAAGTATTTTAAAAAAGTGAATATTTATTTTGTTTTAATTTTTGTTAAAATAATTATTATAACTGAGATCAATTCTATATTTTAACAATATATCTTTAAAATATTATTACATCTCTGACAAATTTTTTTCTTCCTTTGTTTCAGGATAATAGTTTGCCGGTCTTTAGAAAAATAAATGCTTTGATTTGTCCATCAGAATGAGGTGAGTAGTGATGTCCATTCTTTTTACATGTTTAATCTTTTTTTGTGTATAAATTTAACTTCACATTTGTCTTCATAGCGGTACATTTTTCAAAAACATATTCAAATTGAATCATTTATCAAACTAAGTTATTTGTTATAACGTAGCCTGATAACTTCTTCAAGTTGTGTCAATGTATCAACATTCTAATGACAAAATAAGTTTTATAAGTTTGCAGAGCCTAAATCCTTAAAAAAATATATAAATAGGTTATTTATTTACATGTAAATGAACATGCATATTATTAAACAATTAGACACTGTTATTTTAATTTTCTATTAAAAAATAATTATACATATTTTCAATTAGAATATTTCCAAATCACATTTCATTTATTAAAATGAAAAAATTCTCTATAACGTACCAAATTGTGATTCTGTTTGGCTCAATTTTATATTTTAAATTATATTACATTAGTTGTGGTAAATGATTTATGTTTCTATTTATCTAACATTCAATGTATTCAAGGAATTTACCCACGGTTATTACAAAACAATCAAATATTAATCATATTTTTCCATTGGGTTTTATAAATATAATATAACATGTATTTTTCTATAATTTTCTTTATCCTTCTTAGATGGATTGTTCTCTAGTTTCATTCTATAACACTCTAAGAATAACCTACAACAATTAAACTATTCGAAAATGGAAAAAAATAATAGTGTTACATTTTCACGTAATAACATATTTGCCTAAGCAAGCATATTTGATGATTGAGGACTAATCAAAAATTCTCTTAATTGAAAAGAGTTTAGAAATAGAATTGAGAATATATTTTATATTTGATCGAATATTTTTATTTTTTAGACTCCCATTGCTGTACTCAATTCTTTTATTAATATTAGGAGAAAATTAAATTGGTAAAATCGATTGATAGTCTAATTACATTTCAATAAATACAAGATTCATAATCAAAGATTTAACAATTAATCATTTATGAAAAGCAGGATAATGAATTATTAACTTCTCTATTTGAGTTTTACAAATACAAAAATCAAAATTATTTCAGAAATTTAATTCATCTATAATTTAAAATAATAATAAAAAATGTAGTGACAGTGAAAAATGTAGATACTAATAACCTCTATTTTTCTTTATTTTTTTTCTTTAATATTTTATTCACAATTCTTAGCGGTCACTGACAACCATTACATGTGTTTAAAATAAACAAATAAATACAATAAACAGGCATGAGGAAGAAGTTTGCACAGGAGCAATTCTTCAATCTTGTTTTAAGTCATTCAAAGAGTTCTCTCATCCAGGTTATTTTCAATGGTCTGTGAATGTTTTTTTTTGGCCATTTCCTGAACTAGTCTATTAGTTTTAATTTATTATTGCCCATGAAACACAAATAACCTAAAAAAAATATTTTTTTTTTCCAATAAGTTTTATTAGCACACAATCTTATGTAATAGACATTTTTTTTATGAAGCTTTGATTCACAAAAATCATATTAGAGGTATTTTTGAATTCATTATTAATAGTAATTAAATTAGGTAATATAGCGATGGGACATTTTTATTTACTTTTTTCAACTTCATCAACCAAGTGTTATTTTTAAAAGATTAAATTCGAAAATAATAAATGGATCATAGTAATATTATAGAATATAGTAAGAAGATAAATACGAATTGATTTATAATAAAAAATCTGGTCGTACTACCTATATTAGCCTACGTTTTTTTTTTGTTTTCTTTTTTGTATCCTTTTATTACTTAATGACTATGATGTATTCATGGAATAAAATATACAATAAGCTAAACTATTAATCTACTAACTGCACATACGACAGTAAGTTAAAGCTATATCTATAATTTGAGTTGAATAATAATAAGTTATTGTTTTTGGAATGTTGAACGGACGTGCTTGATTTAACCTTGATCTTGGAATTGTTTTAAACAAGAACCTACGATCACCTGAAGTCATGCCAATTTCTCAAAGCATAAACCTCTCCTAGCGTCATATTCTAATATTAGATCTAATCTATCTGACTTCATGCCTTTGATGTGGGAGTACACTGGGAAGCGAATAGTGGAATAATGCTTATGTGATTGTTGATAAGAAACTAGATTTGATGGTGAGGGTACAATGAGATAAGAATAAAATAAATATTAAAACGGTTTTCATAAAAATGTTGATTTCGAAACATTTACAAAATCTATGTAATCATTCTAATTATAAGAATTTATCGTGAAATTATGTGAAACATTAACCCATAAAAATTATAAGTAAATTGAATGTCTAAGGAAACAAAATCGATCTGATTGTCTGTGTTCTTGAAGCAATGTAGACTTAATAGCGGCTAAAGACAGATACATAGTTCATCCTATCGAATATCAATGATCCAATGATACAAGTTCATAAATTATTTTTTAAGTTACAAAAGGATATCATAATAATTAGCAATGGTATTTTGCAAAAACTGTAGGGTTTGGGAAAAACATTATTGAATTTCGATGTTAGGGAACGGGGTTCCTTATGGCGTAGCTATGTGCTACTGATCTCGAGGACTCTGGTCCGAGAACGGCTTTGGCAGGTGATTATTTATTTTGTTATCAGCAATGTCAAAGAAACCTGATATTTTATTTTAACCACCTGAACTTATATCCCCTGATTAGTGAAATTCGATCAAATCAGTTATATAGGAAAAACCTGGTTAATTGAACAAAACCAAATATAACAGTGCTATTATCGACAGAAAACAAAATTAATAGTTTAAACTGTAAATGTATGAGGAGATACACAAAAAGCTATGACGTTTCGAAATTTATCATCCACCGATCAAGAGATCACATTTTCTTAATTTAGCTATCCTTTATGTTCCATAGCTTCTGTTTTATGTCTAATTATTCATTACAGAGATCCGCCAGATACCAGATTAATAATCGTTATAAAAATGTATTTTTTACATTGAAAATAGCTTATCATTATGTTCTTACCTGGAACAACATTAAAAGTTGAAATTTACTTTCAATTTTTAAAAATTTTTATTTGTGATGATAGTTCTAATAATAAACTATATTTTGTATAATTTATTTTATATTTATTATTCTTATGATGGTGATAATTTTTAAATATATTTATTTTGAAGAGAAAAGATTTGTCCAGGCCGGGATTCGAACCCGGGTTACCTACGTCTCTAGCGCGGTGCTCTAACCAACTGAGCTAACCTGTCTGGTAACACGGCCAGACAAATCCATTCTCTTCACCGATTCTATATCCCCGTGTTAGGTCTGTTGGTTAGAGCTCCGCGCTAGAGACGCGGGCTACCCGGGTTCGAATCCCGGCCAGGACAAATCTTTTCTCTTCAAAATATAAATATATTGTGTATAGGCGTTTTATTTGTCTATTTTTCAATTCTCTTATTCACCTATAAGAGTTGAATAAATAATATATGTAGGATAGGTTTACTAAAAATGTAGGAAACTATACTAAAATATCTATCTTATTGTGAATACATCCATACAAATGAAGTATAGTTTACATTTGTTTGATAAAACTTACATTTCAATGGAAAATAAATTTCATAAATGTATTTTTTGACCTCAGGTTGCGAGTTCTGTTATGATTTCATTTCTGAATACATTGAATAATAATAAAATGAATTACCATTTATGGCACCCTTGGCTGTTGAAGGAATAATCTAAAGTTAAAAGCAAAACCTAGAAAGGTGTTGGATTGAAGTGCTATTTCGTGCTTGGGCGTTGCATGCAATAATACGATTGGTGACAGCGCTGTAACTCAATAGTTTCTTTTGAAAGGGAAGTATTCGGTTTGAAATTTACATATTTTTTAAACTTATTCAATCTTATTTATTCCAAGATTATAGTATTCAATTATAGCAGCACTTTTTAGTAACAAATAAAATCAAATGTTGGATAAACTATAAACTCTGAAGTTGTATTTATCGGCATCATTATTTTAAAATTTCAATATAAAAAGTCATAGATTATGTTTTATCAAAGCAATAAATACCATTTCGAATACTATCATTCTATTATATTCCAATGTTATTTTTTCTTTGTATGTTATTAAAAACTAATTCTTATGCAATCATTCATGGATGGCATTATATGGATAATTCCATGAAATAAAGATTTTGCGAAAGATTCTAGTATAACAACGTACTTGGCCGAAGATCTTGGGTTAGCAGCCCGACATGTGGTCTTAGGATTTTTTAAAAGGGAGTAATGCCGTCCTTCGAAAGGGACGTAAAATAGAGATCCCAAGCCAGTAATGCGTCAAGTAATGTTCTTTACATTGCAGTTTTGAGAACTATTTCCTTGACTCTAATATAATTGGGTAGAAGCATGTTCCGTCAACTCCAATTCAAATTTGGCGCCAGTATTAAGGAGCGCTTGCAGTTCCCACACCCACCGCTAGAGGCCAGCACTACACGCGCCCCACCTGCTGCGGCGCGGCTATTTGACTTGTGCTCGACTCAAAGCCTTCAGTTCGTGTCCGTCACTTGCTAAGTTATTGTGCAATTTTACAACTTTTTTAAAAATAAAAAATAAAAGTTTAATTGTTTGTAACTAAAACAAATATCTCATCAACGAATATTCCTAACATTTATGTTAAATCGGTTTGATGGTGGCTCCACCTGCAGCCAGAAACCTGCCCAGAAGGGACTAGAGTTGTAAACACTGGTAAGCTGTCAAGAATTTGAATTAAAATACCTATCCTTCTCTTTATATTAATTTAGACTAATTATAATTTAATGAGAAAATTCGGTTACTTTGATTCAAGATTCAAAAGTGATTTGCACGTAGTCTTAAAATCTGTTTTTTTATTTAACAATTCATTTAACTAATTTCTGTTTTTTTTGCAATAAATTATGATTTTTATAATCAATGTATTAGTTACTCATTAGTACGAGTAAACAAAGATCAAACTTATAAAGTATGACGAATTAGTGTCCTCTTAAAGTATTTTTATCCACTTTTATATATTTTTAAAATTAATACTTCTGTTCATTTATATAAAATATTTGAATATAGAACTCAAATTGCTTTATTAATTTGATTTGATTTAAAAAATAATGTTAAATTGGAATGTAATTAAATGTACAGACCGATAACAACAATATCTTGATTGTATTAAGCTTATTCAGATTGGCTTAAATTGTTTGCTTTGCCTTGAATTTTAATGAAGTTAGTTGCTAACGATTCACATTTAATGAATAATAGTTCTGCAGCGCGATAACACCGCAATTAGCAATACTTGAAGTAAACTTTTTGACTGATTTATAACATTTATTAATTGACTACTAAGATTTGATAAGAATAATAACAATAATAAGACTCTGAGATTTCATTCTTATTAATAAATAAACAAAAAAAAAAACGCTTTTTTATACCTTAAAAATCTAAAGTTAAACAAGGTGGTTTCTGCGTTTAGTTTTGTTTATATCATAACTATATATTATTTGTTTAAAAATTCGCATTAGTAATTAATAATGATTGATTTTAAAAATGCTAAAGTGATTACGTAAAAAAATTGAAATAATATTCAGACAGCTATTTACAAAACCAACGGTATTGATTACGCATAGCTGCAATCAATAGGTAATAATTTTTAAAACTATTTCATTTTATTATTTAAAAAAATAAATATAGTAGTCCAATCCTTCTCGAAAAGCCTAATATTATCTCTAAGTAATCATTTATGCGAACAAGGACATCTTGGGCAGTTACTAGGTCAAATAATTCATCAAAAGGTCAAAGAAAATGACGTTGCCATCATCTATAATCTGCAAAGTAAGATTTGCCAATCATTCATCTTATGAATGACTTAGGTTGTCTCCGACAGTCATGTATTCACTCTGGAAATTGCTGAAGTTTTATTTTTGGTTATGTATGAGCTTGTTGTTTGTATAAAAAATCTAATCATTTGAATATTTTCTAATAACTCTTATATTATATAGGTATAATAAAAATATTTTTATTCATCATATAAAGAGAGCGGTATTGTCAACTTTTTTTTTATTAATCTTCATAGCATATATTAAAAAATATACATGAGCACTGAATGCTTCGTTTTCATTTTATGCCTTGAATACAATGAATTTTGATATGCTTGATTCATTCAATAATCAATTTCTTTGTTCTAACATCGTTAGTCTACCAGGTCATAATTCATTAGTATTACATTATTTTTTAAAATATTTGTTTGAAATAATATTGTATATAATTTTAATTTTAAATTAATATTTTCTATTTATTTTATGTGACTTTTTTTATTATTGACTTTTAACAAGAAATAAATGTAACTTATTAATTCTGAAAATGTTTCATATTTTTTACTTTGTATAGACTGTATACATCATACTGACTAATTTATTTTAACCGGCACTAGAGTCCAGGTACCTTCTATATATATTATATTAACAGCGTACAAACCCGGTTTATATTTACCACTTATATTTATGACACTCTCCAAAAAAATATATATTTATATTCTTAAAGGTTATCAAATTATATACTACGTGCATTAAGTCTCAGAGTTTGAAAAGATTGTATTGTTAAAAATCATTAATTAAGCCAGAAAATCATTAATTATTTCAAGCTGTGCATTTTCTGTAAATAAATAAATAAATTTAGAAGATGAAAAACCTTGTCTGGTATTTTAGAATGCCTCATGTAGAATAGAACAATTATTTTTTTTTAAATTTAATTGTTATCTTTAACTACTGTTGCAACGATTAACACGTTTGACCTAGACATAACGAGGCATAATTCAAAGTGCTCAGATATAATTTATGTTTCATTCCTCTAAAGAATGCCTGATGTGTTTTGCGGGAAACCATACTAGGCTCGGGGTGTGTCCGATAATTACCGAAGGAGGACGTGGAATGAATCGATCATGAGCGATAATGTATCGCTAATTACGGTGAGTGAAAAATTGAATAATAATCAGCAAATTATTCACATGTTTGGATCGATTCTAAAAAAAATGTATAAATACGTAGTTGTGAATAATTTGCTCTAATTAACCTGCTCTTACAATTGTTTATTTGTAATTACAGATTATTCGAGTTATAGTTTTTCTTCAATGTATATAAGTTTATTGATTATGATCAGTGATATTTAATTTTAACTAAATTTCATAATTTGTCCAGCTTTACTTTTAAAAAAATATAAAATTTAACTATACGTAATACATTTGATCACTTATACGTTATAGCAGTAATATTTCACACTGTATTATTTACAAGAATATTATCTATGTAGTACATCGGACACTGTATACCGGCCTGTAGCCGATTTTTTATTCTATACACCGTAGAAAAAAAACATTTCTAACATTAATCTTGCCAAAAGCCATTTTAAATTTTTACCAATATTAAGGGAATAAGTAAATAAACATTTAAATAAAAGGAAATTTTATTTTTGCTTTGTCAAAACGTATACATTTTTATCCCAAATTAAATCTTAAATCGGCTTATTTTGCTAAATAATAATGAACCATTTATATGTTTATGATAGAAAAATTTTTTCTGACGCATTCCTTTGTCAGGAAAGCCATAAAAGCTAGCGGACATGGATACGACCTTTCCAGAAGAACGACCCATATTATGGATTTACATTTAAATATTACATTAATGAGTTTAACATTTTTAAAACGGATCATTCTATATACCTACTAATTTGAAAAATGATAAAAGTCTTGAAAGCTAAAAAAAAATGTTATGAAATATTAAAAATTAGATGAAATATTCTTAGTTAATAGATGTAAAAAATGTTTAAATTGGATTTAATTTAATAAAAAAAATACTAGACGTTATTGACAATTTTGTAAGAGCTGATTTGTTATATGTAGTATTTAAACCTTATTTGTTTCGAATATATCTATTTAATTATAGTTTATAATGATTGGATATGAGGATTAAGATTAATTCAACTTCATTAATAATGTAATATAAATGTTGTAAATATTTTAGTGAGTATATTGTTTGTTTCTTTGGAAATTTCACTTATTTTTTGTATTCAGAATTCCCGCAATCCGGAAAACAAACGTCTAAAAATACTTCTTACGGTAAAACTCAAAGTAAAAGTTTGAGTAACATATTCTCTAATTATTTCTCCACCTACTTCAGTACTTTTTGAGAAGGTCCAAGTCACAACGACCTATAAAGAATACATTCACCAAAATATTGCAATGAAATGACTATGTAAGTTGCTTTTAACATCTTCGGAAAACTAAAAAAATGGGTATATGATCGCCTCATTTAATTTTTTTCAAATTTTGTAGTCAATCAAATATAATTGTCAATTGAGCTGCATTAACTTTAAATTAAATGGATAATGGATGGTTGGATACTGAATCAATATTGCGGTTATGAATCAGCAAAATTATTAAATCGACATTGAAATCACAGTTCAATATTACTACCAGGTCTGCAAGTTTAAAATGTCGTTTATTTCTTAAAATATAATTTAATTTAAAAAAAAAAAAATTATAATATATTTTATTGAAAGTACTGGCCCTCGCTTTCTACACATTTTGTCCATCTCTCGGGCAATCTATGGATACCATTCCAAAAGAATGCTTCATCTTTATTTGAAATCCATTCATCGAGCCATTTTCTTACATCCTCCAAATTGTTAAAGTGTTGCTCAGCCAATGAGTGTCCCATCGTTGAGAATAGGTGATAATCAGAAGGCGCCAGGTCAGATGAATACGGCGGGTGGGGTAGGAGTTCCCAACCAAGCGAAGAAATCGTTTCCTTAGTCAATCTGGCTGAATGTGCAGGAGCGTTATCATGCTGAAGAATGACTTTGGCGTGCCTGTGAGCCCATTCTGGGCGTTTTTCGATCAATGCGTGACTCAAATTGATCATTTGTTGTCGGTAGCGGTCGGTATTGACTGTTTCGCCGGGGTTGAGAAGCTCGTAGTAGACTACTCCCTTCTGATCCCACCACACACACAGCATTGTCTTCTTCCCAAAACGATCCGGTCTTGCACTCGATGTGGATGGTTGTCCTGGCGTTACCCATGATTTTATTCGTTTGGGATTCTGAAAATAAATCCATTTTTCATCGCCAGTTACAACTCGATGCAAAAAACCCTTTCTTTCGTGGCGTAAAAGCAGCATTTCGCACACAATTTTTCGTTTTTCCATCTGTCGTTCGTCCAATTCACGTGGAACCCATTTTCCAACCTTTTGAATTTTTCCCATAGCTCTCAGGCGATCGGAAATGGCTTTTCTAGTGACATTCAACTGTTCTGCCATCATTTGTTGGGTTTGGGTATTGTCTTCGTCTAATAAAGATTGCAATTCGACGTCCTCAAACTTTTTTGGTCGATTTTCTCGTTTTTTATCAGTAACATCAAAATCACCACGTTTGAAACTTTGAAACCAACGTTCACATGTCTTGACGGTTGGAGCAAGATCGCCATAAGCCTCAACAAGAATTCGATGACATTCAGATGCCTTTTTCTTTTGATTGAATAAGAAAATCATGACATGCCGCAAATGCTCTTTATTTGGCTTAAAATTAGACATTTTTAACACCAAAGAAAGGTATGATACGTCCACGTAAATGTCTTAAAAACAACTGACTTTTGTAAACAAATGACTAACAAACAAAATAGCGTTTAGAGATAAGCAAATCCTTCAATAGGCTAAGAGCGCATTCTATTGGAATTAAAACGACATTTTAAACTTGCAGACCTGGTAAACAAATAATTAATTTTTAATACCAGAATTTAACAAACAGTAATTAGGTGATTGAAAAATACCGTAGTTAAGCGAAATTAACTGACAGTAAACAGATGATCGTAAAATAAGCCATTCTAATAACGTCTATATGAGATGTTATCTTTGAATGTTTACATTTTAATTACGCTAAAAATATGATCAAACGGGCAAACCTTTTTATCACTTATCACTTAGCAAAGACTGATGTTTTAAACCCAATAAGCCTTTTAAATTTTATTATGAAATATCTAATAATAATTGAAATCGTTTAGGGTTAAAAACGATTAGTTTTGACCCAAATGGACACTACCAAAAATAGCAGCTCATATAAAAATAATTGATCAAAAACATGGACATATGATCAATCTAATCTTCCATTAGGATATTAATGATGTTAAATATTATGATATTAAAATAGGCTCATTATGGATTTGAATATGGTTACTAAACTATATTTTATATTTTCGTTTATATATAATTTTTTTCTTACTCTCCCTCGTTTGAAATAATTTAAATAATTGAAATTATGTTGAATGTCCAGATTAACTTGCCTAAAGTGTTATCAAAATAAGCTCATTATGGCTTTAAATATTGATGCCTTAGTTTACAAATGTGTCAAGTACAAATTTTTCAAAAATGGGTTTTGTTATATAAATAATATTGTAAAGTTGTGATAAGGAATTCAAAGATCATATGTTGATATAAAATTAATAAAGAAGCTGTAAAGGTTGCAAAAATATATTGTTTACTTAACCTTGAACTGTATTTCTTGTGTTAAATTATTATCAAAGTTGACTCATGTAAAATATTGTTTTCGGCACTTAACACATGTGTGAACTAAGGCATCGATATGCCATTGTACGTTTTAGTTGACAAATATTAATTTAAAATGTTGTGTCATTTGGATTCTACTTCATTTGTACCATCTGATTTAAAATGCCATGTCTTTTTAATGTTTTAATATATGTTTATGATGGTATACATTATGTAAAAAACTATAACATCCTAGCTCATGTATTTATTGTTGTTATAAATGTATTTATTATCTTTAGCTGCTTTGTACCATGTCACGATTCGTACTTTTTATTTATTTTGTTAAATTTTTTTTTTGACACTTTAAAAAATATTTTATGAATTGTATTATGTAGCCTTCTGGGCAAACTTATATTGTTTCTTTCTCTGTTCATATTTATTACATTTGTTATTCTTAGGGGACTTAGTTTTCTATTCTAAGTTCAATTTTATAGTCTATTTTCAGCATTTTAAGTGAGCATAGTATATTTTTGTAACTTTTTAATTTGTATTATGTAGCCTTCTGGCCGGATATATATTATGTTTCTAAATAATCTTGTTTGTTATTCTAAAATGACCTAGTCCCTGAATAAAGTAACTTTTCTATTCTACTCTATATATTATTTAAATGAGCGAGTGGGGTTTGTATCACGTGTTACTCATTTGGTAAATTATATTGCATATTAGATGGGTCAATTTATTAGATCATTTTAAAGATTTTTGAGGGGTAAAAATGATTAGAAATAAGTTTCTATATTATATAATCAGTTCTTCGGCTGTTTCAATGTTCGCAATATTAGTATGTTATCAATAAAGGTGTCATACATTGATTTTATACAGACTTGGGGACTATTCGCTGAAATACTGCATATGACTGAAGACTTCAAACAAAATGCAGGGGGACAAACACTATTATTTCTGTTGGTGACATCCCGAGCTTGACTATTTATAAGCATTAGCTCAGCTCGGAGCAATTTTTAAATCTCTTGTCACGTCTCTATCTGCCTAATGCAGTGAGTGATCTCTTTCAGTGTCGAGGCTCACCATCTGTGGTGTGCTTTGTTCAGTCATTGCTTCGGAGCAACGTCACAATTAGAGGCGGTTTGTCTAGAATAGGGAATCCATTCCGAAGATGAACAATAGGGCAAATCGATAAAAAAAGTAGTATACATTAAGATCGTATTATTATTTCCTATGAATGTTTTAAACCTTTACTACCACTACAGCCTGTGAAGGGTCTGTGGTTCAGTACTTGGTAAATACTGTAATGTTTCTTGGCCAAAGGCTGTGCAAGGTGATGATTTGAGGCACCCACTAATAGAGGCTGGGTGAGCCCATAGTATCCGTCTCCAGTTGCTAACAGGTTAAATAAAAGTCTGCCAGCAAACGGGATTTGAACCCAGGACCTTTGGCATGGCAACTCAGAGCTCTACTGCTGAGCCACTCCACTCCCTCTTTCAATATTGATAAACATAATTATATTTTATACATATTAGTTTTTGCTATTCACACTGCATAGGCGGTTCAAGAGGACAGAATATGGTGATGACCTATTGGTTGTATGCAGCGTTATTTTATGACGAAAATTATTCCTTGGTTACTTCTATATTTATGGGAAAACCTCTCCCACCAAATTTTCATAAACCAGTTTTCAGTGGAATCTAAAATTTTCCGACAATGCAACCGCGTTCCTTAACTATGTTAAACGTTTTATTAAATTTTTCAACCTCCTTGTGAAAATGTTCCCCCAACTCTCAAGCATTACTTGCCTATGGCGGATGTTGACATTTTTTATCCTATTCGAACCGCAATATATGGATAAAATTACGATTTTATTTCATAAAATAAATTTTATCTTAGCTTTAAATTTTAATATATGCAGGAGAAAAATGTTTTACTTCAAGCAGGTTATCAATTTTTTCCAAATGTTTTGTTTTACAATCTTTTGGGGTGGAGTCTAATTCGCACCCCTATTATATTATATATTTTATTATGTATCCATTAGCTTTTGCTAAGCTAGAATTTAGGATCTTATTCTATTTAATGCTTTCTTAATTTTTAACTTAATTTAATTAATAATTATGAATCGAATAGTTTAGGACCGGGTTCAGCTTAAAACAATTCTGTTTAGAAATGAAAAAATGTAGCTACACTTATTGTAAATGTCGGTAAACATTATTTTAATCCGTAGATTATAAACAATTGCAATTTTTACAATGTTTTATTTTATTATTTTGCTATTTAATTCAAAGTGAAAATTATTATAATTTGCTTTTGTAATATTATGGTAGATCAAAATTATATATATATATATATATATATATATATATATATATATATATATGGAAATATTTTACAAATCTGATTAAATAAAAAAACTATTTTTATGCCATGATTTCACAAAATTGAAATTTCAATCAGCCGTCGTTTTGTTTTATATTACGTTATTCCAAATCACATCGTTCAAGTTCAAATTTAACCGTAGGCCACGAGAAAGCCAAAAATTTAATTGAAGATAACATATCTTCTGAGTCAAGTAAGATATGCAATATTAGAATGCCATTAAATTAATTTGACTGAATCAATATCTTCTGTATTAATTTTTTTACAAGTAGCTAAGTAATTAAATATTGTATTTTTATTCTGTAAAAAAAAAATTATTGAGTCATGATAAAATACAATAAGGTGTAGTCTTTCTTATTATTCATGGATGTTGTTTTATATCTATGATAAAGATTTTTTTTTTTTTTTAATTTAATTTATTGATATTTACAACTATAATAATATTACAATAAGTAAATCTGCTATATGTACAATACGTCTTGAAAAACACTTGTGGAGAAACTACCCATCGGTAGCACTCCAAAAATGATAAAGATTAAAAATGAATAATGATTAACTGACTTAAATTTTAATCAACCAATAATTTTTAATTAACCCCCAACCAATAATTTTTAATTAACCCCCATCATATTTAAAAATAAAATACCGTAGCAAAGTATCATAACTTAAAGCCGTTTTAAATATGATTCCCTTTTTTATTTTTTATCTGCAATATATTTTTAACTAAATTGTCCGAAATTAACATTTAACATAATTAACTGTTATTTTTAATATACTCCTCGATAGTAAATTATTATATAAGGTAGTAATTGATGTTAAAAAATAAAATAACATTTCTCAATTAGATGAGCTTTGTATGATATTTATATATAGAAATATGTACGTTAAAAGGAATCTCGTTTTGTTCACTTAATACAAATTAAAAATGATATTCAAGACACATTAAAAGCTTTTTAGCTACTCAAATATTATTTTTACTTAATGTTACAGGTATCATTTCTAATTAATAAATATAAATTTCATATGTATGTTTTTGGGGTAGTAATAATATTAACACTTATTAATTCTTACATCGGATGGATAGATGTGATAACGGCTTTTTATTAAATAGCCATTAGACAGACAAAATATTTTAGTATTTATATATCATATATTTTATAGGAATTTCTTAAAGTATTTTACAATGCTATTTCATGACGAACAATGTTCCTGGAACAAGCAGGGATGGTTGGTTGGATGGGCAGAACAGTCTATCATTATTTCGATCCATCGTAATAATGGACCCCAGGCCTAGGACTATAAACTATAACAGGTTATATAAAAACATCAAATTACAGGTAATAAAACTGTAATCCTCAGGAGAAACGGCGCAGTGAATCGAAGTAGATTTGAAAATTAATATTTTAAAATGAATTGAAGATTGCTTAGGTTATTATTAAGGGTCAGGGGAAAACAATATTATGGATAATCTGTTACTTTAATGTGCTGGACACGGTAATGGATTTTAAAAGTATATATAAAGATAGGCCGAATCATAAAAAAATAAATAAAACTAAGTAATAGATAAAATCTCTATTCACACCTCTTATCGCGATTATATTAAAGACCAGAAATATAGGAACCCGGCAGGTAGTCTTATTAGTCTTCACTTTTTTTCAGTGAGTAAAAAATCTGTGGTTATGCCGTTCTTTGTTGGAGGCGTATAATAGCCCTAATGAGTCTGTGTAGTGCCAAATACTCGTTAAAGATTATACCAGACTAGGTAAAATTTATGACTTCCACAGCAGTATCATCCGATAAGCCATATTATCATAATATGACGTTAAATAAATAAACAAACCAAATATATAGTTCAATATTAACCTCGTGTATTGGAGTGGGAATAAATGTAGCAAAAAAATTTATATCTGGTTCGGGGGCTATTGATGAGACATTATGGTCATTATAAATGACTTTATTCGCATTGAGGATTTTACAAAAGATGTTTGATTGGATACAAGAGCATTCAGTGGCTTAGTGGATAGCTCTACTCCGTAAGTCGAAATAGGTATTATAGTAGTCATGTATATGAGTATTTTTTAATTTATTGGAAACATAGAGAGTTTGTTTTGTAAGGGTTGCAGTAGTTTCTTGTCGTTTCAGTCTAGTATGAAGATTCCAAGTTAAACGTTAGTCAGGATGTAGTCCTAAATATTTGATCTGTTCTAAAGAAATCTGTGGGATATTATTGAATGATATTGGAGGGACAAGAAGCCATTAGTTTACGAAGAAGGTTAAAAGTGATTTGATCTAAAACAATTGGAAGTTATATCTTACTTAATGATTAAATGTACTGGTCTAAGATAAATTCAAACATTAAACTGTTTATAATAACAAACAAATAAAAATAGGCAGTCATGAGAACTACCGTCAGAAGTTAAAAAAACCAAACTCAAAATTTCAGAATAACTGTGTTCTTTCTTGAACTTTTAATCAATTATAGTGTGAGTTCATGATTTCATGATTTGTAAACTGAAATCATTAACATTAATTTTTTTTTCACATCGATTAATATCATAAACATTTTCAAGTAGTTTGTTTATTAATCAAAACAGGTGATGGACTGCACAAGCTTAATACAAAATGTCAATTCAGCTTAATTGAAATAATATTAGTAATCATACTCTGGAGGACCTGAATTATGGGGCATATCGAGGCTACCTTATCTATATGATTAAATATTTAGGAATCGGTTCTTCATATATTTAGATTATACATTAAAACCAAAAAATCAAAGCACCATTCAATGGAATAGCTTCTATTTATCGTTTCGGGTATATGATGAGCACACACATTTAATTATGCCCAGTAAAATTGTATGAGCTCTGGTATAAAATAGGCCGCTTTAATGAAATTTCTTGTGTCAAATATTTATAAGTTCAGCTGGGTTTATAAATAATGTTCATTAACAGCGTGTTGTTGGTTATGCAATTTTTGTCTCGTAACTGTATTATTAATGGATCGGAGTGTTCCTTAGCCTTATGTTTTAGCTTCATTTCTTTTATTTCACTATAAAAAAACCGTCAATCATTTAGAGAACGACTCTGAAAAGTAATTTGAGCCGGATAAGTGCCAGCGTTTTAAAGGGGCGTCAAGTGAAGAGCTTCTCCGCCACTGTTGAAATTTTCACATTTTAACGACCTTCATAAATACCGGGTCTTTAACACCTCTCAAAAGCTGCGTTGCAAAATTATTTTTTTACCCTCATATTTTTTCTCCGATATCGAAGACTTAGCCAAAAGAAAATTGGAGGCTTGATACGATCTTTCTGGAAAAATCTATTTCGTCCCCGTTTACATAAAAATAATGACTGTCAAAGCTCATTTGACTAATATATATCATTGGAGATAATTTAAAGGGCGATTATTATAATATTGGTGGGACAATTAGTTGCTCAGAAAATGGTTCCATTATGCAAATTTTGGGTGGAACGGTTCTCGCATAATTTGTGGTTCTTCACATCGTGTATAAATTTCAATCCCTTAGATGCAATAATCGCCTCTATCCTGGCTGCACGGACAATATAATCTTTTTAATTATACACTATCTGGGATAATAAAAATCTTTGGTGCCAGTTCCTTAATTTCTGGTGGCCATTTCACCTTCTGGTATTAGGTATTCCATTTAATAAGCCCTTTTTTTTTCTTAAATTGAATTAAAAAATAATGAACTTCAGTGGCTAGAATTTATGTGGTCGCTTTGATGATAAGGTTGGCCATTAAATCAGTTTCTTTGAGCTTTGAATATTTCACCGTTCTTTAATTAGTTGGTTTACTTTTCACATTGTAAAAAGTATCATTTTCCGGGAAAATAGTATAATTTTAAAATAATTTGATAATAGCTACGCCAGAAAGGCTTTGTCTAATTTTTCAAAGATTATAATTTCTTTTGTGGTTTAAATCTTAATTAATGTACCTAATGATCTCTCTCTCTTGGCTTAATTTTTTCCATTATCTTATAGAACATTTAATATTTAATTAGAACATTAGGAAAAGTATCAATTCCGCAGGTTGTCATTTCGAGTTAAGTCACATGTTTTAACATTTCATTTGTTTTCTTATTAATATTCTCGAAAATAAAAATAATTGTGAGTTTTGGTATGAAAAATATAGTATCATTATGGGAAATGTGTATATTCATTGACTATTTTATGAAGAAATGAATATTTCAACTAAAATTTCGAGGAATACATTATGTATATGTTTGTTGAAACATATATTTATTTTTGAGAATATTAAAAATTAAAGGAACGAAAAGTTAATACGTGTTGTGATTTAACTCGAAGTGACAACCGGCGGAACTATACCTAATATTCGAAGAAAATATTTTATCGCTTTTAATAATTATTTAATTAACAGGTGCGTAAGGAATTGTGTAACGGTTCCTGACATAAATGTTTTATCACAATGTAATTTCTCTTTTTCCTCACACCCAGATTCGTGTTCTTCTCTGGCTTATTTACTTATAATTATTTTCAGTCAAAGTGGATCTGAGAATATTCAGAGCTTAGGAGACTCACGATCATATTTCTAAAGATGAGACACCAGATCTGATAAGTTAGCAGTAAAATTTGGATATTAAGCGGATAAAGCATCCCAAGCCTTTCAATATTTTAAAATCATGGTTCTTTTTTGTTCTCATTGATATCTAATGTAATTTTTTTTAGCATATTTAATAAAAAATTCCTTCATTTTACAATTATTCAAAAGGTAGTAATTTAATAAGGTATAACATAATACAGGGTCTTAGAGAAAGGTTCAGATCAATCGGTGGTACCATCTAGCGGTGAACGGTGGAACTACGTTCACGCTGCCCTCTTTAATTTTGGTTGAGCCCAGTTGTATTAAAAAAAACTTTTTTTTATCTGTTGTCAAACTTTTTTAATGTTTTTAAACTTTGTTATTTTTAGAAGTATTAACTTTACTTAATTAGTATTAACTTTCATGTATAAACTAAAACTGTATGGTTTAACTGTCTAGTTAAAAGCAATAAAACAAGAAAATTATTGTTAAAAACGTTTAGAAAATAAAAGCAAGTAATTCATTAACATAATATAGTTATGAAGAAATGGCAATTCTAGAACAAAAATAAAAATCCAAGATTGAATAATTCTTAAACTTTTAAAGTAAATGTTTCCATTGGACATTTACTTTTGTATGTATTTAAGAATTATAGAAATTACAATGTTTGGACCAGATTTAACAATAAACCCTTATTGTTTTATCTCAACATGTATTAAGTAATATGTTACAAAATGCAAACTGTTAAATTCATTGGAATAAAACTCTTTAAAAAAAAAAAAAACAATTCGCCCACAAAGATTAACCAATTGTGAATCTATTACTTTATTCCTATAACTTTTTATTATTAAAATGTCAATTATTTATATATATTTTTTAATTTAATGGTTTATAAGTTCACTTTATTACATAAATTGTAAGTTTTATTTCGATTTTAACAAGAATTTTCATTTTTTAAATTTTGATTTCATCTTTTTTTAATTTAATTTTTTTCTTATTAGGTAAGCATAATAATAATAATAATAAGATGGAGCTGAATTTAGTTCATCATGTGGCATCACTTGATGGTAACAACGTGAAGAAATATGAAAAAATGGTCTATTTGAAATATTTATTGAAATTGCGATCTTCTTGTTTGGTGAAGGAAAAATATCAATCATATTAAGACAAAATTATAGTAATATTTTTATTTTTACTTTTATAATAGTGACATCCTTGGCTATATTTTTACGAGATTTAAAAAAAATAGAGAAGTAGAGAAGTATGTATACTAATCAATATTATATATTTTGTTAGATAGGACAAATATCATATATTTTGTTATATAAACAATTAAATTAATAAATATATTTTAAGCAAACTCAGAAACAAAGGTGTTATAAATAGGTATTTAAAATTTCACTATGAATAATTGTATATACTAAAAGGCTATTAAAATAATAAATTTATTTTTTATACCAATTGAAATCGATTGAACTGCTTAAAGAATGAATGCGGAATAAATTTTTCACATTTTTTTCCTATTTTTCATTATATATCAAATTTAATTAAACGGTGTAATAACTAAAATATTTACTAGCTATGAATTGATAAATCGAATAACTATACTTTCATACATGTTTACTATTAGCAGATAATTTTCTTTTGCTTCAATACCTAACTAAATATTAAAATAATTTCAATACTAACTGATCAAGAGGTGTACCTTTATTCCATAACCGATAATATATTTCAATTTATGTCCTAGGTAATGCATTTTTAACACTTTAGGTTCACAGATATACTGTTTTATGAGAAGAAAAATCACTGAGAGTAAAAGTTGTTCTTTAATGAAAGAAGGAGTGGAAGTTGAGAGCTAAGATTAAGGACGTGAAGATGGAAGGAGGAAGAGAGAGAACCCTTTCGTTTCCTTCTGCGGCTGGGAGAGGACTGTGTTAATTCCCGAAGCCGCCACGAGGTCGCTAGGTTAGCAGCCTTGTGGGCGGGGCCAGTGGGCGTGGCCTGAGCTCACCCAACCTGCTCTCGACCCCTCCCACCATCCGCTCATTGGCTCGCCTCCTCGTGGAGGGAACTTAAGTCGGGCTCGCAGCTTGGGGCCAGTCCCAATCCGACAGTGAATGTGTTCGGAGTGGAGTGGTGTGCTTAGTGATACCTCCCAGTGGACCGGACCTTACGTTAACATTTATTACAAGTTTTAACTTTGCTCGGAATTTCAGTAAATACTCTATTTTAAAGAATTTATACATTTATATCAGTATATAATCGATATTTTAGAAGGTTTTTCGAACTTTGCCAACAGATAGCGCTCGACGCTCGTAGCATGGTCAAGGTCAGCTTTCCCAACGTAATGGTCTTAGAAAAGGGTTGGGCCGGAATGATGATTTTATATTTTTGTTACTTCTTTCGGAGCAGTACTTCCGCCAGATATGACTATAGCAGAGGCGGCGGGGGGGAGGGGGGGTGGTTAGGTAAAATGGAGGGAAACTGTGCCCCCCTCTCCGCTCCCCCCTCCACTTCCCCCTCCAAACCAGGCAACCGTGCCCTTCCTTCATTTCAACTAGGGCTGCTTCTAGGCACGGACCTCTCCGTCGGACTGGGTCTCTCAGCCAACTCCTTACCGTAAGTAACAACATCACTTCACATATAACTTATTCTCCTTATACTCCTATTGTACATTCATCTTATACTTACTGTAAAGTATTTGTTAGGCTTATATGTAGTTAAACAGGGCATTATCTATTGTATGTATTAATAGACATAATCAGAAAGAAAAACTTTCCGCCATTGCCGACACACCCATTTTACGTAACACTTGAGGAATTTCAGTATAAAATGGGCTTGTAGCTTAATTGATTGTTCGGTCTCAACTTCTGCACTTCGGTAATCTACTACGAGGTCGTGAAGGCCATGTTTTATTTTTTTTATGTTGAAACCGGACTTTTTTTTTATTCTATGGTGCGGCATGCTTCAAACTCGAGTTTGACTTCATTAAAAAAAGTAAACATGATGAATTAGTGAGAAACTTAACTGTAGGTGTGAATATATCGTGTTATGTACTATCCTCGTGGAGATCCTTAGACGGCCCTGAAATGTTTGCCGAACAGGTAGTAGCCAGTTATCGGCCAGATAAGAGCGACGAGATATCTGTAACCCTGCTCCCTTTCGCAGCTCTAGCTATCTCCTCTTCTTTTATTTTATGTTACCCTAATAGTCTTTTTACGAGTCTACTGTTTCAGATAAGTAGAATACGATTATAGCAACGCTTCGGATATCTCCCCCGCGCACATGTCTAGGCAACGTGTACTGACTCTACTTTATTTTTCGCTTATTATAAAAACTTTTCGATGTATTATTCGGGTTTAATATATTCATCTATAATATATACTTTCAGTATTCTTGTAAAATACGTTAGATTAGCGCTCCATCTTGAGATGGTGTCGGGCGTCCATGCCACGCGTAGGCCCCCTCGAAGCGTTCATTCCCGCCAAAACTAAAAGCAACGCTTGGGTTCCCCTCCCCCGCCTGGGAACACATGCGTACACGCACATATGCGCGTCTCTCGTACTAGATAGCGTTTTAAATTACCCATTCCGGTGTTACTGCTACTTTTATATGCACTTGCCACAGATGCCGGGATGACCTGCTAGGTTCTGCTTGGAAGGTATGGAACAACGCTCCTTACATTTTAACGTATCTATTTTTTTTCATTTATAAACGTTTTTTTAAATTATTACTTGGACGATATTCATTGGTGTTAGTAATTATTATATCTAAAAAAAAAATGATGTTTGGAATAATATAGGTCCCCACATTTACATTTTTAAAATTAATTTCTTTATATGTTTACCCCCTATTTTTATTGTAATTACTTTTACAACTTTAGAAAACTGGGAACACATGTGCTCTTATTATTTATATCGTCCCATAACATAAAAAAACACGAAGAATAAAAAATTCCCCAAGAGATAGGTAAAGTGAAACCTCAACGTAGATTATTATTTCCGCCTCATCGAAGGAACTCGTCCCTGAGAGTTATTAATAGTCATTACGAACGCCATTAATTCAGGAAATGGTCTCCTTTTAGACAATAATGAACAACTGTTGATGGCTGTTGAACATACAATTTGGTACCAGGCTCCCATTACGAGATGAGCTTAAAAATATCATTCCCTGACCTTTATCTTTTCCTTGTTGCGCAAGCTAAGTTGTCATACCATTTTTTTGTATGAGCTATTTTTTGTTATTTCGTGCTTTGTTTTTAAAATTATTGCAATGCAATTAAATAATGATATATAATATTTATTTTAACACATTTGCCTTTTTTTATTACTTATGTGTTAATAACTACTTCAGAACTGGTGTATAAAATAAAGGTTATGCCCTGGTACTAACGCTTTGTTTTAAATTTAATAATTGTCTTTTTTTCCATTTTAAATTATTCATATTCAAGCTCTAAGATCAACAAATAAAATTCCTGAATGAATTTGTGCTATTTTTGACCTGCATCCATTTCAAACAAACAATTCTCTAATGTTATGTAGTATGTTAATATGTTATCTAATTTCGATTGAAAAACATAAGTGAAACAAAACAAAGCTAATTTGTTTTAGATATTTATTTATTTATCATTAAAGATTGTGAAGTGAATTATTTTGATTTTGAATAGAAAAAAACAACAACAGTTTTAACAAAATAGATGATTGGTTAAAGTTTTTTATTTATTTTTTCAAAATTATGTATTTATGATCTTTTTAGTATATGTTTTACCAAATAAACATTTTTTAGTTTTGGCCAAATGTAATAATTAATCTCCATTTTTCAATATTTTATGAATTTTACTATTAAAAAATAGTAAAAATTATGATTAGAGGTAGAAATGATGCCAATTCGATAATTCCTCGTTTTGTTAAATATCTAAAATGGTGGAAAATACTAATAAGCTTAATGCTTTTCTTTTTTCACAAGCAAATTATAATTCTTAACGAATAACTACTATCTTATTTCATATGCATCTTTGTCTAAATGTTGCTAATTAGGTAGGAGGTTTTGAATTAGACACAAATTTTGGTTATTGCTAATGTTTATTTATAATATATAAAATCCAAATAGATTTTTTTTAAGTTATTATAAATGTTGTTTTTTATTATTATTATTAGCATAAATATATTATTATTAGCATAAATATACTCTACTTATTTAATGATGTATGATTAGTTTTTTAAATGGTCTTTTACAGTAAATCATGTATGACAGTAAATTAACAAAATTTGGAGTATACTCGAATTGCCTATAATGTGTAATCCTAAATAAAATTAATATCTATTATAAATTTATTCTTATTATAAAATTATAAATTTTTCCATATAATCCCATATACTTTTTGCCCCCCAAGTTCGGTCATATTTAATATACCTGGAGTCGGATTTGAACCTGTAATTGTGCCTCTGTGGGAGGGTCCCGACTCCCTCGGGACAAGATCTCATTCCTGTCTTATTACTCTGCAAGTAATCCTCAGATTAGGACTGGCGAGGGGGGGCGACCCCATGTTTCGGGATTAGGAAAGATCCGCCCTCGTGGGGTATTGACGTTACTATTCCAGGATCCGACTCCCAACTCCATTTTACCTTATTCCAGGTATAGATAGCTATATAAGTAGGTACCTGCTAGTGTATTTGTAGTAGGTATCCTACAGATATATACAATTAACTTCTATTTTACATTTTTCTTGTTTATACTTGATTTGGATTCGTAATGGTTTAAATTATAATAAAAGTGAATAAGGATAACAAAATAATTATAATTTGCTATGGTTATAAAAACAAATTTTAAAAAACTGACTGGTTTTTCTATATTTATATATATTACTGGTGAGTAATTATTATTCAGATGGAGAAACCGATAATATATATATATTTTTTTACTTTTGATCAATTTTATAATACATTTCTTGTCCTTATAAGGTAGTTAATGTGTATTAACAACTTTTAGTCCGAAATTAATAAAGATTCACAATCTAATTTTTAATTATATAAATGAAATTAAATTATAAATTTACATTAGTGCTGTTTGCCTATCTTTCAATACAAAATCAAATTTTTGTTTGTTTACTATATTATTCCCTACAATTCCAATTATTTTTATCTTGAATCCAAGGTATATGACTAAGCTTTTTTCCGAATTAAATATCCTCTCAACATTATAGGTTGTTAGTGGTTAACTTGGTAATTACTGATCAACAAGTAATGATTGAAGTTGGGTGATAAATAAATTGTTGAATAAAAAATTGTTACTTATTGAAGCATTCTTTTATTTTAGTTATCTGATGGGGTATCTGTTCCGCAGGTTGTCGTTTCGAGTTGAGCTGTTGTTTTAACTATTATTCGTTTAATTTTTAATATTTTCCAAAAATACGAGTCATCGTCAGTTTTAGTGTGGAAAAGATAATGTAATTACCGATAACGATTAGATTTTGATAATCAAAATCATCATGGAATAACGTTTCAACTTACATTTCAAAGTATAGACGATGTATTTTTATAATTATTGGTCAAATGATTTGATTTTTAAATTTAAAAATTTAATAATATCTATATATGTAATTTAAAATAAAAATATGTATGTTTGTTGAAACGCTCATTTCTAGAAGAAATGATTACCGAAGTATACACATTTATCTTTATTACATCCACTTTTCCATACTAAAGTACATAATGACTCGTATTTTTTTAAAATATTAAGAGGGGAATGAATGTCAATGCCATAGGTAAAAAAGATATAAGCTCCACCAATGTCATGAAAAGGCAATACTTGTTGTGACTCAACTCTAAGCGACGACCTGCGGAAAAATTACCGTGAAAAGATTAATTTTGTTTAAAGTTTCTCTTTCCTTTTTTTTGTCCATTATTTCATTGAAAGCCCACTGCATATTCGGATTCATTACTCGAGGGTCATGATGAAATTTCTGTTTATTCAGGAAGTGGAGTTACGTTCATATTTATTGAGTGGGCATTGGCCCCGGTGGAGGTAATCAATGGACGGAGCAATGCGATGCGATGTATTATTCAGGAACGCGGTGGAATCCTCAGTACGATGGCGGGCGGGTCCTCGCATGTCGACTGGTCGGATGCATTAATGATATAGCACTAATGGATCAGGGACACTGCCTCTTCAGATTAATATTGTATCCTGGAGTTCACCAGTTCACCAAATGATGGCATGATCCGGGATCACAAATGCCATTTGTGAGTGCGAACTTGGAACATGGCGCGGAGCATGTTGAGTCAGCGTTAAATATGGAATAGGAGATTACTACAGTTTTTGTGTGCTTGACTGTGTTAAATCTTTATTAACGTTCATTTACATTGACAATAGTCTCTCTCTCCCTCTCTCTGAAAGCAAAATGAGTAAATAAATAAATAAAGATAATATTTATAATAAATATTGGCCCCGATGAATGATTATTTTAGTCGTGTTTTCTCCAAAATGAATTTCTTGTTCTCAGGGAAATGGATTCGTAATGAATAAGGATTTAAGTCAATGATTTTTATATTACAACTCCATTCTAAGTCAAAATGACACAATTCCGCTTCCCCAATGGAATTATCTTTCTCTGGACAAAATTCAACTTAGCTACTTGCTTACTTTCGGAGACTGTAGGTGTATTGAACACAGTTCGTTTTCATACACAGATTATTTTAATATAACTACATAAATAAATATAAAAACCAGAATATCTCTAATCAAACCTGTAAGAAGGAACATTACACTAAAAATATAGGAGCTGATCACCATACACGTTATTATTCTTTATAACTTACTGTTTACGATGTCTTGAATTTTCGGTAATATTTCGCATTCTTCGTAACACATATATATACCCATACTATATATAAGTAATAAAAAATATTTATCTGTGATAAAATAACAACATTAAAATAACGTATAATGAAGGTATTTTATATAAGGCTTCTTCAGCACAAAGTAAGAAATTAAATCATAGTATTCAAATAAAAAAAATTAATTAATTGAAAAATTCTCCCAGAGTTCAAAATGAATTGATTATAAACTTTTTATTTCAGTAAAAGTAGCAACCTTAAAAAAAAATGCAAAAATAATCGGATACAGTTCATAGTACCCGTTCGGTATTATGCGAATCGAATTTATCTAAATAATAATCACAGTTTTTGTCAATTAGGTCATTTCCTTTATTCCACTTTTTTTTTTTCTCCGGACTATTGCTGATACCGACGGATCTCATAATATCTGCTGATCCCATCACGAAGAAAAGTGGTAATCAGCGTTTAAGTTAAAATTGTATCAGGAAAGAAACTCTAAGGCCAAGCGAAGCGATCATCGTGGCACAAACAGCCGCATTGTGTGCAAATGATCTATGTAACTCTTAATGCCTTCAGCAATTGAATATTTCTTCCTTCCACTTGAGTTCAATTACTTAGTCCTTAAGACGTGAGGTTAGCTATTACCATGTCGATTGTTTTCAAATAACACTACAATAAATGTAGTTTTATTTAAAAAATAAAAGTTGTACGGCTCTAACATACATCTCCCACCCCCTGAACGATAAAATTTAATACCCAGACGATTTGTTTGGACTGTTGGAAAACGTGTGATATCTTATCAGCCATTATGGTTTCGATAAAGTTGGTGGGGCCATTCGGAGCTCAATTAGCGAACAATCGATTAACAAATAGTCACTCATTAGCCTTAATGAGACTGTGCAAGATAAGGCTTTTCGTTTAACTTATCAATTCGCCATCCTCCTAATCACGTAATAAACCGAATTAAAACTTAATTATTATTATTATTTTATAACCAAACTTATATCAATGCTGTTATTGTAGATTATTCGATTACTCTTATTAAAACTTAAAAGAAAATTAAAGCACATAATTTTATGCATGTATGAAACAATTTATTTATTTATGCTTTAAACTGAAAATATTTTTACACTTAAAAAAAAAAATAATTCAATCAGTTTAACAAAAATTAAATTATAATTATGTTTATAATTTTTTGGCAGAGCGATGTCACGGTGAGACAAAGGTTCGGGGTTCAAATCCCGGTTGAGGGCCTATCTTTTCTCTTTAAAAAATAAAAATATTTATAATTATGTTTATTTAACAGAATAAAATTAAGTTAATATAATCAATTTAAAACCATTTGCTATGAATTAATTTAGTTAAATTTGACTGCACCCCTGACCAATTCAATCCATCATTAACCAGTCAAGTGTTTTCCACTCACAAATAAAAATTGGTTAATATTTATAAATGTCCCTTTTAATGTTTACCGATTAGTTTGTTCATAGAAGTTTATTTATTGATTTAGTTGAAAGCAATATGGACATAGTATCTATTGATACTAGAATTTATTTGTTTAACTTTTTTATTATTATTTGAAAATATTTAGAAGTATATGGAAAAAAAATTCCTTTTTTTTCAAATACATATTTTTTATTCTACTTTCTTTTGTTTGTTAAAGAATAAAAATTAAAGTAGTAAAATACTGAATAGTATAGAATATTGAAGTAGCTTTTGACTATCCACTCTACCTTTTGAAACTATTCAATTTAATCGGCAATTTTATTTTGTCGAAAAAGTTATAAATATTCAAAGATGAGAAATAAGGACTAATTATTAATTTGCTCCCGATTAGCAGTGCCATTTTGATTTGAACAAAAGACATCAATCAGTGTTGCCAATAACAAGATGGCGGCTACAATGCCACGTGCTATCTAACCCGGCCAGGCCGCAATTTGTCCGTCACAATGGTTTCCATTTTGGGGAGGAGGGGGGGCCGTGTGTGGGCGTCATTGTCGAAGGGTTGCCTCTCAAAGGGCTCTCCCTTCGGCCAATGGTTATCCAGAATATACTTTTTTCAACATGACTGAACGGTCTGTTTTCAAAATAGTAGGGCGTACCTACTACAAAAAGTTTACCTTCACCAGTTTAAAATGCACAAAATTGAATTCCATAGTTCAAGAATATACTAAATTTCACTTCATAGTTTAAAAATATTAAAAAAATCATTTCATAGTTTAAAAATATACTAAATTTCATTGCATAGTTTAAAATATGGGAAGTTTAGAAATCGTCAAGACATTTCGTTCCTTTAGTTTATTGTTTATATTTATTAGATAATAGTTTTTTAAACATACATATATTGTTTATACCATTGTATAATTATATTAATTTCCGGCTTATTAACATTTTAAAAAAAGAGGGAGAAGAGTCCAATTTACGAATCGGAGAAGAAACATTAAATAAAGATTTATGTAAAAAAATATCAAAATTTATTTTTCAACATTATCCTTCTATAGCGAATTGCAAAGTACCTACACAAACTTTTTTATAAATAATTTTACAATTCAAGTTATAAAATATTTCTTAAATATTAGTACTATAATCTATAGTAGAATAAACATTGTTAGTGAACTAATTGATTTGTATGTTCGGCATAAATTAATATCACTTAAAAAATAATGATGTCTCAAATATTTATTATTCTTATTTTAAAGTGAAAAGTTACGCCCCCGGCCGGGATTCGAATGTCTCTCCTTGACAGCGGGTTCGAATCCCGCCCGGGGGCGTATCTTTTCTCTTTAAAATAATAATATTTAAAATCAAAACAGTTGGCCAAAAATTATGTTTGTATTATTCTTAATTGTATGGGCTTATAATTGTTCTATAGTTTTTCTATGAACCCATCCGTGCAAATTGTACGTGAGTCACGACAATGAAATGCGATAAACTTATATACACTTAAGATTTATTTCGCATATTTGAACGCGCGCCAGGGCATTCCTCGCTGATTATATTCAGCCACGAGTACTAATTAATAACAATAGGCTACAATTAACGGTGAAGACGGTATAGAGCATATCGTCGCAGCCCATGTTCCCTGTTTGACAGACCAGACGATGACAGGGAACTGACAGTTGCTATCGGCAGCGTTGTCAATTTCACCGAAGGATTCTGATAACATTTATTTGTGTGCTCGCCGCTCCTGGGACACATTGTCACTGATAGCGAATTTCCAAATGGACATTTCGCCGCCCTCCATTCATTTAGTTATCGCAAGTTTCCTATTCGATTCTCTCTCAAATACGATAGTTCAGTCGATCCTTTGTGAGTTCCATATTGGCCTAGCTCAAGTCGATATTTATAGGTGCAGGAAACTGTCAATTCCTTGTTTGATTCTCTAAGAATACTCAGTTCTTTAGTAAAATCTGATACTGTTGCCGCACTTACCTATGTGAATAACATATTATACTTCTACAAATAACATTTAATCATATTTTCATTCGTGTTGAAAAAAAAACGTGATACTAGGATCTTGATCCAATCTTGCAATGAATTAAACTCTAGCCGGAAGCCTTGAGCCTTGAGCCGCGCCGAACGACATGGGCTCTCCCCCTTGAAGGATCCTACATTGTTCATTCTATCCTTAAATCCTCGACTTTAACGATAATCCCCAAGACCTAGGATTAGACTGGGGATCGGGATGAGCCTTGGGGTGTTTATGACTTTACGTGATGCGACTCGCGGGGATTTGTACGTCTTGGTCAGGAAATTGCAGTCTTCAAAGGACTGTTTGATAAGACGTGATGAAATTCTCTTCCTTCGCCCTTCTTAATTATCTTAACAACATTAATTGATACTTTATTGGTTTCATTTTTTATATAAAAAACTTATATAAAACTTTGAATTCAAATAACAATCAATGATAAAACGAAAAGTTAGTGGAAAATAATCCGTGAAGGCATTGAAGTAGTTCGCAAAGTCTCCGCTAGGGCCTCGCCACCGTTGCTTGATCGAAGCTCCATCACAGTCAGTGTTGCCCGTTAAAACAAATTAACAGCTTCGGACTCCGTAAACACTATTAGTTTAACATGATTAGTGAATCATAGTATGTTAATTTAACTACTAACTATTAAATCGCGGTAATTTAATTGTTAATAGTTGTTAGTTATCTATCAACAATGGAAATGACTTTTTTTTTTTTTTAGTTACAATATAATACAAAATGACCTATTCGAAATTATGATTTATATATTGCGTACAAGTGTTCGAATACGAAGTTATTAAATAATATTTAAGTTTTGAGTAGCTACACTTAACTTTTTTCTTTAATTTGTATTTTTATTTTATTTATTTAGGTTTTTCAAAATTGTTAAAAGTATTTTACCAAATGTTTATTTTGTTTTTAATTACTAAGAATAAATAAATAATGATAGGGAAAAAGTAACATGAGGTTTCCATAAATTTGATATCACTTTTATTTAACTTTTTTTTTTATAAATATACAATTTTTTTGTCTACTGTCCCTTTAAATAAGTGATGACTTAGTATGATTTTGACTTTCTAAACACGAGTCATTCATTCATGTAAATATAAAAAGTAAACTAAATATGAGTTTTATTTATTTAAGTATTCAAACATTTTTAATTGTAATTAATATCTGACATTAAGGATCATACAAATCGTTAAACATCAGGTCTAGATTTCGTTGAACCCAGAATCTCATAGCAACACGCAAGTTTCTTGTGATATAATGCATCGATCCGAAGTAATATGATTATATAACATTATTATAATATGTGAATATTCTTTTACAAATTTACGGAACACATAGGATTGTGAATATCATGCATAAGAGTTGGAGCGGTTTATCCTTCTTACGCAAGAGTCGGGCCTAAAACCACTAATTTCCTCCGAGGTCAGGCCAACCTTAAGAAGAAATAGGCCCTCGAGAGCGAATAAAAAACAACGCTATAGCGGCCCGGAATAAAAAAAAAAATAACCCCACGACTTGGGAGGGGCATATCACGCATAGAACGCTATGGAAACCCATAAACATAATGGTAGTGTCAGAGATAAAGTGATGTAGTGGCACGGGGAGTTGACATGTCGCATGTCGATCACAACTAACGCCAGAAATTACTCACGGGCGGGCGTTGAGTCTGTTCCCAAAAGTGTTATGTGTCCCATAAGGTTCATTCTGTTATCTATTATTCATTTAAGAACATGTGTTAGGTATAAACTACTTATTTTCGAAGACTGGTTGTACAATTATCGATTCTTTTAATGCGCCTTGGCATATAATAATATACATGCATTTTTTATTTTTACTGGTGTAAAACCTTGAGTACTAAAAGTTATTCTCTCTTAATGAATATTACCGCTTTAGTTACGGAAAAAAAAGGAAGTAATAAAACAAAGAGTAAAATTGCTTTTTCTATCTGCCTTTTTTAAAAAATATGTGTGTTCTTAATTATGATGAAAATTTTTTGATAGTTCTTACAACCAATCAAATTTTGTTATTTTGTGTCATATGAAACAATTTCACCCAATCATGCCAACAAATTTCTCAAGCTCGTGGCTTGGTTTTACCAAGGAATGAGCTTTCGATTGTTGTAAAATTATCCCGTTTATTATCGATGTCCTAGGGATATTTCTACAGATAACAAAGATGTTTTATTAATCATTTATTTTGCATTGCAGACCCAGAGAAATCGAATTTTCTCCAAAATGGGTTTCTTGTTTTTAGGGAAACTGAATCGTGTCGTTCTCGTAGTTTTAAGCTTGAAATGGAGTTGTAATATCAGCGATAACTTACTTTCCAATCTGATGCCTGACTTAGCCTCTCATAAGCTAAGAAAATAGCGCTATCAAGTTTCACTAAGTACTCTACATGAAACTTTCTGGAGAAAATGCGATTTAACCATATTTTCGCCGGGGCTGTGGGTATATAAGTTTGCATTTAAAAAAAATATTTTATTCCGATTTGTAATGTTTTTGTAGTTTTATTGTGTCAAATAAAAACAGTATTCATTTCTGGGATCACTTTGGTTTGGATTTATCCTATGTGTATTACTAAAATTAAATCTTAAATTCGAATACAACACAATATGGGAAGCAAAATGGGGTTGGGTACGTGGAGAGAGCATATCGACTGTATCCACACACTCGAGGGCACGCCCCCACGTAAATACTATAGAGGGGGTGAACCGTGGAAACCCGTCGCCGGTAGGGGAGGCTTCATTTTACCTCCTACCCCCGTCCATAATCGATTCTATAGGACAATATCGATTCTAGGGGCCGTTTATAAATGTTTGTCCGCTTCGTTGGGTTTGGTCAATTATCTATAAGACCAATCCGAGTAATGGCTTATTGATAATTTTTCCTCATGGGCAAATATAGTAATCATGGATTTCATAAAAGTTCCATATAATTCATAATATTATGTTATTGTTAAAGGATTATTCATTAATTCGGAGTGGTGTTAATAGTAGAAAGTAAATGTAAAATACGAAAACAAGAATTGTTAAATGTTAAATAAACATAAGAACAACTGAAACCAAGTGGCAATTTAATATTTTTTTTTATAATGTCTTTTAAAGTTAAATATCTAAATTATCATGGTTTATTACTCATCCCCTTCAACGGCAATAAAAACTTCCCCAAAACATTTTACCTCTTAAACCTTCAACTTAAAAACTAAACTCTACCTATGAAACAAAAACGTTGCTTGTATTCCTTAACTTCTCAATCTCTCATTGAGAAAGATTTCTGAACTAATTTACCTTGGTTACTGTACTTATAATTGCTGGATGTACGTGATGCTTTGTAGTTATTTATTTAATGATGATTTAGGTAATAAAATAAATTATTCTGGATTCGTTACTGCATTTCTATTTCACTGAACTCATTACTAAAATGACATAAATGACATTAGCAATGAAATTGATGTTTTCGTTTTTATTCTTTAAGAAGATTAGATTATTCGTCCGTTAATTTTATCTTACACGTACCTACAGTAATTATAAGAATAGATTACTTTACAGGAAACCAATTTTATACCAGCTATTAATAATTATAACTGAAAGAATTATATTATTATTATTATGGACATGGCATATCATAAAGCACTACATTAATAATAATGAATATAAATAGTACTGTTTATAGTAATTATCTTGACAGTCTTTATTATACATGTACTGTTTATATTATTACAATTTGAGTATTCAAACATTTATTTTATTAATACATAAAGTTTATATGCCTAAAAATTATATTATTATTTAGTACAGCTAGCATGATATACTATATTTTACTTTGTGATTTTTTTATATATATTTAGCTCACGGAATACTCATCATACTAATGTATTTTTTTCATCTTTCCAGAATGGCTGATGTCCGGGGGTGACTAATAGGTAAAATGACGAAGGAGAGGTCCAAGGTAAGGATTTTGCTTTAATAGAAAAAAAAAACCGTACCACAACAGCTCTTGGTTGGGTTCAGTGCGGGGTAGTGTATTGTTTCATGGACAGCGGTTGTACAGGGAGGTGACTTGTCCTTGATAGGTTTTCCCGGGTTTTGGATATCCACTTTATTATTTGTTTTGATATAATGAATATAGGCAATATTAAATACCGGGTTCTCCCCAAGAAGAATAGAGGAAAGGAGGAAATAAATAAAAAGAAAAAAATAGGACTAAGGATATTCCCTTGAGGAACGCTTAGGTTTATGACGTGTAGATGGGACTTATGAATTACACTCCCCTTCTCATTTGCCCCCCTTCCCATCAACCCTCAGGACGTGCATAAAAACAAATGCAGATGGCTCCCATTACCACCCCAACCCATAGGCGTTTGTCATCCGGCTCTTCTCCAAGGAGTAAGATCTACGGAGTGCTCTAGTTAAAAGACAAATTTTTTAATACCACTTTATTACAGGCGGGGACACGTGGCAGAAGGCGCTTCTGAAAAAGATGGGGTCTTTATGGCAGTTTTTATTGTCGCAAATATTTTTTAATATCCCCCTGGCAATAATATCCCTTCTCGGTCGTAGGCCTGTATTAATCGGTTTTGACTCATTGAATTTATAATTCAACGTTTGCTGAAACTCTGTCATAATTGTTAATAACACTTAAAGAGCTGTAGTTTATGGGATCTGTTGGAATTTGCTGATGTTTTTAAATACATGAGATCGAAATACGGTGGGACAGATATCGCTCTAAAAAGACAATGTCAGGAATCGAAAAACCTAATTTTTCAACAGAGGCAGTAGAAAGTTCCATATGAGTTCAATTAATAAAATGCCGACTAAAAAATACCAGCGGTTGACGCACACATACAAACATACTACAAACGCTTTCAAGAAAAACTACACGGACACCCAAACCCATTGATAGAATAAATGGGTACTCTCATACCTGAGAATACTAGAAGACTAAAAATAACGTAGATGAGGGATCCGTTAACATAAAAAATTAAATCAAGCCACATGAATGGTACACATGGGTACTTCATCGTGCCTCTCATGTTGTTTTGTTCTATATCAATGTCAGCCAATCTGTTGATTGTCAATTGTTGTTTGACAGGTGTTGATGCAAATATAACGAGAAGAAAAAAATAAAATAAAAAATTGGGTATTGGTAAAGCAAAGAATGTTGGTACCGAAATTCTTTCATTAATCATTAGATGCATTTTCAAAGCTTGAAGTTTATTAAGCTTTTTATTTTAACTTATGTCATTATAATCCTAATATTTTAAGTTCAAACATGATACAACTCAAAATGACTTTATTAAAAAAATTAATGTCGGAAATGAAATATCAGTATCTCGTTCCTGAATTGAAAAGCTTCTACCAATACTATTCCTTAAAAGTTACAATTTTTGTGTTATGTTGTTGTTCTTTTGAAGGAGCGATATGTCGTATGACAAAAAAAAAAGTATATTCAAATAACGGGAAGTTATTGGAGTGTGATAGATAGGACGAAGGGTGAAGAAAGTTAACCCTCCTGAGGATCACAATTCCAAGATAGGGTTAGTATTCAAGTTCACTGAGCCGTGGACTTAAAGCTACCTGGCCCTTTGTGCGATATTCTTTCCAGTCAAACCAATGTCAGGTGTTTACCCAACCAACACGAAGGGATAAGGATTAGGGGGAACATCTCTACTTGTTGACCCTAGTCCGAGAAGGAGTGAAGTAGTGTCGGAAGGTTTTCGCTGAGCAGGAATCGAATCTCCTCAGGGATCATTTTTTTTCTCCCAGTCAGCTCTCTTCTCCCCTATTTCTTCATCTCATTTTTTCCCTTCCTCCCATCATTTTTTTTTTTTACTTTCCTTTCTATCTTCGGATGGAATTATAGCTGTGGAATGGGAGGGAGGCCTGGGTTAAATCACTTACAGAGGAGAGGCTGCCCGCCGGGAGCACTTACGCATCCGATTTAATGCGTCCTCCGAGTGCGGTTACTTCCCTGCCTTTCCGTTATCATCACCGGACCTTGAAGAGGTATGGCTTCCAGTCCCTTACATGCTAAGTGAGTAACAGCAAAAAAAAAAAAGGAAAAAGAAATAGACTCGCATTAATGAATACATTTTAAAAAAAATGTTTTCCAAGTTTTCCGACTGGTTTTATGTGTCCTTCGAAATACCGGATCTTGTACATATCATTTCTCATGGGAAAGTTCTGGGCTCAAGTTAAAGGCTAAAGTTCATATTCAAATCATGATTTATAGTTTAGTATGAATATAATTAATTTAAACGTGGCCAATCTTACGAGGTAAAATAAATTTAAACTTTATACTCGACGACGGGTATTCTCAATATACACGGTTGAACCACGAAAAGTACTATAACATGAAATGCGAATATTAAATTCATGAAAGTGCTATCTACAGGAGGAGAGATCTTGGTTCAGACCATTCTTTTAGTATAGCCTAACATTTCTCTCTAATAATATTTTCTTAAATCATATTATTCATGGCAATAAAAACAATCTATAATTATTAATATAATAATCCATAATTATTAATTAATTTGAATCTTTATCATGAGTACCTATAATTCTATAACCTCAACTAAAAACTTTTTTTCTAAATTATATATAAATGTTTTTAATAAAAAAAAAAGGAAGAAAATAATTTCAGGATTTATAAAGTCTAGCTTCTTTAGATAAAATATAATTATTCCAAATACTATCAATACAATTTGATTTATTCTCATAATATGCATTCTTTATGATAAGAAATTCATAATATAATATTCTATTCGTAATATAATTTCATAAATGAGAATGAGAATTTCATAAATTTAGATTGTAATCATATTTAAATAATAAATAAATACTAAAAAGAAATTTTAGTTTTTTAATGTGAAAAACTATTGATAAGTTTTAAGAATTTATATTAAGTATTAAAGTACCAAAGAATAAAAAAATGGGGGTTACATTATTTTTTAATATTATTATAATATTATGCATTCAAGATAATATGATAACTCTAGCCGAAATAAGACTCCATAAATTCAATTAAATAAATTTACATTGGATAATAATAAGTAATTTAAATTATTAAATAAATACCAAAAGGTAATCAGTAAATATAAAAATAAATAACTTATTTTTGGGTGATTCTTTTACTGACATTTGGTATCCTGCCTGTTTTTACTCATGTTTTTCAAAGTTATATTTTATATTAAAAAATATACTTGGATTATAATTTTTTTTATATTAATTGTGAATATTGGTGAGAAGGCTCGTATAGAGACAAGTTGATGGATTCAGATTTCGAAACTGCGCTCCCAAAGCCGGTTTGCCCTGGCTGCCATCTTGCCTCGCCAAACTGGCTAGCCTTGGTCGGATAATTTCCAATGTGAAGGCCACCCCAGGCAGCTGTGTGCTCAACATCCCAAATCGACTCTATTTATAATTTTTATTCCGTACAGAGTATTATAAAAAAAATATTTTTTGCCAGAAAGTTTTGAATGATCTGGAACATTTCATCTCTGATAGCATTCACATGGAATAATGGCTTCTCTTCTTGAGGTACCTTCTTTTCAACGGTTGTTTATTGGGAATACCCTTCTCCGTTTGGTCGGAATCGATGACAAAGTGGTCGAATACTTGATGACAGAGCCTGAAGGTAGTCGTGGACTAGGGCTAGACCTATTTCAGGTTTTTATCATTGATCCCTCCAAGGGTTGTATTAGGGTAATGGCCCGGAATCGCCCAGCTGCCCCTGAATTTATCATAAACCTCTTCCCTACCCGTTCTATAAACCTCCTAAATTACTCTTAGGTCTTTCCTACAGTTTAGGATGTAATGAAAACAAATATATATAATTCAATTAATAAAGCACTAAATTCCTATTAAAACAATGAGCAAGTTTGAAAACGAGTTTTAAGAAATCCTACACCCAACCATTTCTAGAGTTAGTTTGGAGGGTGGGTGTTATTAATGCGAAGATATTTTTCCCCAAATTTATCATTTTATAATAATTTATTTAAGATGTAATATTTGATTTAGGAACCAAGGGGTAAAACTGATTACATTATTATTATTACATAATGTTTTGGAAAGTAATATTTCTCGATTGTAAATGAGTTGATAGCCATGTTACAGTACAATAATTAATTTAAAGTCTTAGGTTTTGAAACCTATTTTATTCAGTTTTGTAACCTTTTTATTTAGATCTCTGATGGAAATTAGCAAACAACAATTTAATATGATTAACCAACTTTAAATTTAATTTTATTTATTAATTTTATAAATATTTTATAAGATATTTTTATATATTAAATCGTGGGGGAGACAGTTTTATCATAAAAAAAAAATCACCGAATATTCTTATAATAGCGTTATTGTTTTTTCTTGTTATTGTTTTAAAAATCTAATACTAGTTCTCTTTCCTCTAGTTCTAATTCTATTACTGATGAAATTAAAATTTGGATTTAAACTCCATATTCTATTTCCAGTTGGATTGGCAATATCAGAAAACAATTTCTTAATTTTTTATGGCGATTCCAGTCGTTTACTTCATTTAAATTTTAACCGGTAAGATTAATTTCAGGCCGATAGTTTATGTTTGTTGATTTATATAAGGATGATTCAAATTGCCTAATTAGTCGTATTATTTTTTAGTGTTGAATAATCTGTTTGTTTAGAGGGGAATTTGACAAATATTATTTACGAGTCTAATGTTTGGTACTGTTTAGTTTAAGAAGCATATGTTGACTGTTGAAAACCTAATATGTTTTATGTTTATTTCCCATCATATCTCTTCATTACTCAAGCCTTGAAGGGAAGTATTTGTTTTTTTTGTTTCCTTAAAAAATATTGTATACTAACCGTTGTATAAATTGTATTTATACAATGCGACTCAGTTCTGTCGGTTCTCATAAGTCCACGTCGGAATACAAACAATAGGACAGAGAAGACAGCCTTCAGAAATTACCCCCTGACAAAGAATAGCCTATTCGTCCACAAGTGGTTGAATGAGGCAAAACAAACTCGCCATTACACAAAAGAAACTATTGTTTCACAAATTACCTGTCATTTTCTAATTTGCTGAATTCAATCCCTCATATTATATTGATCATAGCAATTAACTGCACCGTTCGATCATTTGTATAATTGTTTTGTGCTTGTATATAATGCTTGTACATAATTACTTGCTTCTTTTACCGTAAAAAAACCCACTGTTTCCTCTCCAGCGGTTTCATTAGATGAATTTTTGTTGTAAAAAACAATAAGTATACCTTACTTCCTGCCAGTTTATGTAATAATAATGTCATGATACTATTGCTTTCATAAAAAAGAGGCTCATTGAGTTTTATGAAGTATTTAGTTGCAAATCAATTTTCAATACATGCTCATTTGTGTAATTTCAACATGGTGTTTTTGGTTTTAAATAATGGACTGGGATTGAATTATTGTTTTATATTTTTTTATCTAAAATTACGTTTTTATTTTTAAACCTTTTATTTCCGATTCAATAATTCTTATACTTTACAAGTATTTAGTTAAGTAGTTTCTGTGTTTACTAAAAATTATATATTTAACTCGTTAAAAGTATATTTTATAGGTTAAATTAGGGGTGATACCATAGCCAGAGTAATGTAAAACATTGAAGAATGACTATTACGTTTATCAATTTTACAAATTATAATAATTTGACCGAGTACTACTTTCGGAATAGTTCATTTAATACACCTTTAACGAATATATAAAAATAAAGTTATTTTATTTAATTATTTAGTATACAATTTTGGGGAAGCAAATCATATGTACCAACAAATAACCGGTCCTGAAGAATTAATAATAAAAGGTATATCAATTGATTATAAAATTATAATAAAGTTGACCGGTATTATTTTTATAATTTATTTATTAATGTTTAAATGCATATCGATAAATTATTCTTCGATAAAGAAATGCAGCTGGACATCCGTTGCTATCACATACGAGTAGATATGCATTTCTGTCTTGATAAAGCGTGTCCGTTCGTCAAAATACATTTATATGTTAACTATTCTGAAGATAACTATTTCGAATATTATTAATACAATGATTTAATACTTATACTTAATAATACATTGTATAATAACAATTTTCTACAATGGCTTAACTTCTAAAATATTTGATCCGGATTTTTTTTAAAATTTTGTTTGACATCGTTTGTGGATTAATGTTTTTACGATTAATATCCAGTATTAAGAAATGTGTACATTCATTTTAATATAAAAGAAATCATACTCAATATAATGATTAATATTTAATAAAAATTAAAATATTCGATTGTCGACTTAGTCCTGATTAACAGTAGTTTTCCAATTTTTAAATTTTGCCTATTCAAATATTTTTTATTAATTTATACGGCTACTACCTTTATTTATATGCTATGGAATACAGTATTTTTAGCTTCAATTATTATATTATGCATTTTTTTTATGTTAATTCTTTCTCTTTTATTTCTCAGATTACAAGGCTCTAAGCTCAAATTTAGAAGATATTTCTTATTTTAGTATAAATAATAAATCATTTACTCTCTTTTTAATTATTTCGGTTGAATAAGTTGTAATATTACAGTTTTCACAATATCAACTGAATAGGTACGGTATCTTTAATATGTTAATGATTTGAACGTTCTTAATTGTTTTTTTTTTATTTTCTTAGTTAATTTAACAGTCCCATAATAGGTAAAAAATTTATGAATTAAACATTAATATGTTGTATAAATATACTTTTATACATATAAAACTATGTGTAATTAAATAAGATGTGGGAATGCCTTGGCGACGCCTCAGAATATAGCCTGGGCGAGAACCCTTTTCTAATTCATTAAGCAGCTGTATCACAGGTGTCTTGCATTCCTTTCTTCTATGACAATGGATCGTATCCCGCGGACTCTTTTCACTATAGACCTTTATTAAGGGGCATTAGAAAAAGTAAGAAAGGGAAGAAAAAAATTTATAAAGAGAAAAAAGAAATATGTTTTTATAAAGATGCTATCTGTTATAGCCCGGAAGTTTCCGAAGAACGCTTCCTCCTGGATGGATGATAACGCAAAGCGTTTGCCTTGTTAATAAAAAAAAAATGCATATTAATGTAATAAAAGGCTTTTGTTTTTATGTTTTTCTTGAGAGTAATTTTACGGTTCGTTGATGTTATAGTTTAATTGTTGCGTGCACAAAAGCCTTTACGATAAAAAACTTCAGCCTTAATTATCAACTGATATTTTTACTTTGTACAATTTTTTTAAAGCTCTTAATTGAAACCTGTTATTCATCTTTCTTCTAACATCTTGAAAATAGGCTGAAAATAATTCGTTAAATAAACACAAAATAATAATTGATTAAGATCATCATTATAATTATGATTCGATTATAGAAAAGTTCTTTTCGTTTTTACAAATTTTAAAAGGTTTTAAAAGACTAATTTGTTTATTGTATTTGTGGACGCTTAAGAGTTTCTAGAATATAAATTATTAACTCAAATTGGTTTAAAGATTCTAATATTTGTGAATAGTTGATTAATTTTTGGTCGACTTGGATTGATTTAAAATTTTTGAAAAAATATAATTCATTATTATTCTTTGAGTTTAAATTTGAAGTTCCAGCACATTTGATCTCAGTGTTTGTATTTTTCCCTTCTTGATTTGAAGGATTATGAAGTTTTTGAAATGATTAATAGTTATTGAGTAGGTCATTTATTTTTTAATTGTCTCCTAGCAAGTCCGGGCAGCAGAGAGTAGGAAAGACAAAGAACAAGTGGATTTTGTATTGATGAGTGGAATGTTGTGTAACGTATAGTTTGATAAACCAAGGTGCATTAGTGATTTTTCTTAGAATTTTGGATTGTTCTGTTTCTTTTGGATCTTTTGTTTGCTGAACCCTTAAGTTCTGCTCCTTATGGCCAAATATGCTTAGTATAGTTCTATAGAAAAATCATTTGTTTAGTAAGTCGAGGGAAGTTCTGTAGTCCAGAGGATTTAAAATATTTCTTATTAATTGTTATAAATTTTCTTTCTATTATTCAATCTTTTATGATTTGCTATATGAAGCAATACGTTATATTGATTTTAAACACCATAATGTTTTACCTATTCATACTCGGTGGAGTCGTTAATATTCGCTCTATTCCGAGAGGACAAAGTTATCGATCCCTAAGAATTGAGAAGGATAAACCACGACCCGGTGGTGAGAGGACAAGCGAAACAATAATTGCAAACTGGTCAACCCAAATCGACCACAATTAGTTGCATGATTGCTTTCGACTGTAAACATCAAATGAGCACGAGTTAGTTATTCAACTGCCGTGTCGCTCAGTTTCCTCTTAGAATTTACACCATCCATAATTCCGCCGCTTATTGCCTTTCATTAAAATTCACTCATCCAATTCCTCCAAAACTCTCATCGAGCAATTTGCGGTAGAATATTTAAAACTTTGTTAGAACTTTCTAGTTGTAAAACGTGTAGGAAACCTTAATTCGATTTCTCCTAGGTTGTAATTTAACTGTAGTGATAAAATATTCCAAACTATTGAAAAGTTTGACTGTCCCCTATGGTCGCCCGGATGTGGTTTGAATCGCTTTTTAATATAGACTTTCAGAAATTGAAAACTACAAAAACCATAATTAATAAACCAATTCGTGGTTTTTGGAATAAAATTAGTTTTAATTTTGATATAGATTGATTTTTATTCTTTAATAATTATACATGAAGGACTCGGAATTTATATGATGAAATTTCTCGGAATCTAGATGAAATTTAATGAAAGTAATACAGACTGAACAAAAAGTTTTTAGATATAAAATATCATTCAAAACTTAAATTGAAATGTGAATCCTCATAATATTCATGTTTTTTTTAAAATACCTTATGAAGAGCCCAAGTATTCGTCATTAACTATTACTAATTTTAAGTTTAAATATAATTTTTACTGTTATAAAAAAGAAATACATTTTTTATGGTATAAACGGGGTTAATATGAGATTTTAGTTTTAAAATAATTATCTAGAACATTAGAATCCCTAATTCTTATATTTTCATAAAATATAATACATAAATATATTTTAATACAAAAAACTGGTGTATGTAATGTTTAATTTTTTTTTTCTTTAGACCAAAAATTAAACATGAATGAATTACTTTGTTATATTTTTAATTGAGTTTTTAAATATGTTATTTCGTAGACAAATCAAGTTTTTTACTTTTTACATTCCTCACCTAGATAATTCAGGGCAATAAACTTCTAAATACCTTTTTCTACTGTTTGTATTATATAATAATTAAAATTTATGTAGACGCAAATAGATGTAAACGCAATAACATCTAATGTTTAAACGGTTTGTTCTCAGTACTTTTAAAATCCCAAGTTAACAGGTATCTAAACTCATCAATTCTTGTTTAATGTTTTCCTAATCGCCCTAGGCAATGATCGGACTGATATTTAAAAATATCCATTGTTGGATGTGGGAGAGTTAGACGCCTTGAGCTGCCTTAAACGTGTCATTAAGAGTTGAAGGAATTACTTAATTATGAGGATGAATTAAGAGTGACCATTACCTGTTGAAGGGGTCTCCATTATTCAGTGCCACCTTCCCGCTCAATAGTCGCCAGGTATCAATAGGTCTTCTGTATTACACAACGGTTTTTCCTTTAGGCGAGAATTGCCTTGAGATTACAGCGTGAGTTGTAGGAGAAATGATTGTAATAAGCAAAAAAAAAAAAGTAGCATTATGTGTAACACTGGCATCCCAATAAATAATATGATCTTTTATTTGTTACCATATATTAATAAGTACCTCATATATTATTAAATCGTTGGGTTACTACTGAAATACACCAAGTGAAAAAATATATTTTTAGAAAACGATGATGAAAAGGCTTCGTAATCGGATTAAGTATTCTAGTCTCTTCATTAGTGCTTTCGTAAAATAATGTGCTTGATGTTAGTATATTTCACTTTCAATTTCACTATATTGTGACTATACTATTTTTTTTACTATTATTAATCCGAACTTTTTAATATATTGCAATCTACAGTCGATTTTACACTACCATAAAATTTTCTGAGGCAGACTTCATTCAATACATATTGGATTTTGAAATAATTGCTCATTGGGAGTAAAATATCATGGACTTCTTTACTAATTTAGCTCTATTATTTTAATTTTTTTCCATATATGCTTCGGAGAACACCTGGGGTAGGGGAGAATACCTTGAGAATATTATACTGTTCGAGTTTATGGTGTGTTGTTCCAGGCCAGATCTGAACATGGACAATGTCTTAAATGATTTCATGCTACGGAGGACTTTTGGTGATGGGAACGCGATTTGACGAATTGGCTGTGTATTGTTGACTTTAACCGGCCGTTGTTAATCACAACATAGATAGCTTTTGTTTGTACTGATTTTTTTTTCTTGTCTTGATTTGATAATACACATATTTTTCATCATAATTGTGTAAAACCAGTTACATTTAATCCAGTTAGATAACTATAATCGTTTTAGATTATTCAATTGAAGGAATTAAAACAAGAAACCATGAGACATAGCTGTACGTCGAACCGTGGGAAAGAATCCAGAAGGTATCGAAAGCAGTTGTGAGTCCTGGCAGTTATCGACGGAAGCGCGATAGCTCATTAACTGTCCGTTTAATTGGCCTCGTAGTTTTATGACTCGGCTACCGGATTTTTAATTTTTTTTTCTTTCTCATTCCGCGCCGATCATAAAACCGGCGCTTTCGTTTTGTTTTCGTGAATTTCTGTTTGTTTCGAAGCACCTGTTAGGAGGATACCTGATTTAAATACCGTTAAGGCTTTGCCATAATCGGTTCAGGCAATTTTTGAAAAAGATAGATAAGAATTCTCGGTTATTTAACCATCGACCTCATAATTCTCTACAAGTTTGAGGCCGAATTGGGTAACTCGGTTTTTGTTTTCTCATTATATTTATTAATTAGTACGGTTTATAGTTAAATTAAACGGATTGTTATTCTTAAAATAGGTAAAACACAAATTCTCCTCTGTATTTTCCCCTAAATAAAAACTGCTGAAACGATAAACGATGAAACGATAAACTTAGTCAATAATTTCTTAAATTATTTTTTTAAACTATTTAATAAGGAAGTAAAGACTGAGAAGAGGATTACAGGGATAGAATAGCAATTACTGAACATCCTCATATCTCTAATTCCTCAATTAAGGCAATCTATGTAATTTATTTTACAAAAGGAAGGTTTATTTTCTTCTTATTTTTTCCCCGCTTGAATATAATCTACGTATATGATTTGTAACAAATTTCAGGTCGTTTGTATGCTAATGTCTTTTAGATTCTGATCAGCTCAGATGACGAAATTACAGATAATTCTGCATAACCAGTTTCGATAAAAACTGTTTAGTTTTTTATGGTCTTCAACTTCCACTAATTAAGGAAGAAAGGTTGCTACTAGTATTACTATTAGTTTGCTATTAGTTGTAGTAGAACTATTAGTTTGCTACTAATCTTTAATTGTGTATTTAAATTTTATTGGGCGCAATTATTGTTTTGTAATAATTAAATTCAATAATTAAAATCCATAATCAAACTTAAATACGGTTCATCTTCCCCTTTATTTTGTTTTTAACGAAATTTATTACAATTTTGCATTATTAATTTTATCTGTTTCTCAATTAATACAGGTAATACAAAATAATTGGATGAATAAAAAGTAACAGAAGGTCTTAATTCAGTTCATCATTAATTTATCCTATTAATATAACTAATATAAAATAAATACTTAATGTTAAATCTCCATTATAGAAGTCAGTATTCAAGAATTAATTTTAAAAAAAATCAATTTAATTCTTTTAGGGGTTTATGGTTGAAAATGTATGAAACAAATACCTTTGAGTAAGGTTTTAATTAATTTATAATTGGATTTATATGTTATATATATGTTGTAATTTATAAGTGATCATATTTTTGTGATTAAAGAGGATCATTTTTAGTGTTATATAGAAGAGAGAGGTATATTCATGCCTGAAATTTTCAATAGGTTCTAATAAAAAACTTCATATTTCTAAAATTCTATTTTATTAGAAGAAAACCTCTATCCTTGAAGATGGAAAAGAAGATAGAAGAAACGAGAAGACACCTAGACGGTAGATAACCACTAGCGAGGTATAGAGTTCCTACGTCTATTTGGTTTGTAGGAACTTCATACCGTGCTCTTGGTTCTGCCAAATTCTTCTTCCAGCTATATTTATCATATTCAATTAACTATAAATTTAATTATATGTTAGATGTTAAACAGTTAATTTAACATAATTATTTTTCATTGAATGACTGCTAATTGTATTTCTTATGCCTATTAATCTGTAATTATTGTATTCATTCCAACGTTATATAAAAATTAGGAATTTTATGAATCCCTATTTATAATTCATTTTTCTGTTTAAAAAAAGTTATGAAAAGGAATAATTTCGATTGTATTTAGTCGTGTATTGTGTATGTGTGAATATCTTTTCATTAGTTTTTGTATAACTGTACCTTTTCTTTCCATGTGTGAATTGACTTATTATTTGTTAAATAAAATTACCCCTACAAATTACTCTTTACATCAATTAATGCGCATTATTGTGGGATTCAGCATCTTGTATTAAAAACAATATTTTGTATATTGTATAAAGAATGTAAAACAAGTCGATATTTTAGGATAATAAAGAAAAGCATTCATTCAAAAACTATATCAGGAGTTCCAAGTTTTGAATGCTACTATTTATAAACCCTATCAATATTTATTTATTTTACATTAGTTTCATTGATAAAATATTTGGACCAATCAAGAATTTTATATTTTAAAGAATTTCTTCATAAAATATTGAATATAAACTAGTTAATGATTTTAATTTCAATTATTAATGCTTTTTAAATTGAAGCATTGATGTCCTCCAGACGGATATTTAAAATATTTCTTCCATGTTATGATTCTATTGGACACTGATATATTTTTATTAAAGCATGTTGGCATTTTTATCATTTCGATGAAGTCGTTATTTAGCATTTAAATATTCTGTCTCCCCTTCATATCCAATGTATTGAAAAAACTGTTTTTATATTATTTAAGTTTTATTTGACTGATGTATTTGGGACTGTTAATCACAATATGAAATAAGTAATTCTTTTACTTTTTAATGTTCAAAACTAGTATGGGACTGATTTTTAATTATTATTATTATAATTTTATATTTTAAGAAAAATGGAGTGACAATGTTTTCTATAAATTTCCATACAAATAATATTTTGAGCCTTTTTTAAAATGATGATATTTTAATTTCATTATCGTATACTTTTGTTTGGTTGGTCGAGCATAATCTTAATGATGAAATAAACAATCCGGTTACAACCGAAAAAATTTTGATTCCTTTTTTTTTATTATGTGGCTGATAATATATATAATTATAAATAAATATAAATCACATAATTGTATTAATTATAATTTAATATTTTACAACTTAAAAGGAAATGGATCACTTCTAATTCCATAATAATAAACATCCTCCCAGAAAAATCATTTATTACTTCAACATTTAAAAAAGACTTACTTTTTCTTATTTAGTCGAGTTAATTTTTTTATGTCATAAGTCATTTAAGTCATAAAAGATTTAGCTATTAAACATTTCATTTTTTGTTAAATTTAATTATTTGTAGTTAATTACTTAAATTGTATGAATTAACTGAAATGGAGATAATGTATATTTTTTATTAAAAACTGCTTTTATAATATTAACATAGGAGATGTTATAATTGTATATACAGTTCATAATATATTATATATGTATATAATATATTACAATATGTATATATATATATTACAATATTATATATGTATATAATATTGTAAAAATGTTATAGTATCTAGACAGCTTTTGCAAAAATGCAATTGTTTCATTTTTAACCTTAATTATGATTTAAAGTTTAATTATTTGGTTATGAAATTTTAGTCGACTGAATATTTTAATCTTTTTTTGTCTTATGAATACGATTTAGTATCGTTCAACAGTTTTTTAGTTCTTAATTATTACAAATATTTTGTGGGTAGAATAGAATAATAAAGTAACTTTATTCTGGGACTAAGTCCCTTTAGAATAACAAATATGAACAGAAAAAGGAGCATAATATTTATCTGGCCAGAAGGCTAAATATTAAAAATCAAAAAACGTGAAAAAAAGTGACAGGAAACAATTTAAAAAGAAATAATTAAACAAAAATAATAGTAAGTAAATAAACAGTACGAATCTTGACAAGATGTAAACTATTTAAGAGAATAGATAAATCCATAACTTTTGTTAAATGCATGAGCTACATTGATTAAAAGATTAAGATTAAAATTAAAAGATTAAAAGAAATGAAATTAAACATACATTTCTTTACATGATGTACATCTTCTTAAAAAATAAATTAAAACAACTAAATAACACAATGAATTATTCTATACATTACATTCTAACCAAATGACTAACCTACTTTGAGAGCATCTTTTTGGAAAGCTAGGAGATGTTGGAAAAGCAAGTATTTAAATGACAATAGTGAGGGACTATAATGGATGTTAGGAGGGATTGAGTTACTCACTGTGGTGGAGCGGGCGAGAAAGGTTCGAATACTTTAGTTCTGTGGGAACGTATATAGACATCGGAAAAAGATCTTGCTTTATGGTGTTGAACTGATGATTTGAACTGGAGTAGACTGTAGGTATATGAAGGGTGTTGAGAGTAAATGGATTGGTATAAGAATAAACAGAGGTATTATGCCTAATGGGAATTGTGTTCACCCAAGTACTACCATAAGTACAAATTTATATGCCAGGTCCTGTAGAGCTATTATTTATTTATTTTTACTGGAAAAAATTACAGTGACTATTATGACCAATATTATAGTAACTATTACTGTGTAGTAACTATACGGTCATATTAACTAGGATGATTGATTGCTTCAATTCATCTTCATTCCTACTTTTAAGGAAAGTAGGATCTAATTCTAGAAGGAAAACATTTTTTCTTCTTCATCCTTGCGATGTTCTAAAAATAAACTAATCACCGGTTGTGTAATGAGAAGCTCGGAGGAAAGTGGCGGTTGGCTCTGTCGCAGAACAAATTATATACAATTTCCTCCACATCGCAATGCACCGCTGTTTTCGACTGGGATGTTTGACATTGGTGATTGTGAGTGAGGAAGCCACACATCAAATGTGGCTGAGAGCTATCATTTTTAACCAATGGTTCAAAACCCACCTTAGATTAAATTGGGAAACGGGGTCCTATTTATGAGTTTGGTTAGTTCTGACTAATATTCATCATAACGATTTAAAATAATAGTATTATCCATTTATTATTGGCTCATGTGGATCTTTGTCAAATTTTAAGAATAATACCAGTCTTGTCATTTATTAATAATGAGGGTCTGCCATATTATTTATTAGAAAGGCATTCCTCTGAATCACTAACAATGAGGGATCTGCATTATATTATATAATACACCTTCATTGAATATTATTTATTAACATTTTATGTATATATTGTATTATATAACTTCGTTCATTATATTATTATGTAATAGATTTTAAATTGAAAATCAATTAAAGCTTATCCTTTGTCTGATGATAGCAGAAGCCATATTAATCTGGAACGACTTTTTTGACTGTATATTATTGTGATAAACTAAATAAATTCGATTTTGTTTTGTCCTCGAAATGAGATATATTAATAATACCTTCAGAATATGAAAAACCGCATTTATTATGTCGATACGTCAAAATTAATGTTCTTTATCTTTTTTAACTATTATACTTCTATTCTGAGGTCCCTGAATATATATATATATATATATATATATATATATATATATATATATATATATATATATATATATATATATTCTTCTTATTTTTTTTTTCGATTTTTTTCTGCTAGGACCACAAGAAACAATTGACTTATTGCTTATTTATTACTATTTTTATTACTTTAGTGCTATTAATATATTACTAGAAAACAAAATACTTATACCAAATAAATGAAATTGTTAAAATGGATCAAGGGAAAACAAGTTATATGTTAATCGTGAAAAATTTTAATTTTTAAACCTCACAATTCTATTAGATGAAGTATGAAAGTTCATATTAGTTCCCCTTTTATATTAGTAAATAATGAAAAATGATAAAAACTTAATGAAAGATTGAATGGTTGTTAAACAATGTTAATAACAAGAAAAATAATGTTAGTAAGTTACACGAACCATACCAAACAAAATTGAGGTTTAATATTATTTTCTTAATTTAGCACCAGCAGGTAATTTAGTAGATAATGAATATTTACTATAGCAAATTAATGCATTATAATTATTCATTTCACAAAAACATTAAGATTATGAATAATATGAACTTCCATGACTCTTCTGCTTATGAATTATTGAAAAAGCTTCCCCTTTTTTATTTGCCGAACCACCTTGAACAAGCCATAGTGTTACTATAACATAAAATTAAAATAAAATATTTTTATTATTAACTTTTTAAATATATTAATCCGTTAGATTATTATTAAAGCATTATTATTATCATTAACATTAATTAGTATTGAAATATAGTTTGATATATTGTATCAAACTATAAGAAATGAGTTAAGGCGGTTTAGTTAGACAGTAATAATGTGATTGTAGAAAAAGAAATGATCAATGATAACGTTATCTAAACTTGTGCGTAAGAGGTATCGAAATAGCTCTGTAATCAATGGAAGGTTGCGTTAAATAAAAAAAGAACATTTGATATCAACAATTACTGAATTCCATTGTTTTATGTCTAAAGACGGATTTCGTTTTTATCGCTATCTCTTGAAATTGTGACTAGTCAGAAGGTCGGTTTGAGTATTTTTATTTGATTTCACAATATGATGTACACATTACGTCATATATATATCATATTTATACACAGCGAATTATATAAATGACAGTAATATATCCATATAATATATTCACAAAAAAAGTATTTATTTCACTATTCTATCAAAACAAATCAAAATGCCTGCTGGGAAAAATATCTAAATAAAATCAGCAAACAATGCGAGTCGCAAGGACGGAATTATTTTTCTCATGGTTATCGAATCAAAAATAAAAATCCATTATCTACATTTATAAAAAAAAAAAAAAAATGTGAAAGTAAAAATTATAAATTAAATTTAATGATTTTAAATTGTAATGTAATCGTCGTGTAACTGGAGAAAATGAAATATGTATTCTCAAAATGTTTAAACAAATGCCTGCATATTGTTAATAGAGTATGATATGACACATTAACTAGGAATGAAATGAATCTAAGTTTATATCAATATTAAAACTAATCTTTTAATGACCTTAATTTACACAATAGCTGGTATTTTAAACATAGCACATGCATATAAATATCAAATAAGTATATATAATATAAACACATATTATATACCTATATATACTTAATACCTATAACTTTTAAATACTCGAATTAATAAATTTTAATAATAATTAACTATTTCGATATGAATTTTTACTTATTGTTTATTTCATTCGTTAGTCTTTGAAGATTTCAAGACATATTGCAATTATTTTTGATAAATATAAGTTACTATCTAACACTTGATAGTATTAACAGGCAATTGATTCATTAGGCACTTGAGTATGACTGATAATAACCCTTATCACTACTTTATGTTATCGATTTATTAACTTCTACTTGATAAGGTTTAATTAGATATTTTTAGAAAGTGTGAAGAGGGATTTAGTTCACGTTTTTTGTTAATCCCGTTACTTCATCCATCTATTATACATCTGTGCACATCTATTTTTCTTTAATAGCTTTTAAATTTTGTCTTGATTTAAACAAAATTTGATTTGTTTCTGGCATGACTAGTTTTTTAGGCTTTAGTAAAAGAAATAAAATTAGTAAATATCTTTAGAGCGAAAAATTGGGATGTAATTATCATTGTGTAAATAAGTTTTATTAGGTTATTAGAAGTTTTTTTATGATTAAAATGGATCTCAATCAAACTTTATTTTAAATTTAACTTTCAGATTATCTTTTTCTGTAAATTTAAGAAATTAGTATCGTGACCAATGGTTATTTTAACTTAGCTTCTTCTTATTAAACACTTTTTTAGTAAAATAAATAAATTAATTTATTAGTAAATTCCATTAGAGCAAAAATTAGAATCTTAATGTAGCTAGGCGATTAAATTTTATTGGGAGTGTTAGTAGTATTTTTTATGATTAAAATCGAACTACTAAGAAAATATAAAGTTGTCGTAATAGAAAAATGGGGATGGTAATTTAATTGTGTTATTAAATATAGGGAGTATCAGTAGTTTTTATCATTAAAACCGAACTTTTTTACGAATTTTACATTCCGTTTGATTTTTATTTTCGATGTACAAATTTTGCTCAATATTTATTTTAATTGATATCTTCCTTTGTTAACACTGCATCATAACGTTATATGCCTGAGCTTGTTAATTTTAAAAAAATTAATTTTAATAAGTATGAAACAGTGGATTTTAAAAAAAAAATCTGAATTGTTTCAGGTGTTATTAAAAAAAGAAATACTGGCATGTTTAGAGCAATAGGCTAGGATATTAATTTAATTTTAGAAATAATTATATTTAAGTAAAACAGTTCATTTTGTTAATAAAATAACACCAAGGTTATTAGAGTTTTTATCCTATTCGCCTGTGATTTGCCACTAGTAGCTAGGCTCTTCGATTATATATATACGTCAATATTTTATATATTTATATAAACATATATACGTGCACAAATAATATATGTAGTACATATATGTATGCCTGCGTCGAAGAGGTCTTTATGATGACTTTATACCTGATGGAACCATTTCTTATTTTTCTATATTTTTATATATGTCGAATTTTCAACTATATTATATTTTTTTCGCTTGTTACTCTCAACGACAAATGGATCCTTTAATGTAATCATGATGAAGAGAAGCTCAGAGAAAATCTGGTGAAGGTTTGAAGCGGGCAACTCTACTGGTCTAAATATATCAAGGCGTGCCCTGCCAAACAGGACTCTTGTAACAATAGATTCAGCCTGTATGGCCTCTGTAATTCTGGCATTTGTAGCTTACAAGGTCCTTTATTTCATCCTTATATATCAGGATAATGTAGCTAGTTAATGTAGTTAATATGTGTATATAGTATAACAGCAGAAGCCTCTGATACTTGGTAGGTTAGGTAAAAAAAAAACCTGTACCACTACAACCCAGGAAGGGTTTTGGTTTTAGTACATTCTAGATACAGTATTGTCTCTTAGAAAACGGTTGTACAGGGAGGTGATTTGTCCAAGAACACGTTTACTGCCATGTTTTCCACATGGCAATTGGAAAACATAATACCCGCTGTGTAGAGGCTGAACGAGCACCTTGAGGAACTGTAGATCCAAAAAGTTTCATATATTTAATAGATTAAATAATTTATCTGCATTAGCCGATAATTTTCACCTATGAATTTCAACACAGCGACTGAGCGATTTACATTTAATTACTCAGCTTTCAGGTTAATAACGAAAAAATAGTGCTTAGAGAAGTGAAATAGTTGTTATGTTAGCTGTTCTTACAATTAATCTCACATTTTTTAATAACTATATGTAATTAAGAAGCAAAAAAAACATTCTCCAGTCACAATTATTTATTTTTTTAATTTCCTATAAAGACGTTTCGACCCTTTGGGTCATTCTCAATTCTTTAATTGTCTGTCATGATTCATACAATTTGTCTGCAATTCACCATATAAATTTATTAACATCAACAACAACAAAACTATTAACAATTATATTAAAAATGTCCAAAAAAACTGAAAAATTTAAGTATAGATACCTCATATTGACGTCTATAATATAAAATTTATTGGAGATAAATACTTCTCCATGGTCATTTTTAGCTCTGCCTTATACTTTGGACTTCACCCATTCTTAAACACCTTGATATTGTATTGAAAAATTAAAATTGTAAATCTATAAGAGTTTCATTAAATTGTTTTGATTTTTTTGTTTATTTAAATTATAACATATATTAATTAGTTTTAATATTTTATGTTTGAAATTTTGTTTTATGGGAGTATTAGAATTAATGTATGTGAAGTTATGTGTGATAGGTTATGTCATGGTTATCTATACTGTAGACTATTCTTTGTTTATTTCTTTTTTAATTTCAATAAAGAAAAGAGTCTGGTGAGGTCAGTAAATTGTATTCGTCTATTTTATTGAAATTAAAAAAGAAATAAACAAAGAATAGCCTACAGTATAGATAACCATAACATAACCTATCACACATAACTTCACATACATTAATTCTAATACTCCCATAAAACAAAATTTCAAACATAAAATATTAAAACTAATTAATATATATTATAATTTAAATAAACAAGAAAATTAAAACAATTTAATGAAACTCCTATAGATTTACAATTTTAATTTTTCAATACAATATCAAGGGGTTTAAGAATGGGTGAAGTCCAAAGTATAAGGCAGAGCTAAAAATGACCATGGAGACGTATGTATCTCCAATAAATTTTATATTATAGACGTCAATATGAGGAAATTGTTAATATAATTGTTAATAGTTTTGTTGTTGTTGATGTTAATAAATTTATATGGTGAATCTCAGACAAATTGTATGAATCATGACAGACAATTAAAGAATTGAGAATGACCCAAAGGGTCGAAACGTCTTTATAGGAAATTAAAAAAATAAATAATTGTGACTGGAGAATGGTTTTTTTGCTAATTAATTAAATACATAGATTGTTAGTCCAGTAAAACCTATATTGTAATGCATAACTATATGTTTGTTTAGGTAATATTATTGCCCTTCACTTTATTTTTTTTTCTATTTTTCTCATTTTCTTATACAACTTTAGAAGATGGGGGAAGCTGATACTCTTATTTTCATTTCAAAATATATCATTATATTAAGAGTTGCTTCGATACAGTCGACGGTTATTAGAAATGATCGTTAGTAAGAAATTAAAAAAAAAAATCCGTAGATAAAAATTAGGCAACTCTGAAATAAAAAAAATAATCAGTGAATGTGTATATACAGATAAGATGTCAAACAATTGACTTATCAGTAGGCAGTTAATTTCTTCAATTTCATTTTTTAGTCCTCAAGAAAAAAAATGTATGTGTATATAATACATTATAAAACACATAGTCACTTTAACATTACTAATAAATCATTACACAAAGATCTCAACGTACCACTCGTGACTGACGCAATAAATAAATTACAAAAATTTCATGATCAGTTGTTAGACATCCGAACTTGCTGGTACAATCATTACTGACAGACACATTACAGCAGAACCCGACAAAGAGACTGAAACATTCTGGAACAGGGATCTACTACCAACAGTTGAACCACGCATGGGGGGTTTGTCCATACATGGTTCCACGAGAATCCCTTAGGGGATGTTTTCAATAGAAGATCGAATACTTGCCAACACATGACATTTGACGCAACACATTGACACAATACTTGCCAAATGGCATTTGTATGATTTCTTAAATAAATGTTTTTATTTTATTATTATAGTACATTGAAATTAAAAATACTTATATATCTTAATATTTATATGGACAGAAATGGTATTCTATGAGCAGCAGTATTATCGGGATGAGACCCATACACCTATAGTCCTTAGTCCAACAAATAGAAAGAGTTAACTATTATGATAGAGTTGTATTTGACAGATGAGAGACAGGAACAGAAGATATAAAAGGCAAGATTAGATTACAACTGAAATATAGGCTCCAATAATCTATTATTCCAGGCGTTTTCTGTTCAATAAAATAAAAAAAATAAACAACGAAAAATTAATGAATTTTTTTAAATCATGTTTATTTCAATTGTTTCATTAAAAATAAATGATTTTTGTGTCACTTGTTTGTTTCAAAAGTTTCATTTTTATGTTAAGTTTTAAATATTATCGGCTCTGTTGAAGATATGGAATTTGGATCGAACCGCTGATTTCTAATAGATAGTTTATCACAATTCAAGAAATTTAAGCCTTCATCTGGACCGTTTCCTTCTATATTTTTAAATATATTTTTCATAAGTTTCGTAATGGTTTTATATCGTTTATTGATTGAGTTCAACAACTGTTCCTTGAAAACAATCTCAGGTAAACATCCACTACTAAGTTTAGACCGGAAAAATACTTTAAAATAGAGTAAATTAAATTATATCTGTAGGAATTTAGTAATGTAGGAGCCCTGTTTTGAATGTGTTGGATAAATAATACATAAATACTACTAAATACTTAAATAATTAAGGATTTCTCCTTTTTCGATTTATTTATAATCTTAAGTTTAGGCTAACAAAGAAATTCATTTAGTATAATTGGTATTGAGTTAGACAATACAGAGCGAATGGATACCGTGCCATCCATTTTGGCAAAAAAAAACCTGAAGAAGCCAAAAATGCCACCCAAATTGTCCTGCCATTGTGGTACGATTGTGCTGACAGTTGGGAACCACATGGTCTGGTCCCTGCCTTCACCACATCCGACAGTGCAGAGAGGATTGCGCCAGTATTTGCGCGCGATGTTACTTTAACGTTATGCTCAAGCTTGAGATTAATATTTACCTAATTATCGACCATCAAAGGGACCAATTACTTATTTCGAGACTCTTGAATTTCAATCGGATATAATTTAGTTCGAAAGAATATAAATAATGCATTCATGAATAGTATTAGAATATTAAACATTATATTAATACATAATAAGGCGGTCTGGAAAAAAAAATTATAGATTCTCTAAGAGGAATATTTCATCTGAAACAACTAACAACCATGCGCATCACGCTTCGTTATTAATCAAACGTTTTGGATTTTATTAATTTTTTTCCTGTTAATAATACACAATATATACATCCTCATGATTGATACTTCATAATATCTGGAGTGGTAAACACATTAGCTAATTGCATTTTTATTATTTTTATTTTTATTGATTTGAAGAAATCAAACGTAATACATATTTTCGCATTGATTTGAAACTAATTATAAATATGAGGAAGAAAATGGTCCGGGTGGGGGTAAAAAAATTGCTCTTAATTAGGATTAGCTTTTATTGGAGTCAACGTTTCGACCCACATTGCAGGTCTTCTTCAGGGCTAAATATGCAAAATACAGCCAATTAAATTTACATATGGTAAAAAAAAAAATACATAAAACCAAGATTGCCCTCAACCACCAGTTTTTCCACTAATAATGTACCCACTTCGTAGAGTCTGGGTGAGTCCCATGGGGATCTATAGAAACCACGGGGTCCACCCCCAGAGCCTTAACAGATTAAATAATTTATTTGAAACAGCCGGATATGAACCTAAGATCTTCATCATTGCAACTCTACCACTGAGCTAAGGCCTCAAATTTTGCCTATCCCGGAATAATCAAGATAAGAATCTTCAGCGAGTACCTGACACAACAAGGCTCAGGATCCTTTCACGTATACTCCGAAGGATGGTATAACTAAGAAATTTTTATTCCTTTTAAAGAATCCTTTGTGACGAACCTGCAATCTTATTATTTCTTAATTGGGGACTTGTTCAAATAGGAGTATGAATTATTTCTGCTACATTTGTTAAATTAATAAAACGGATATTTAATAGTATCGCAATATGTTCCACCGCCATTCATCCAGGAAGACAACACAGGAATATTCCTTATAGTTTCGCTTTTACCATTGATTGGGGTCCTGTCCATTAATGTTACATCTACACTATATATTACGTTTTATTAATGATAATAAAATATAATTTTTAATTACTTGGTCACTAATATCTCGCTAATTAATGGTTGGCCTGTTCTAATCTTAGCCCATTATTTATACCAAAGAGAGCTGGCAGCGCTGACAGGTCCCTAAAGGCGGCCAGGGCTTCCTCACAAAGTGCCTTAATTATTTCCTAGAAGCACCTTCACCATATGTATTGTTACCAACACAGTTACAGTACGGTTAATATTATTGTCAGTTATTATTGTAATTATAAGCCCATGCGATCATTAACCGTCTCTTTCAGTTGTATGTTATTGTTAGCCTGCAACCTGCATTCCTCGATCTGCTTGTATTTGTCAGTGATTACCCGAGTTCAAATCTCTTTCACTTTTGAAAGAATGTGGCATTTTTCTACAATTATTTACAAATAATCTGTAATAGTATGCATTAGGAAAAAATAAATATTGTTCTTACTTTTTAACATGCCTTTATCATCTAAATGATTGTATTAATCATGCATTTCGTACTCTAATACGCAAATTGAAATTAAATTTTATAATTGAATATTTTGTCTACTATTGATTTCCCATCAGCATTCCCATTTTTCAGTAATTAAATTAAGATTAAAAACACAATTTTAATACCATAAATCGGATAATTTTCCAAATTTTTTTAAATGCCTACAAACCGAAAAAAAGTTTCTCTTGCATCGTGGTTTCATGAAACCACACAACTTTTTTTCCTTTTACTAATCCAGCACATACTCTAATTTTAACATCATTTCTAGTATACGTTTGAATTTATACGGAATAATTTAAAATATCATGAACTCAATAGATCCTTGTTTTTGGTGGTCAAAGTTGAGATTAAAAATACAGAATAATATAGGATTATCCAACAAAATTGATAGTCATTCCATACATTAAGCGTACATATAAATATAAAACATAGTACAGGCTATAAGCACAAAATAAATAGTAGGTACATTGTACGTTCTCTTGTTTTAAAAAAATCTTCGTTGGAGATGAACTTAGGACTTGGGTGCATCATTTTTCAAGTACCCGATAAACGTCTCTTTCCTTTTTCTCCGCCCCATCAAAAAATTCTTAAATCCTTAACATTTGGCTAAAAGTTCTGCAGTGTATCTGTGTCTTTAAGAAGTTTTTCCTAGGATCCCCTCAGTATCCACCACTATAATTATAATATAAATTTGACTTTCCTTGATAATATAAACACACATATTCTCCCCCTTTTATCTTATTTCCTTCATCATGTTCCAAGAGTCTCAACAATTGGCTCTTCTAGCAAAGTCGAGAATTCGTAGCAGTGTGTTTAAAAAGAGAAGGAGTACATTCCCTGGCCTAGGTTCTTAGAAGCACGCTCCAGTGCCTTCTTCTTCCAGTGCCGAGAACACTCACCTTATCGGGCTACAAGCGAGGATATATAACATCGCTACCGGAACAAAAAGCTTTACAGTATCGCTCCATTACCGTATTCCATTAAGTAGATGTCCTATGTTACTTCTTATCCCACCCAATTATAGGTGCTTCTAGGGTTCTTCTAGCGTTGTACCCATATCGGTACATATTTATTCATTGTAATGGTCAAAAAGCAACATTGTTACAAGGTAGAACCATTGAAAATCCTTGTTTAAATCTAAAAAATGTAATTATTATTAACTACTACAACTTAGCGCTACAACAAGGGGTGAGCCTTGACTTACTAATAAGCCTTTTGTTTTTCTGCTGATCAGATGTTTTTATAACCTCCCTAGCTATTTTTATAATCTCCTCAGTTATTTTCATAACCTCCCCAGCTGTTCATGTATTACCTTCCTTTGCCTTAGTTGTTTGCGGAACGTCTTGGAGCAAGGATGGGGCCACTATTTGATGAGTCAGTTTGCACTTTTGATGTGGTATGTGAAGCGCTTTGTCTTCTTTTGATGCTTAAATAGGCAAAACATTGACTGGCCAATGTTCATCTTTAAAGCGATTTTTTCCCAGTATTTTAAGGTTTAGTTTTGGGGAATTTTTCCTATTACAGTCTAATTTATTATTATTAACTTTTCTTGAGAGTTATGCTGTCGAAAAAGATTTATTTAAATGACCAACAAATAAATGTAATTACATCTACAATCATTTACAATTGTGTGTGCATGGTGAAACTGGCTTTCGAAAACGTTCTATTTTATAGATATTATGGATAGCCCAAATAAGAAAATACAGTAAATAAATGAGGACCATAAATAATAATATAAAATAGGGAGTGAAGTGACACAGTGGTAGAGCATTGTTGCCATGCCGGAAATCCTGGCTCAAATAAAAAGAGTCTTTTATTTAGTCGTTTTACAGCCGGAGGTGGTTTATATAGAAACTAGGGTCCTCCTGGGGTTCACCCAGCCTCTACCAATGTTATAAAAATATGGTACCCAAAATAAGGGGGAACTCTGGCGGTTGAGCGCGATCTAGGACAAATCAGCTCTCTGCAGAACCGTTGTGCGTGAAACAGTACAGTCTCTACCATGTACTGAGCCCCAGAACCGTGAAGGAGTTCTAGTGGTACAGGTTTTTTTATATTTTTTTTTATAAATAATAAATAATAGAGTGAATAATGATAAAAAACTTAATGATTACTACTATTTATAAAACAGTTAATATATAATCGATTAATGTTAGCCTTATGATTGAAAAACGCATGACTGTATTCCAGAGTTAAACCATCTGAAGTTTACTGCCGAGAATAAAGTAAATATTTTATAATAATAGGACTAGGTAACGTAACACTATTTGCTGTTCTGACTCTAAGTGAATAACTACTTTTAATTCAAAAAAATCTTTTTTCTTTGCTCACAGGTCATTTCTTTTTTCGATGGTACATCTCAATGTAATAACAAGCAATAGTCTGAAGATATATACTACTAGTGACAGGTCACTAAATATTGTATATTAATGGGTTATGATAATTAAAAGAACACTAATCACACATCTGTCTCGCAATGAACGAGAATATTTTATGTAAAGGAGATAGTTGGGGGGTGCAGTCAATAAGACTTTCTTATTTCTTATTGACTGCACCCCCCAACTATCTCCTTTACATTAGATCATCCAGTCAACTATTTTCATCTCATACGAGAATATTTTATGAATACCTTTTTAATTTAAGAAATAGTACTTCCTTTATTTCCTAGCCTTACATTCAAACGTTTTATGTAAGTCAAAGTTATGATTTCGAACAATAATAATAGGAAAAAAAAATGGATCAAACGAATTTTCGTTCGAACATGGGGTTATCAGAGAACGGTTGTTATATTAGGTTCTATAACATCTATGATGTAACTTCGTTTAATATATATCATTGAAAATGTGTTTCTATTCTTCTTAAATCATGCCATTTTCTCGAGAAGATATCTGAAACTGGTGTGTAATTATTAAAAATGGTTAAGTCTTTTTTCTTAGTTTTGATAGAAAAGTGTTTTCCCTCGCAGACGATATTAGTTTTCCAGGGTTATGTTTTATCAGAACTTTTTTATAGGCTACACGTGGAGTTATTCGTTTTAGGGTATCTCAATTTATGAGGCAATATTCAACTTCAGCGTTAAATTGTATAAACTTTAAGCAAAGTAAACCATAATAATGTCTATTCATCCCTCATTTCCCAATCTGTTGGTGTTCCTCAAGGAGTATCCTTAGCCCAATCCTTTATACAGTTTATACAGCTGACATCCCGACTCATCCCAATACTATTCTTACCACATATCCTGATGATCGATATTGTACTATACATGCATTTAAATGAACTTATTTCAGAAGAATATGACAAACTGTTCATTCAAAAACTTAGAACTTTCTACCCGCTAAATAAAATAAAATTTATATGATCAAACTATCATTGTAAAATGGCTGTGCTTTCAATTTCCTCAGTTTGATGGCACTTCACAATTGCCAAAATATTAAATTTTTGTATTAAATAAATATTATAAAAATGTAAGGGTTCAAAAATAATGCATAAATAATACCATCATTGCTGTGCAGTTGTGTCTGAAAATTCTTAAAATTAAGAAACATTTGTTTCAATTATGTTAATATTGAGGTAGAAAACTTATCAATTAATTTAGACGTATTGTGTATTTATAATTTTTAGCACCACAGGTACATTTATATTTTATAGAACATAAAAAAATGAATAGGAAGTTACGCAATAATGTAGCTAAACCCAGAACTACCAAAATTTGCATTGAAGCTATTTGCCATAGCATAAATATGACCAGTAATGAATAAAATATTGGTAACGAAACATGATTTGAAATTAAAAAAATATATTCGCAGACGTTCTCATTGTAAGTTCAGAATTGTTTTTCATTACATAATTTAGGTTATTATGAAATGATTAATTATTTGAGACAATTAATTTTAGAAAAATTAGATTGGCTTTGACATGCTTTGAATGGTGAACCATGTACCAGTGCATTATATCATATATATATATATATATATATATATATATATATATATATATATATATATATATATATATATTGCCAATTATAATATAATTTGAACTTACATCTGTGAAGTCGAACATCATTTGAATTAAACTGTCGCAACCTTTTCAGAACAAAAAATATGTCCTATTCAAAGTTACTTGATAGAAATAATTATGAACTGATAAGTAAAGACATAATTCAATGTTATTGTCTGCGTTTTTTATTTACTTTATTATTTTTTTGGACATGATTATAGTGAAAGATTGGGTTTGGTGAATAATCAATAAAAACAACTTTATAATGATATGAAATATGTAGTAATAATAAATTAAGGTGATAATATATGATTTATATATATAAATATGTATGATACCCTGATACATATGATTTATATATTCATAAATTCAATTCTAAATAGTAATAGAGAACAATCATTATTTATGTTTTTGTTTGAAAAGCATTTTTGTGGATGGAATTTGGTTAATCAGTTGGTATAACTCGTGTAGCTACCTCATCTTTTGGTGAGAAAGCTAGGGACTTTGAAAATAAGGTTTTTAAATTTTAGGCGATCAAATTTTATTTTGTTATATCAAAACCAAGCATCAAATAGTGATGAAGTCGTGTTATAGACGATTTGTCATTTTCAATGCGTACTGACAGCGTAAACAAATAAATTTAAGAACCATTTCGATAGCCAAGTTTAGGCAGCTCGTTTGGTATCAATGCTTTGACTATTTTTCCATTAGCTTGTCCCGTATATTTAGTTATATCTTCGACTTTATTGACTTATTCACCACCTGGACATGTGCTTAGCATGAAACGAAGTTCTCACTTTGCAAGTCCCAAGGTTATATCATTTACTGTTTTGAGATGTTTTGTTGTAATATTTTAGTAAAAATAGTGATTTTGATTAAGTCTTAAGTGTTATAACTCAATTTCATTTACAGTTTTAACTTTTTAAACAGTTTTTTAAATAGATTCTTTTGTACTTTAAGCATTTTCTAGTTGCTTCATGTAGTCAGCGCCAATTTGCATAGTTACTTCTGCTTGCCACTTTTATAGTAATATGTTTTTATTTATTTTTCGAACAAATCAAATGTGTATCGTTCATGAAAAAGGCGATCGAATACTTAGTTTTTTGATGAACTATATTAACTTTTAAGTTTAAATACCATTAATACTGACGATGGTCTAGACTATTAAATTCAGCTGTATGGTCTGGCTTTCGATTGTTAAGTGGGCTAATCATTATGAACCTCCAACAATTAAATTAAAGTAAAAGAATATTAAATAGTTATAATATAATAATTATTCGATTGTATATCGTTCAACTTGTCTGTTCTTATTATGCCAACAAATAAAAAAAAACATCTGAGACGTTGTTTAAATACTTTATATTATTTCCAATCAATTCTACCTTAATTAATATTTTCAAAACAATAATCAAGGTACCTTCGAAGCACTAATTACCTATATCATATTGATATACTGATAGCACTAATTGGTATTAATAAATATCTTCGAATGGAGAATGATTGAATTCCTGATTTGATTGGTTTAATGACTAGGTACGATCGAATTACGCACTTACAATTAAAAATTTCAGATTTCTAAAGTTTTTCTTCTACCTAAAATGATTCTTATGTTTTGATAATCAAATCATGCATAAGTCAATAAAAAAAGTAATAATAATAATTTTATTAAAATTCTCAAGCAATTAATTTGTTTTCTCTATCAATAATGGATCCTAAAATAAGTTTAGATTAAAATAAGAATTTAAATCTAATACATATTATTTTATGATTCTTAATTTCAGGTTTACTTAGATTTTATTTAATTGTCAAGTCATCTTTAAGGTTACTTGATAGTGGTATATCTTATCTCGATAAAGAAACGAGATAACAAATTTAAGATAGCGTTATAAGAAAAGGTAGAAGATATATATGATACAAAATAAAATAAGGTACTATTAGCTCTATATTTACTGAAATAGAAAAAAATAGCTATGCCATTTTCAGGTAACGATGTTAATAAAAAACACAACAGATTTTGACACATTGAATCATTATTGAGAAATACTTTAAAATTTAAAATTTATAGTTACAGATTTTCATCTGAAATTTGTTATCTTCCCATGGTGTTATACAGAGTCCGTTTTTTTAAACCTAAAAATAGTTCAGTAAGTATCATAATGTAATACATTTTTATTTAAATAAAATCATTGCTAACTGCGTAATTCGATCGTGCCTAGTTACCAAACCAATCAGGAATTCAATCAGTAGCCATTTGCAGATAATTATTAATACCAATTAGTACTATCAGTATATCAATATAACATTGGTAATTAGTGCTTCACTTGATTATTGTTTTGAAAATATTAATTAAGGTAGTATTAATTGGAAATCATATACAATATTTGAACATCGTTTCAGTTTATTTTTCTTCATAAAAAAACCATAATAATAATAATTAGGCTTAGCGAACCCGAAAGCTCGATGCCGATACTGCCATTCTCTGCTTACTAACCTCCGTCCAAGGACCACCACCCAAATCCGCCAGATCACTCATAACGCAATCCTCCCACCTACACCTCGGCCTGCCTCTCAGAAGCAGAAGAAATTCGGTACAGCGCTTATTAACTTCTTAGGAATTCGTTCCTTAACAAGTCCAGCAACTTCGCGACGCTATCACTTGAATAATATTTACTGGATTTACTGAAAATAACAATAAGCAAGTTACATTGTATACATACGAATAATTACAATATTATAACTACTTAATATTCTGCTAAAGCCAAAACACTTATCGATCCCGAAATTTTCGACGGTTCATAAAGATACTGCCCACTTAAGAATCAAAAGCCAGACATTATACTCAACTTTTATATTATTCATCACTGCCAGTGTCTAACTTCTAAAAATGTATTAGTCAACATACTTTATCAAAACCTAAAAGTATTATTCGCTTTCATGAATAACGCACTCATACCAGTTTTGGATTCGTAGTAAAAGAAAAAAAATGTTATTGCTATAAAAATTGCAATCAGTAACAGCTAAACTATGGTGCAAATTGACGCTGTCCACATAAAACAACCAGTTCACACTTAAATACACTCAATATTTTTACTATAAAAAAAAACCTGTTCTACTACTACAACCCATGGAGGGTCTTGTGTTCAGTACATAGTAGAGACTGTTTCTTGGACAAGGGTTGTTCAGGGAGGCGATCTATCCTAGATCAATTTCTCAGCCGCTAGGTTTTTCCCTTATTTTGGATACCTACTTTATAGAGGCTGAGTGAGCCCCAAAAGGGTCCTAGATCCCATAAGATCTATCTCCGGTCGCTAACAGATTAAATAAATGTCTGCCAATTTGAACCCAAGACCTTTAGTAGGCAACTCAGCACTTTATCACTAACCCAAGTGGTAAGCAGAAATAAAATTCTATTATGACCTTCAAGTAAAGCATCATTACTGGTGATCTATGGTTTAGATAGTTGCACAACTAGATGTTAAATTAACGTAACAGACGTAAGAGGGCGAATGCACTTACAAATTTCATGGAGGAATTAGTCGAAATGGTCCGGGAATGATCATGGATATATCAGTTGGAATCCGAAAACCTAATTTTTGTTTGGTTACAATATTCCCTCTACTGCGTAAAAGTAATAAACATAATACGACTTATCACCTTTCAGCACTTAACAATTATTAATTGTCGGTGGTAAGTTTTAGCCTACAATAATACCGATAACGTGAGACCTGTATTTTGACGAGATAGCCCGGGCCAGGCCGGCGTTAGGGATTTCCTCCAATTGTTAGGTAATTAATTTATAGGTTAATTAATTTATCGATTCTGGTTTTAAGTTAAGCGACCGGACGCTTATGAAATCTATGAGGAACCACGGGAATAATTGATCTCCGACAACATTACGCAACACAGAAAGCCGTTAACAGCTGTTGAGTTGGGTTTAAATATTTATCCATGCCTATTTATAGGCGACTAGTGAAATTCCAAATCAAATGTCATCACTAATTATTTAAATATTCACAACAATTCAATTTAAATATCCTTGTTTAATATTCAAAGTATGTAATAATAGTTAGTTATATGTGATAGTGAATAAAATGTCAGAACACCCTAAGTTGTCTTGTTTTTCGCTTTTCGTTTTAGATTTACATATATTGTTAACATTATTTAATAAAAGATCTATCACACACACACACGCACACACATATTTATATATATCTGGGTATGTATGTATATTTATAATCCATCCTTAGGACGCTACAGCACGTTTTTTGGTCGACTGATAAGATATGTTTTTATTTAAAACCATATGTTTAAAAGGAAAAGATCTGAGGATACATACATTATGTTTTAAGTCATGATTAGTCAGACTTAAGGCTTTTTAAGTCTCTGAAACTGCAGAGAATGATAATTCATATCACATGAGTTATGCGATATTTCGCTAATTCCAGACATGGTCAGGACAGAAAGAGAAGAAAATAAAATAAAACAAATTTCAATCTCACGGTTCAATTCGAAACCGATTCGAACTGGGACGTCATCCCACCACCACCAAGGCCCAATTTATACTACTCAATCATTAGGATGGTTAAGGACAGAAGCTGGGAAGATTTAAATAAAAACAGCTGATTTAAATAAAAAAATAATTATAAAATTCATTTACTAAGCATCCAAATAAGGACAAATAGATTCAAAGGAATAGAAAATATATAAAAAAAAAAGATCATAATCGTCCTAATATGTTTGATTGTTTTAAAACGCAGTATCTTCTTCTTCAGAGGGCGCTATGGTCTATGGACCAAGTAGTGATCTCACTTTGAAGAGATATATAATCCTTTTCTCCCTATTCCTTGAAATACTCATCAGTTTATGAACACAGGCACATTCCCCGAATGACATTGCTCATGAGGAGTGATCTGTGGTGTACTAGTAAGCATAACAACCTTTGTCAGTAAATATTATATAGTGTATTTTTATTATAAAAAAAACAAAACAAACCTGTACCACTACAACCCGTGAACGGGTCTGGGGTTCAGTACATGGTGAAGACTGTACTGTTTCACGGGCAACGGTTCTGCAAGGAGATGATTTGTCCTAGGTCACTCTCAACCGCCGACTTTCCCCCCTTATTTTGGATAACCTATTTTTATAACATTTTACAGATGCTGGGCGAGCCCATTTTTTTCTCCCCATTATAATCTTAGTATATATACGTATATATTATATATATATATATATATATATATATATATATATATATATATATATATATATATATTTTTTGAATTAAACAGTAAATTAGTCTTATGACTATTACGTTCTTGTAGACTATTTACATACTACTTACTATATACGTGGCATTCATGATCTTAAGCGGATAACTCCAAATCTCAAAAATTGACTTTCTCACATTTTTCGCTCGTTTAGCCACGTATCCTTTAACCTCTCCAAATTTCAGGTTCAAAACTGCACCAAAACTATGCGACATAAGACGGCAAAGTGTTGTTTTAGACAAAATTGCTTGTTTAAACTAACAAAAATTGTGAAAAAGTTAATTTTTGAAATTTTGGAGTTATCCGCTTTTGATCCTGAACGCCTCATTAAGGTGTACTTGTTGGTCATTTGTTGGGGTAAGGAAAGTGGTATTTCTTGATGGAAAGATTGCACTCTTAGCAAAATCGTACGCCGATTTAGCTTAGTGTGCCAGATAATGTCTATAGCGATTGAAGGCATTGATTACTCCAATGATTACGTACGGTGTTTACTATCGATGTGGTCCTACACGATGATATTTCCAGCGGAACAATCCTACCTGGCGAATGGGAATGGAGCTATTAAACAATATGCTGAAGGACGAACTAATTGGATGTTACGGTATTGTCGGGATATGCAGAATGCTTCTGGTAATTAATATCCTCTCCCGTGGCGAAGCGGTATTAATAACTGACAGCTGATGATGATGATGATCGGGGATGGAAATGGCTAATGGTGGATAAATATTTGCCTTGGACAGGGCGGCTCGGGAGATTGGCTTCGGGGATAGTTATCTTCGGAGCACAGTAATTTATGGGAAAGCCCTTGGCTACCGATAAACATTAAATTACGGTTAAAGCACCATCATTGGCGACTGAGTCGTTACTTTCATAACTTAGAGGATTTTACTAACCCTCTTAGTTGGGAAGAACAAGGGAGCCAGGTTGTTAAATTAAATTAATACTGCTGGATGGCGGTAGCAATAATTCTTCCAATATCCAGTTACCTAGGTAACCATCCTGTCACATAGCACAGCCATGTTCTTATATAACAATAAAAAAAACCTATACCACTACAATCCCATGGAGGGTCTTGGGTATAGTACTTGGTAGAGACTGTACTGTTTTTTGGACAAGGGTTGTGCAGGTGATTTGTTCCTAGATCATGCTCAAACCCAATATTTTCCCTTATTTTGTGTACACTCTTTATAGAGGCTGAGTGAACCCCAAGGGTGTTCTAGATCCCATCAGATCCATCTCCGACCGTTAACAGTAAAGTAAAAGTCTGCCAGCGAGCGGGATTTGAACCCAGCGCCATCAGCACGGTAACTCAACACCCTACCACCGAGCCACTCCGATCCCTTTAATGGTTAAATAGACATAATAAGTACGACATGACACGGCTGAGATTATCAATAACTTCATTCTTAGGCATTTATTCCAAGATAGTTGCTTCTTAAGAAGAGACATTTATTAAGCTAGGTATCGCATATGAAATGCAATTTTTCAAAGGAAAGGTTATTTAGTAAAACAATGTTATGAAATCAAATCATTTTTAGACTCTCATTTTCTATACATTTCACCTAGCTTGTTAACTAATTTTCAATCCCAGAACTGAAAAATTTAAGGTTTTTTGATGAAAAAAGACTCAAATGCTTTTTTAAATCGAATGAGAACCATATTCGAAAATTTTACCTTTGGGAAGTTTCCCATATTTATGAACAGGTGGAAATCTGTTGGAGATGAGTCAGGTGAATAAGGTTGGTGTGGGAGGACTTTGTTACCCACCTCGTTTAGTTTATTCACTGTCCGCCTTGAATGGTCTCTGGGGTAGTCCTTGAAGAATATAGGTCCCTTATGAATAACCAATGCAGATTTTTTTTTATAAGTTTTTGTTACATTATGTCAATAAACATGCAGTAATTATTTATTTATTAATGTGTGTCATCAGCTGAAAAGTTTTCAACCCAACGGAGAATGATCAGTTCGTTACAACACCCTTCCCGGAACACTATGCTGCCGAGTGTTTAAACTCATAAAAAAAAATCAAAAATTGTTCCATGGTCATAAATGGAACTGAACTGTGTCCGTTCAATTGATGTAATCGCTAATATAAATCTGTAAATCTGTATAATCTGTATACCTAAGCACAGCAAACCGTACAAGTCCACTAATTGCACTTGGAATATTAAAAATTAAAAAAAAGGAGATTTCATATGAAACGACCCAATATTAAAGAAATATTATTAAATGATACGGCATAACATGTTATGTATCTAACGATATGGCTATTGAAAAGGTTTTCAAACCTTTGTTGGCTCTTAAATCGAATTCTCACGAAGAAGTTATAAAGGTTCCAATCACGATATGATTACGATGTATTCGTATCATGGTGAGTTTTCTGCGTAGGCTGGAACACGTTTTACAAATGAGATCAAAGAAAATAACTACACGATATCGTGAACATATGCTTTCATATTTGGATCATTATTTTAGCAGGCGAAAGCCATAACTGTGATGAAACTAAAATTATTTTGAATGTATAATAATAACCATTTCAATAATATCGTAAGGAAGATATTATTGCAGGAAATTAAAGGACTCAGAATCTACTTTATGTATCGGGAAGAGAAAATGTGGAAAGAGAAAAAGTCTTACATCTGAGAATATTCAGTAAATCACATAAGGGATATGGAGAAATCTTTATTAAGTAGCCAACCTACTTTGCAGGTCTTCTTCAGGGCTAAATATGAAAAATTTAGACATTTGAAAATTAAAATATAGTAAACAATTGCTAAGCATGGTAAATATAAAGGTTAAAAATGTATGAGTGTATAGTATTATCATTCACCCGAAATATAGAAATATGTTTTGCAGAAAATTAAAGGAATCCTTAAAAGGATTTACTTTCAATGATCAATTTTTTTTTAAAGATAAATAAAACATTATTTTATTGTTTGTTTTATTGTTACTTCCCTTAGTACTTTTTTGTATCTCTATCCAGTGTAATTCCTATTTGTTTGATTGATTATATTTATCTGTTTTTGTTTAACCTTTCTCAGTTGTTGTCCTGTAATCGTTATTATGCTTCTCCTTATAAATGATTGCATTTAAGCCTTGATGGTGGCGGCCTGCTGTCTCCGATTGGTTTATTTTTGAACCCCGTGTTATGTTTTTATATTTATATAAATATTAGTTTATTATTATGGCTTTTAGTTTTATTGTTATCTTTCTGTCCTAATGTAAATCGAAAAATACGATAGGAATTTTTGTTTTCTGTTATTTTAGGGACCTATGACTACCTTTTTGGAAGTTTTTCAGTCATATCTTAGCATTGCCATGTACAATAATGGAACATTTCACTTGAAACGACCCAATAAATTGATGAGGAAATTGAATGCTTTAGGAGTTATTTAGCATCGATGCCAGGGGACTTGTTGCCGGCAGTTCACAAACCAACATTACCCTTACCCCAGAGGATACCAAGACCAGCCGCCGAAGACATTCCCTACCTGGAACAGGAGGGGTGCCGCGGAATAAAGGGGTAGAACAATGGTTGAGCCCCACCAGCTATTTGCATACCATATGCCTACCAACCGTCTCCCAACCCTTCCATAATGCCAGGGCTACCGGAATATACTACTGGATAATATCTCCACCAAGTCTATCCTCATCCTGGAAATTCGGTGTTATGGAGAAAATTGAAGAAGAAGCGGGAAGGATGAGACTGGAGGCAACAGGTGGCTGTGGGTGGTGTCTCATTGTCTGGAGATAGGGGTGTGTCGGAAGCGTCAACAAATTTAACTGAAATCGACATTGATTAACATTACATTACATTATTATTATTATTAGGTTATTAATAAGTTTTTATGATCATAATATATGATTATTTTTATTTATAGATGATATAATATTAATAAATCCAGCCATTTTCATCCAGTGGTAACTCAAACGCAATATAATACAATAAAGCATTCTCGAATGGAATACAAGCCAAGGTAAATATAGTGTTATTATTCTTATTACTGTAAATCATAACAGTATCTACTTACATCACTTAATGTAGTTATTCTAAATTTACATCGAATGCACTCTGACCATATATATTCCATATTAGGATTACTGTAGACCATCAAACTTAAATGAAACATAATAAAATTGACAAATTCTGGTTCAGTCCTTTGATAAATATTTATTTTATTAATATTTATCAAAGGAATTTAATATTCATTCAATTAAATCTCATTAATATGATTTCAACTGCTTGTCGGTCACCAACAACATATGGAAGTGCGTTTGAAAGGGGTGGGCACCCTTGGGTTGGTTTTTAGCTGGAAAAAGAACTAGAAAAAAAACCCCTTATAAACAAAAGTTTGGGCTGACAATGGTGTTGTTTTGCAATTCAATAAGGTCCCTAATTTTGATTTCGAATTTTTTTTATTCTAGGAACTCCAAACAACGTAACATCATAAGGGTGATTCTGCTGTGACTATTACAATTTTTAAAAATTAAATATGTTTTAATTTTATAATTAAAGTTTGTTAGTTTTTTTTATGCATATTATCACTCTAATTTATTGTAAAAATGAAAGTCCGAGAAGACTTCACTACAATTCAAAATTTCGGGAACTATAATCCAAGTTTCCGATCCACGGTGCTGATATAAAGTAAATTTGGTAGATGCTCTTCTGTAAATTATTAAATTTATTTATTAATTGAAAATTAAGAATTATGGATTAATTAGTTGGGATCATTTATTGCGACGCATAAACTGTAAGTTTTCTCTGGGAAGTAGATAATGTGATAAGAAAGAGGGGATGAAATGTGATCCTCAGAATCTTGTTGATAAATTTTTTTTATAAATAGATTGTTAATAGTGACCAGTGAAAGGAAGCATTAATAAACAATGATGAAATGGAACCATCCATAAAAAGTGTATCAAGTACTTTCCAATTATTTTACACAACTCTCAATTAACAATAATATCAGAGAAAAAGTAAATAAATATTTGTCTTGAGTGAATTGTGGAAACTGAATAATTTTAAACAATGTGAATCAAGTTAGATTACCCTCTTAATTTAAAGAGAACTATTTTTTTTTATGAAGTTATGATCTGATTTGTTTATAAAAAAAAACCAAAAAACTGTTTATCTCTAATCTTCAAATAGAATAATCAAAAGAAAGTTTCACAAGAACACATCAAGAGGATGTTAAAACGGAAATATTTGCCACAACAGTTTCGTAAACAGGTTTCACCTCACGAGAGAAATAAAACAATGAGAATATATATACACAAGGGAACGAAGGAATTAAAAGACAATAGAGATAGCTTAATATAATATACAGCTTCTAAAAAACAGATTATTCAATGGACCTCTGTCTTTGGATTATGCATTCTTCCCACTCTTGTAGAATTTACATTTTTAATCTACTTGTGAAAGGGAACATCTTGATACTGTGAAACGTCTTTGTGAATAACATTTGTGTATAAATCACAAAGCGGGAGCTATCTACATCTGCATTAATCCATCGGGTGTAGGGCAAGTGGCTCCGCTTCTCATCTCAGGGCTACCTTCGGGGTAGCGTGTCAGCTTATAGCCGCCAGTTCTGAAGCTATCGTGGGGTGGTATTTGTAACTATCGGCAGTTCAAAGCAAAAAGTAAATGCAGAATATCAAGGACTAGAGCCTTTGGTTGAAAATAGGTATTACATATGCTTTATAAATGTAGCATAGTGCGTTTAATATAAATTTTTTTTGAGACGTCATGAACAAAATTAAATTTATGTTGAATACTATTTATGTTGACCTTAAATATATATAAGGTCAACATAAATAAATAAATATATATATATATATATAAAAATAAATAAATATATATATATATATATATATATATATATATATATATATATATATGAAGGAGAAAATGGTCGGGGTGGAGGTAAAAAAAATTCTCTTATATACGGAGAATAGTTTCGAACAGCCGACGTTTCGACTCACATTGCAATTCTTCTTCAGGGTTATTATAGCAGGATGAAACTTGAACGGGAAGAGAGGTTGAAACATTTATACACTTTTATACATATCTAACAATATAGTTTCATCAAATTATAATGACGATATTGTAACATTGAAAACGACAATTAAACAGAAGTTATAACAAATGTATATTCTAATAAATTATAAAACTTCAAGAGAGAACTTAGAAAATTAAAAAGATATATGAATGAACTATAAATAAATCAATTAAATATGTCCTAGCTCATTAGTGAATATACAAATATTTTAATTTGAACGCATGAAGATGGAAATATGCGGATGAAACACTGCCCACGAGTTTTATCACCATATAATTCACGGGTAAACTCAAACATTACCCTCTGATCTTAGTAGTAAATGACAATAATAATTCTATTTCTGTTAACTATCAGCACATTTGTAATTTAAAGTACAGGAGTATTGTTTAATTTTTTTTTGTAAAATAAATAAAATATAGAAAACGATAGAGTTTTTTATTTTTTTATTTATTTATTGTTATTTACAACCGTATTACAATAATACAACAAGTCTAAGTGATACATACTGACATGAGAATGACAAGTAGAGAAACTATCCACTGATAGTACTCAAATCACATGTTCAACTAAGAAGGTCACGTAGCCATCTTCTTTTCAGACGCCTCGGAGGATTATCGGGAATTGAAGAGGAAGCTAGGTTTGAAACTAGAGGGTTTGAGTGGGAATGAAGTTTGTTATGAAAGGATAGATACCGGGTTCGGGCCAAATCAGCAACAAATAGGACATTTAGGTCATTATGGATGACTTTATTCTTAAAATAAGGAGCATTGAGGGTTTTACGAAGGATTTTGGATTGTAAGGATTGGATACGAGAGGAATATGATGGCTTAGTGGAGCCCCATAGCTCTACTCCGTAAGTCCAAATAGGTCGTATGATGGTCATGTAGATGAGTCTTTTTTAGTTAATTGGGAGCTTAGAGCGTTTGTCTAGTAAGTGTTGAAGTAACTTCAAACATCGAGTGGTTTCTTGTTTTATGAGTGTATCCTCATTAATATAATTAATAGGTTAATAGTTTGTCGAGATGCAACCCTAAGTATCGAATCTGTTCTACAGGTACCTGTGGGATATTATTAAAGGATACTGAACGGCAGGAAGTCATTGGTTTACGACGTAAGGTAAAAGTGATTTGATGCGATTTTTGAGAATTTATTTTAATTCTCCAGTTTTGACAACATTCTTCAAGATCAGTGATATGTGATTGGAGGCTTTGGGATGCAATAACTGGAATGGTGTTGACTGATAATACACATGTATCATCAGCATACATGGTAAGGATAGTATTAGGATGATTTGGGATGTCAGCTGTATAAACTGTATAAAGGATTGGGCCAAGGATACCTTTAGGAAATAGAGTTTTTTACAGCTCAGTCAGCTCCAAATATGGAAAAAATTACTATAAACATTTCTGATGAATATTAATGTTTATACTATTTTATATAACTTGGCCTACCCTTTAAATATCCAATCTGACAACCGGGTTTTCCAGAGTAACCTTTGGTCATAAAAAATATTTTATCTATCACATATAAAATTCATTCGCAGTTTATTCGTATAAATTTATCTTGAGGATTTAAATAAAATTAAGCTGATTTCCAGGATATATCAAGACTTTTTAATTAATTATTAGTATTAAGAAGAATAGCATTTAATTGTTATCTAAAAATAAGTAAATCGCAATACTCATTGTTAGAATTTCAATATTCGTTACTATAAATTATTATAGGTATTACAAATTAATATATTATTTTGGTCATGAGTTCAACTATTAACGAACGACTTAATTAGTGTTATATTATGTATTCTATGTTGGATTTTATTATTACTTCAGCTCTCTCTGACTACAGATCAGTTTCTATGCAATTTTATAATTGATTTGATGACAATAGATACAAAAATTTATTTCTTGTTTGTTTGTCTGACCGTTTTTTTCCGTGTACTATCTCCTAGATTAAAAATAATTATAGCTAAATTACCGCTAGTTGTAATATAATATTATAGATAAAACCACTAAAAAATGCTAAAAATATAAAAAAGTAAGAAAATGTGTGGAGGAATGACATTGGCTTGAATGACTATGGAGACCGGCATATATTAGCTTTACGATTGTTAAACCTGGAAAAAAAACCTTAAAAACAAGAAACTTGACTGCAGATTGCACTTAACCAAATATGCACTAGTCACTTTCAACAGACCACTTTCGGAGCACTATGCATGTTTAGCTTTATATGCATTCTAGTAAGTGGCGAAAACATGCTCTTTGAATTCGTACGGTAAAAAAGAATGATTTATCTTAGAAATCTGCAGAGTGGAAAAACATGAATAAATTTACATTGATATGTTTACCCTTACATGCATTCATATTTACATAATTTATTTTTCTCTTTTCTCATAAACAATGCATTTTTTCTCGTAATATGTATATATAATATGTTATTGAAGTTTATATGATCTTGGGGACGTGTAACTCCGTCTGGTTTTCTATTTGAAGTATCTGTGATGCGAATGAAGTAGGTGTATATGTTGAAGTATTAATTTAAATCAAAATAATTGAAATATATAGACTCTGTATGTTTGGAATGCCAATCTGTGAATAAGAAAGGCCTATTAGAAAAATCCGAGTTCATAGAAAGAATGATCTTAATGGAAACGACCATTTAAAGACCAAGGTGAATACGACGGTATAACAGTGACCTGCAAACTCATGTTAAAAAAATATCGGATGTTATGAGAAAAAGGAGAATTACATTTTATGGCCAGGCTAAATACAAAAAAGGCAAGACCAATACGAAAAAATATATAAAGAATGTAAAGCAAGTAAACTAAAACAAGAGCTTTGCTGTAGTCATTGTTAACGCATTTTTCCTCAACCCTTTCATAAACAATGTCGATTGTTCTCGATGAGCTTCGGACTCCAAAAAAAAAAAAGGAATCAAGGAAGGCATCAAATCTCTAATAATGTTTTCTTTAGTAATGCCTCCATTATTAACTTACAGATGTTGTCGACTGTCGTTGTAAATATCGACATACCACAGAGTAGTTATTTATGAGAAAAGTTTACTTGTTTGTATTGTATTTAGTAGGTTGTTATAATAATGGAACACACGAACACAAGTGTCCGGTCAACTATTTTCTACTTAAACACTAATTTGCGTATGTGTGTCATTTAGATACACTCTCTCATACTTATACACTGTATAATTAACATTAAATATAATATGTAGTTGTTACTTAATGCAGAGCAAGAGATAGATATAGTACACTACGATGTGCTCTGGGAGGGCCGTGACGTTGGCCTGGCAGAGGCAGAGGAGCCAGGAATAGCTAGCTCTGGACCAGATATAGAGAGAGCCCTCCTGCACTCCCATCTTATCACCGCTCTTGTCTTCCTTTCTTCCTCTTCTTTTAATAGTATTATCTCCTTTCTTCCTCTGGTCGAGTGCTCATCTTCCATATTGTCTCGCTTTTTTTCCAACCGGGAGATCTCCGAGGGCGTCTCTATGTGTCGAAGTTGAGAGGTGTACGATGAGTTAGACTTTGTTTTGATTGGCGATAAAATCCAGGAAGTATATCTATATACCCAGTGAATAACTGGTCGAGTTGAAGTTTACTTAGGGGAGAAGATTTGTGTTATAATCTATCATATAATCCATCATGATTATAACTCCTTTTTATTATTTAATGATCTATACATTTCTTTTTTAGACTCACATTGTCCATTTTCAATCCCTCTACCCGTTTCATTTTCTAATTCTTATCATCACTCTTTGTTAAAGATTATTTATTAAGAAACAATGTTTTAAACAAGGAATCTGATAATTTAATTGTAGCAACCCTTATTTGGCTGAATTTAATATTTAAATGTTAGTACTCATTAGTGTTGAAATATAACCTACTGTACTATTATTTTTCAATGGATTAAAAAAAACACAAAATTTATAAAAAAAATATTTTTAATAATTACAAACCTAAAATAATAAGCTGGTGTAAGAAAATAGAAAAAATATTTGAATTTATACAACTAAAAAAATTGTTAAATTAATGTTGCGTATACGCATCAATGGCCGTAAATGGTTTAAAAACGCAATTTTAATAACCTAAATTGAATAATTTTCCAAAAATTTTTAGTTGAATGCCTGCATCGTGGTTTCATAGAACCACACTTTTTTTTTTTTTATTAAACTAATAAAAGTATTTAAATATAATATAATAAATATAAGAGAAACTTAATAAAATTGTTGGCATTTTCTGAATATTGACCTGATGCCGAAAAGTGAACAGTAAGCGATTAAAAGTTGAATATTAATCAAGGGCTATATTGAAACAATTCTATTGAACGCTTTGCGGTGCCACGGCAGCGGTATTAATATCCACATCAATATCCTTCGCTTAATTGTTAATTGAACTTGCTAATTTATTAAATTGTAAATGGGCCCTCGGATAACAACAATCGCTGCGGCATGTGCCTAATAGTCCCCCTCCAACTGATTTGCATCAAAATCGCCACAGATGAAGTTTCATATTTCAGTGAACGTTGCAGAGCTCTGGTTATTATCAGGCCAAACGCTCTAATATTTCTTCTTTTACGGACTGAATAAAATATTTAAACGTGGAAAAGGAAACGGAAAGGTGATTTCAATGGAGATAGGAAATATTTTAATATTAATAAGAATGAAAGGAATATGTGGTCTTAAGTGGAATTATGGAGGCAGATTCAAATGGCAGATGCCAGTCTAAGATAAACACGAAACCAAGCTTCAACGGGATAAAAAAAAACTAATCATAGAAAATAAAGGTTAACCTTCTAGAATTTACATTTCGTTTCATTTTATTTGTTATTTTACATATTTTATTGTTATTTTTTCAGTATTTCCACATGTCATATAATATATTCGCTATCAAGATGGAACTCAATATATATTGATTGCACGGAAAATTTATTTACCAATTTAGTATGGATGAAGTAAACGCAACAATTTCTTTCTTATATTCATTTTTTAATAAATACAGGCTTCAAATGTAAGGCGGAAAATCTATGAGCCAGATAAAGAGCTTTTTCATTTTAAATATAAAATAAATAATCCATTTGATTTGGAGTCTTATGCTGATGATACATGTGTATTATCAGTCAACACCAATCCAGTTATTGCATCCCAAAGCCTCCAATCACATATCACTGATCTTGAAGAATGTTGTCAAAACTGGAGAATTAAAATAATTTCTCAAAAATCGCATCAAATTACTTTTACCTTACGTCGTAAACCAATGACTTCCTGCCCTTCAGTATCCTTTAATAATATCCCACAGGTGCCTTTGGGGCTCCACTAAGCCATCAAATGCCTCTCGTATCCAATCTCTACAATCCAAAATCCTTCGTAAAATCCTCAATGCTCCTTATTTTAAGAATAAAGTCATCCATAATGACCTTAATGTCCTATTTGTTGCTGATTTGGCCCGAACCCGGTATCTATCCTTTCATAACAAACTTCATTACCACTCAAACCCTCTAGTTTCAAACCTAGCTTCCTCTTCCATTCTCGATAATCCTCCGAGGCGTCTGAAAAGAAGATGGCCACGTGAAATTCTTAGTTGAACTTTGATTTGAGTACTACCAGTGGGTAATTTCTCTACTTGTCATTATCACGTCATTATGTAGCACTTATCCTATTTACTTGTTGTATTATTGTAATACAGTTGTAAATATCAATAAATAAATTTATATTAAAAAAAAAATAAAAAGATTTGGAGTCTCTCTGTTGATTACTTTTATCCTAGGAGATTTTACATAGCTGAGGAGCTGACTCTTGCAAATCCCCAACCTGGAAGATCAGTTTTATTTCAGGGTATAAAGTAAATATATTTAAAAAATATTGTTTTATTATTTTATTTATTTCTTGGGATATATACCATATATTTGAAAATACACCGTAGTTTATAAAATTAAATTCATTTACCTGACTTGAATTACTTCATTAGTATGGCTAGCTTGAAGAATAAGCGAATATTGAAGCAAACTATTGTTATAACTTTCATTGTGTCACAGCATTAATAACTCTTGCCGTGTTTGTACAAATTTTTATCGATATATATTTTTTAAATGAAATATCTATATGTATACTTCACAATGAAATAAAGCTTTTTTTTTTACTAAGGTCGTGATTGTTTGGCATTTATTATTTTTTTAATGTAAATTTCGATGTTAATGTTAATGTTTGTTCATTTAACGTCACTTTATGCTGATATGGCTAATCGGACGATGCTACAGTGGGAGCTCTAAATTTTGCCTATCCAGGTTTAATTAGGATAGGGATTTTTAACGAGTACCTGACATCTTACAGGCTCGGGACCCCCGTTTAACGTCCCTTCCGAAGGACGGCGTAACTAAGGATTTTTTACTCCCTTAAAAAAATCCTAGGGCCACCTGTCGGGCTTCGAACCCCCGATCTTGGGCTTAGTAGTTTGTTACGCTAACCACTAGACCACAGGTGACCTTATGTAAATTTCGATAATCCGAACTTTTGATCATCTCCACTAAGTCTGAAAACATTAGTTCGGGTAATCGAAGGTCTAACGTAAAATATTTAATAACGAAGCTAGATAACTTTACATGCCGACAGTGACGCCAATGCAATGATTAGTAAATTGTTTCGTTATGACTCAAAGGGATATAATATCCTCCTTGGGAAGCTCTTGAAGTTCCAATAACAAATTCGAGTTAAATCATAACTCTCCTCCATTCTTTCAATAAGTGTTGTTATTTTTTTTCTTATTTCGGTAATTTTTCACACTATTCACTCCAATCAGCTCCAAAGAGTTAATTAAGAATATCCAGAACCGACATATTTATTTATAAATATAGAAAAATGGTTTGTATGCATTAAATCTGTCAGTTTATCTATAAACTGTTATGACATCTTCCAATTAGGATTTTTTTGTGGATCATTAAGCGGTCGTAACGTTTTGACAAATATTTTCACCAATCCAAGTTCCGATTCGTTTAAATATCTAGAAAAAGTAACTGACGTCTATTTTGATCTAGCGTTAATCTGGCTGCTATTAATTTTTATTCTGGCCCAAGACCAAACTCCCGCTTATCAAAATAGTAGTTCCTTTGAGTCGTACGATGGAGTATCGCGTTTAGGGCGAGGTATGCCTGTGCTACGGCTTTCCTTCTTCGTCAATTATTACACATAAATTTGTCGTAATTAAAGCATTTATAAAAAAAAGTGCATTAATAATGAATAATAATAACGTAATGGGGATAGAATTATTATTAAAGACTAGAGAGGAAGTGGTGTGGGAACTGCGCGACTGCTACACGTGGCTGCAGTATGTTGGGTCGTGAGTAATGTGATTAGATGTATCTTTCTTCTTGTTGGATTTATCTCATTGTATGAATAAAAAATAACTCTAAGAATAATGCGACGGCTTGTGTAATCGCACGGCTTTTTTATTTGTTATCTGCCGATACTATCCAGCGCAAAACAGAAGCTGCCTATCCTAGTTAGGAGATGGTTATGAATAAGGGTACAATAACGTTCAGAATTTTACTGCTTAGAAACACACGATATGCATAAATATTTATATTTTTCGCAAATGGCAGTTTGTATGGGTATATTTTCCTAACGGGTACAATTAATGCTTAAGCAATATAAATAAAAACGATATTTCTCACAATTGTGGGAGACAATTCTATAAAAAAATCTTTTGTTATATCACCGCTATAATTAGTCGAAATATTTATTTATTTTTTGGAGTATTTAAATTACTCTTGAATGAGCTGAGTTCTTATTCGTACCATTAAAAATACATCTTCACATTTTTTTAAAATATTATTTTGGTGTTTTTTAATTGATTATGTTTTGAATAAGTATGAAAAAAGTTCTATTTTCTATATAACAACTATCGAGCATTTGTTTTCTTGCTGTTACTGTAAATTAAAAATGTTTTTAAGCAATGCTTTAGGTGGTTCTATGAAAATTATCTCCATTTTGACACTAGTATATAGCAAAATCATGATGACGGCTATGAGCAGTCGCTATTGTGTACAAAACAACCAATTTGCTACCTCTGGTCATAATCTCATCAGATAAGCTGAAAGGTACAAAGTGATTTTCCAAAATATAGAGGTAGTAATTATTCGTGTCTTAAGGGCTTATGGAAAACTAAAACTAAATATTTTAAATATTTTATTTGAAAAGAAAAGATATGGCCAGAACCGGGACTCGAACCTGGGACCTTCACCTCTCCGTGGTGACGCTTATCCATCTCGGCTCTCCTAGCTTCGCTTCACGGCCAGCCATATCCCCTCTTTTCAATTGATCCTACATCTCCGTGTTCTCGCACTTTGCGATGTATACACGGGGAGAATGTTGCTTTAACATTATTTTGCTTTGGATCTAGTTGACTTTAAGTCAATTAAAAAGAAGGGATATGGCTGGCCGTGAAGCGAAGCCAGGATAGCCGACATGGATAAGGCGTCACCACGGAGAGGTGAAGGTTCCGGGTTCGAGTCCCTGTCCTGGCCATATCTTTTCTTTTCAAATAAAACATTAAAAAAATTATATAATGTAAAGATAAAATAAATTATAATAGTATTAACGACTTTCAGTCAACTAGATCCAAAACAAAATAATGTTAAAGTAACATTCTCCCCGTGTATACATCGCAAAGTGCTAGAACACGAAGATGTAGGATCAATTGAAAAGAGGGGATATGGCTGGCCGTGAAGCGAAGCCAGGATAGCTGGATAAGGAAGAATAGCTTAGAATAGATGGATAAGGCGTCACCACGGAGAGTTGAAGGTCCTGGGTTCGAGTCCCGGTCCTGGCCATATCTTTTCTTTTCAAATAAAATATTTAAAAAATTATATAATATAAAGATAAAATAAATTATAAAAATAAATATATTTGTTGGTGCGCCTTAATACATTTTAATACTAATAAATATTTATTAAATAAGATTATTTTTAAACAACTCAATCTTTGTATTGATAACAATTATGGATGAGATTGCGTTTTGAACTTGTTCAATTGTGGAGGTTATTGATTCTTAATTTTTTTTCAATCTTCATTTTGATGCTATGTATCAGTTTTTAAAGACCATAAGCTTAGGTTTGATTAACGTTTTTCAAATAAAACAATGAAACGTGGAATTGTAATTAAGTTTTCGTTGTTAGGATATAAAACTGAAGACTTGTGTTGAGATTCATTGAAACACTGCCTAAGAGTATGAAACCATTTAAACCAGAAAAAATGATAATAAATGGCCAAATCGTTTATAGTCATTTTGGAAGTGATACACAGACAATCTGCCAGATTATTTATAACATGCTATTCTTTGGAATCAGGGGATTCTGAACTACATCAAAGAAGACAAACGTTGACTGGTTGCTTATTTAAAAATTGAGTGGACTAGAACTTTGCTTTTGAAATCTTGTGTTAGTATCTAAACGGTACATTTTATGAAAGTTTGCTTGACAAATCGTTCCCCGTCAGATCCAGATCCTCGACCGAGCAAGGATGTTGCCGTAGCGATGGATCGTCGATCGGAGGACAAGGTTGTGTGTTGTTGTAAGTCAGATGTGAGATGTAGCGAGTGTCCGGGACATGCTGTCGACATCTGGTACTCATGTATAAGAACCAATAGCACGCTAACAACACCAGCTCAGTGACAATTTCACTCTTAGGCAGTGTTTCCAACCCACAATGAATGAATCTCAACACAAGCCTTCAGTTTTATATCCTAACAACAAAAACATTATCACAGTTCCTTTCATTGTTTTATTAGAAAAACGTAAATCAAACCTAAGCTTATGGTCTTTAAAAACTGTTACATGACAACAAAATGATGATTAAAAAAAAATTTAAGAATCAATAACCTGCTCAATTGAAGAAGTTCAAAACGCAAACTCATCCATAATTGTAATCAATACAAAGATTGAGTTGTTTAAAAATAATATTATTTAATAAATATTTATTAGTATTAAAATGTATTAAGGCGTAAAAAATACTCCAAAAAAACATTTTTTTTTCTTTTTAGTTTCCTATAAGCCCTTAAGACACGAATAATTACTACCTCCATATTTTGGAAAATCACTTTGTACCTTTCAGCTTATCTGATGAGTTCATGAACTAAGGAATTATGTTATACTAGCTTTTGCCCGCGGCTTCGCTCGCATGGAATTTGCTCTGCCACATAATGTTTCGTGAAAGAACATTTTAAATAAATAATTTAATTTTTTTTTAAACTATAAGTTACTCGTACATCCAAAATTTCAGACGTCTAACTTCAAAACTGACGGATTCTATACAATCGTTGAAACCCTATTATATTAAAGGAGAAACCCTTGAGGGAGGAATTAGCCGAATTTCTTTCTTAAATTATACAAAGAACCTATCTGCAAATTTCAAGATGCTAAGTTCCTGATTTGCCTTTAATTGTGTACTATAATAGATTCTCCACAGTACCTAAAATACTGTTAGGGGGGCATGTTTCCCCGTGCGACCCCCCCTCCCTAAATCCGCGCTTGCTATAGCCTATGTGTTATTCTGATGTATAACCTATATTACTGTAAAGTTTCATCCAAATCCGTCCAGTAGTTTTTGCGTGAAAGAGAGACAAACATACAAACTTTCACATTTATAATATTAGTAAGATTATGGGTTTTTATTTTAAAAAATTATGACGTTCTTTATCGATGTTATACGATTTCGGTATCTGGTCCTCAGGCTTTCGCTTCGAGTTGAGTTTTAACTGTTAATTCGTTTCATTTTCAATGTATTTCTAAAATAGAGTGTAATAATGGATAAGGAGTGAATTTCGGTAATTATTTCATCAAGAAATAAAAGTTTCAACTAGCATTTCGAAGTATAGGCGATGGATGTTTGTTGATCATGATTACCAAAGTATAAATATTTCCCTAAATTAATCTTTCTTTTCAACACTAAAGCTCATGATAACTTATATTTTGGGGAAATATTTAAAGGGAAACGAATGAACAGTTAAAACTTGTTGTGACTCAACTCAAAGCGACAATCTGCGGAGTGATTACCGCGATTTTTTTTTCAAATAATTAAACATTTCGGTAATATAGTTGCTATTATCATTTAGTAAGGTCGATAAGTACATATAATACAAGCAGTGTTACGATTTTGATCAGACAAGGTATGTTCATACATTGGATTGAAACATATACATGTAACAAAACATGTAAAGAATCAGGACCTAGTGGTGAACGGGGGCTATCAGGAATAACAATGGTGACGTGAGCGGGCTGCCCCAGATCCCAGGAAGTAGGGAACATCATGCGGGGAGGCCTCCTCTACGATCTACAATTTCGGCTTCCAAGAAAAAAGGTCCGGGACATGAGCCATGTAATTTTCTGAAATTGCTTTTGTGGCGACGAATCTGGTTTGTTTACAATCCCACTGACATCAGTGTTGACGATCCTGTGGACACAGGACTTTGAGGTTATTACATTTCGGTAGCGATGTTATAAACGGGAGCATTGCATAATGCTCTATCCTAGGACGAACACGGGAGTTCATGTCCTATCTTTGCACGCTAACTGCTCACAACAATTTCAAATCTTCTTAAGGCACGATCTACAAATATTTTCTTCTCTTTGCATTCTTGAGATTTTTCGTGACTTAAGAGAGCATAACATGAAATGTAGGAAAATGAATGAATCCGGTGTAATTTGAATATAGTTACATTTTCAACAGTGGGAGGGAATGTGTGTGCGAGTACTTTTCGTTATATTATTATTCGTTATATTATAATATATTTTAAAACTATATTTATTTTTATCCAGTGTATTTCATATTTGTATGAGTATTTATCATCATTTGCTGTTTTGGTGTAACCATTTTCAGCTTAAGTCCTCTAATCATCCTCATGCTTATGGATTTTTGAACAACGTTTTATTTTTATTTATATTTAGTTTAGTATTCTTCTTCTGTTTCGCGAAAAATACGGCATGCGTTTTTGGTTTCTGTTATTTCAGTGACCATGTCTTAGCAATACCATGTATAATAAACTTTTATAAATAATCTTTAACACATATATGAATCATTTATTCAAGTTTATTTTTTTTAATGGTTTTTGTACCCATCTGCAATTCCCATTTCTAATTCCCCTCCCTGGTAGTTCCAATCATTATAGGTATTTATTTGTAAATGGTAGACTGGATATATCTTAGATGAGTGTGAAATGGTGGAGGGGTGGAGGGGGGGGGGTTGCAGTAAATAATTTTGACACAAAATAAGTTTAACTTACTTTATTTGTTCCAACGTTTTGACTTAAGGTTTAGACCTTTATCAGCGTAGAGGGATGTGGAGTTCAACTGTAACTGACAAAAAAGGAATTATAATTTACTCATCATCTTATATTACCAAATTAAGTACAGTATAAAATACTTATTAAGTATTAAACAAGACTTATTTACTAAAAATGTTTAACGAACACATTACTCCATTTCTTCATATTGCTTAAAATCTTTATCTGAGATATATTAAGTAAATATATAAAAATTATAGAATTTTCTTCCTTACATATAACGTCCTAGTAGTTATTTTTAGAGCTAAAACAGTCTCGTAACCAACCATTGTTTTTTATGTTAGAGAGGAAAATAATTGACTGGAAGATATAATGGAGGATGGAGATGGGGGGGTTGCAGTAAAAAAAAACACCAAATAAGTCAAGACTTATTTTTTGTTTGTGCCGACAGTACCAAGAATATAATAACATAGAGAGTAATAGAAAAGTAAACAAGTAGTGATGGATATATAATTAAGGATAATGAATGAACAAATTACAGAATAAATGTACAGAAGGGTGATTGATAATGTAAACAAAATAAAAATAGAAAGAAAAATGAGAGGTGAAACGTCGGCACTAATAAAAAATAAGACTTGGCTTATTTGGTATTTTTTTGACTGCACCCCCCAACTATCTCCATCCTCCATTGTTTTTTAGTTCCTATTTATTTAAAGAGTTTACTGTGGTAATTTTTACTATTATTAAACTCATTGTATGTCATTTAATATTTCTTAAATTAAAACTGAACCTACATAAAGGTTTAAATTACTCTACTTAAAGACAAAGAGTTTTTGCTGTACCAAGGACAAGAGAGAAACTGAATTATTAATTTTAAACACCTTCACAAATCCCTCGCCTTTTAAAAAAAGAATAAAGCTTATAAACCAGTTAGTTATAAATAAACAGGATTAGTATTTCTTTCCTTTTGTCTCTATTTCAACAAATCGTATTGTGTAAGAGGTATTAGGAAATGGAAGTGTTAATAAATTGAAACTAATGCTTTCTTTATTTTAAATATTATAGCTAATGCACGCAGTTAAGTAAAATAAATAGAACATATAAAAAAATACACACTGGATAAATATAACTTGGGAATAATTGATAAAAATAATTTTGTATTTTTAGAATAATTTATTGCTATTTACAACCGTAATAATATTACAACAAGTAAATCTGCTAATATGAACAAATGACATGAAAAAAAAACACTTGTGGAGAAACTACCCATCGGTAGCACTCCAATAAAGTTCAATTCTATGCCTCGAGGCCATCTTCTTTTCAGACACCTCGGAGGGTTATCAAGAATAGTATGGGAAGCAAGTTGAGTGACTAGCGGATTCAAGTGTGTATGGAGCTTGTCATGGAAGGATAGGTATCTAGATTGGGCCAAATTGGCAACATATGGGATGTTAAGATCACGATGGATGAGTTCGTTTGTGATAAGGAGCATTGAGGATTTTACGAACTATTTTGGATTGTATGGATTGGATACGATATGAATTGGATGGTTTAGTAGAGCCCCAAAGCTCAACTCTGTATGCCCAGATAGGTCTGAAAACTTTCATGTAATTAATTGGGAGCTTAGAGCGTTTGTCCAGTAAATGGTGAAGTAGGCGAAAAGGTCGAGCAGTTTTTTGTCTTCTCAGTATTCTATGAGGATTCCAAGTGAGACGTTTGTCCAGATGGATTCCTAGGAAAAATAAAGTTTAAATTAGGGAAAGTCAAATGCTAGTTACTTAGTAAAGATGTTTTTTTAAATTTATTTTATTGAGTTTTTATCTCAATAATCCTCAATAAATAAAACTCCAATCATTGTCTTAATTTTGGGTCCTTTATTTCTGGATTCTTTCATCTTTCAAAAATATCGTTATTTCAAGCACGAAAATAATAATTTGGTTTATTTATTTATTCATAACTTTTTTGCTTATCTCAGAAAGAGATTAAGTAATATTAAGTTTTTTTTTAAAGGATACAAAAATATTATAACACAAGTACGAGAATTTCTTCTTCGGCTGACTTCATTTTCTTAATCAAAACTAAATATTTTTTGAGGATATACGAAAATAATGCATTAATCCTTTTTGAAAATATATAATCAGATATATATATCTTACTAATATTATGAATGTGAATGTTTGTATGTTTGTCTCTCTTTCACGCAAAAACTACTAGACGGATTTGGATGAAACTTGACAGTAATATAGGTTATACATGAGAATAACACATAGGCTATAGCTAGCGCGGATTTAGGGGGAGGGGGTCGCACGGGGACACGTGCCCCCCTGACAGTATTTTAGGTACTGTGGAGAATATGTTATAATAGTATATAATTAAAGGCAAATCAGGAATTTACTATCTATAAATTTGTAGATAGGTTCTTTGTATAGTTTAAGAAAGAAATTTGGATAATTCCACCCCAAGGATTTCCCCTTTAATATAATATGAGTTTAAAGGTTGTATAGAATCCGTCAGTTTTGAAGTTAGATATCTGAAATTTTGGATGTGCGAGTAACTTATATTTTAAAAATATAAGTAAACTATTTATTTTAAATGATCTTTCCCGAAACTTTATTTGGCAGACCTAATTCATTGCGAGCGAAGCCGCGGGCAACAGCTAGTATATATATATATATATATATATATATATATATATATATATATATATATATATATATATATATATATATATCCATTAATTTTATATTTTTTTATCGAAAACACAACATAACACAGGTTGCAACACTCATTAGAGTTGAGTTAAAAATGAGGTAAAAATTAGGGTTCTATTTTTATTAAATGCTTAGATTATTTGAAAAAATGTAGTATTATCCTCTGGCAGATAATAATATTCTTTGTTTCTGCATCATCTGCAGAAACTGGAATGGTTTAAAAAAATAATATCATAAAGAACAATAATATACGTACCAGAGGAATGCCAGAGGTTCTGCTCCAGAAGTTCCTTCTTGAGATCCATCGCTAACATCCGAAGACAATATAACAAGCAGGAAACGGTTTCACTATCAGTTGATCATTCATTTCTTGAAAATATCAAATTTGTCGAATAGACTATAGTTTTTGACAATAAAGGGAATACATTTTCTTATACTAAAAGAAATAAAATCCTGTTTTTCTCAATATCAATCTTCTAGGGTACTGGGCTTTACAGATTATATTTTTTTTTTGGGTGTATAATAATACAGAAAAAACCAAATTCATATATTGTATCTATTTTCTATAAACGTTTCGACCCTCGAGTGGTTTATATTATATTCATTTTCAATACACGCTTCACATCACCATTTGGTCAGTACATTTTTTCTGTAGACATTTAAAGGAAGCTAAAACATTTAAAGGAAATCATTACTGATACTTTAAAACATTTAAAGGAAGCTGGGTGAGGTCCACCCATAGACAGCCACTGCAACTTATAACTTGTCCTGTTTTTCTGAAACACTGCTTGTGATTCGTTCGGTATTTAGGTAGGTTCTGGAAAATACAAGTATTTTGGATACAAATATAATACCCGTTTGAAATCCAGGCAAAATGTACCATAAAAAATATTTAAAAAAAGGGCACATGAATTAGATTGAGTTTAGAATAAGTATATTTAAGTATATTATAAGGATTATGTCACAAGCTTAACTTTTAATTCGTTTCCTTTTTAAAATTCTCGAAAATATAAATAATCGTGAGTTTTATTATGAAAAAAAGAGTATATTATAGGAAAAGTGTATATTTCAGTAATGATTTCATCAAGAATTGAACGTTTCATCTAACATTTCGAAGTAAAGATGATAATATATTTATTGAAAACTTTTTCATTCAGAAATGATTACCGAAACATAGAAATACCCCATAATTATATAATTTTTTCCACACTTAAGACTAGGATTATTTTCATTTTCTTGAATGTTAAAAATGAAACGAATGCAAAGTAAAACTTTTGCTGACAAGTCGATGCGACGACCTGTGGAAAAATAATTCGTATCACTAGAGACTATACTGTTTCTATACAACGGTAGTGCAGGACAGTGATTAGATGGAAATAACTCTCAACCTCTAAATGTTTCCCCCAATTAAGGGTATTCAATTTACAGAGGCTGTAAGAAAGCCACAGAAGTGTTTGGATATCACATAAGGTCATACTCCTTAGTGTCACACTCCAAAAAAAAAATGCTTTATTTATTTGTTCTCCAGTGCTTCAAACTTATATTAAATTTTTATGAAATATATGGGGAAGGTTTTTATATAGTTATATATCCAGGTAAATATCTCTCTTAGCTAAACCCGAACCGCGTAGTTGCCAAGGTAGGCCCGGCGGGGCAGATGTACTTCAGGTTTCGGGTTCCTCAGGAATCCAGGCGACCTTCCTCTTTGGCGCCAACCCGAGTACGCATGCGTGAATAATAATCGCTAATCAAGCCTCTGTTTCAACTATTCGCTCATTTCGTTTCGTCAAATCGTCCAATGAATCCGTTTAACCATAGTATCCTTCTCCAGACTGTCCTGGACACAGAGCCATTGTGGTTCGCTGGAGGCTCCAGTTATAGGGCGTGTCAGTTCCTCGGCTCTACCGGAGAACAAATTGAATCTGTCAGTTTGTCTGATGAAGAAATATAATTTTTTTTCTGACACCCTCTGGTCCATCGTGAACACCCGATTTGAATTTTAATTTCCACGATGCGTCGCTTCTCATATTAATAAGAGGTTGGATAGGTTATTCCATTCAACCTTGAATAATCGGTTTTAGAAAGAAAATAACTAATTATATTAATTATAAAAAATTGGACATGACAAGTAATAACAGATAAAGAATAAAATCTACAACCCATTAGTTGGTCGGCGCAAAACAACTTTTTCATTAGCGGCTATCAATGTGATGAGCGTAATTTAATTATAAAATAAAATGAAATAAGAAATGTAACAACTTTGGAAACCCAATAATAATCGTTCCCTAAGTATCAATTAGTTATTTCAGAATAATTATCATGACAGAATTTTATAAATAAATAATATTACTGGGATTGTTTTACTTGAAGTATCATTAAATTGAACATATATCAAATCCTGGTTAAACTTATCATAATGACGTAAGATATCAGGATCGTTAAGATAAATTATTGTTGGCGTAATATATATTTTATTTTTATTAATTTTTTCTTTTTTCGTTTATTTTTTTAAGGATTCTCTTACTTATTCATTATTTCTCATTTTAGTTACTTACAATTTTATTATTAGAAAAAGTAATTAAAATACTATTTTCAAATTATTTCTCATCCAAGTTTCAGATTATAAAATTTATTTTTTTTCTTCTCAAGTGGTTATATATACTTATACCATTATCGTATATCAATAAATATATGAAGCTATTAATGTTAATGACTAGGTTTTTTCTTCCCTTTTTTTTTTTTTTTTTTATCAGAAACTCGTTTATACTGTTTTAAAGAAATTATTGATTTTTAAAATTAATTAATTTCTTTAATGATAACTTTTTATTTTTTCTTTGTTAGGGATGTGATTTTTTATTTGCTTATTTTAATATTTATGTGTTTAACAACCTCCAATTAAAAGGTTGTATTTTTATTTAAACAGACTATTTTAAAAAAAATATGTAATGTGATATTTATTTGCTTACTTCTCCAATATTTACTTATGTAAGTGTTTTTTTTGTTTAGTGTTTTATAACTTACATTTTAATTTTTTTAATATTGAAAATTTTATTTATTTGTTTCTTCAATATTTATGTCCTCTAACTAAATACATTTTTTTATCATTGTCATTCAAAACCTACATCAGAAGACTCCATTAGTTAATTTACCCCATTCCCCCAAAATGGCACAATATAAATCTACAAATAACTGCATAGGAGAGTGATTTCGGGCTAGAATGACTTATATTTCGATTAATATAGAGTTGGTGGTTTTTTTGGTGAGTTGATACTGTGGTTGCGTTTTATTTAAAAATAGATGTAACTATCATTTCAATGAATAATGGTTTTCATTATCATTAACGGATAATGTGAGCGGTGTAGCACAATGAGTAGATTCCTGGTTCGAACTCGGCTGCAGCTGATAAATTATGGAAACAAGGATAGGTAGATCCTCCTGGTGTTTACCCAACCTCTATAAGGTGATACCTTAATTAAGGGGAAAACATGCGGTTGAGTGAGATCTCGGTTAAATCACCTCTCTGCCCAAACGTTGGCCTAGAATGATGAAAGTCTCCATTTTGGGTTGTAATGTAGTTATTTGTTTTGTTTTTTAAGGATAAGAAAAACATATCACATTTCTTTTAATTTTCAATCATTCCAAGGCCACATCAAATAGATGTTATTATCTCATTAGAAGGAAGTCATTCATATTTTATTGGTTAGACTGTCTTGAAGGAAGGTCGTCTAGGTGATAACTTCTCGGCAACTTTTCAAGCTGAAAGTTATCGTTATGGACTGGAAAATTTCCAATGCGCATGCTACTATTTTCTGCAAATGGCTACTGACTAAGAGTTACGGAATAGAAGGTGGGATGATATCAGCATCTAAACTTGAGAAAATATCCCCGGAAATATCCGAGTATGTATCTTGAGAGAACTGCAATTTACGCAAGAGGGTCTATGCCAGTTGTAAAATAGACATTCCACATTACAACATATCGCACCTTCATGCCCATAGTTTACCAAGTGATGTAATGAGATAATTTTCTTATAGGGTGTAGATCTCTCATTGTTACATATCTGATTATTCTGATTAGACTTGTAAAAACCTAATTAATCAGAATTTATGTTATGCATTTTATGTCATTTCAATTAAACATAAAATTAACAACATTAGACGATTTTTCATTCTTTTTCGGCAACTCGATGAAGAAATTTTGAAAGAGATATTGGAATAAAACTTACAAGTATATTTAAAAATAATTGTGTAAGCCTAATTGATTAATTGTGAATACCGCACAAAACAGAGCTTTGTAATTATGTAAAAAAAAACTTTAAAATGTAAACAGAAGGCAATGGTATAATTGTATGTAGTGTTCTTTATGTATTTTGCATCGTAGTTATTTATGAATAAAATTTTAGAGAAATAGAAAAAAAAATCTTAAATTAATATTTAAATTTGGAATTATAAGAAAGAACAACATTTATTCGTTTTGTATGTTTTTGTAGAGAAACCATGAGTATATGCATAGCCTGATAGGACCTCTTTTCCCTATTCCAGAATTAAGGAAATTAATGAAATTACACTCCAAATCAATAACTGCAGTCCAAAGATCCACGTTAATGGTTAGTGTGGGTTCCACTGTGGATTTTTTTCTCAATGATGCACAGAGAATAGAATATTGTAGGTTTTAAACTTATTACGACACATTAAATTCCTACCGACTGAATGTGGATACAGGTACTATGATAAAAGTAATAAACGTTGTTGGTAAGACAAGCAGCTTAACATAATTTCTGATAACGGTGATAAACTTAACTTAAATTTTACAAACAAAAATTTAATTCCAATCAAATGCCGAAGTAATTATAGTTTGTACTAAGGTACTTGATAAGCACTGATTTTGATTAAAAATCAGATGGCTTTCAGTGATGCCATATGCAAGAGAATAGAAGTTTGTCTTAACCCTATCAAAGTATTTACTCATAGGTAATGGCCTGAGAACGTGTGCATTTCCGATTTTGGACAATGAAGACGGAGTTTCGCTACGAAGGTATTGTCATCAAGAGAAGCAAGTAAATACTAGCTTAGAGGACCCGAAGGTCCGTTGCAATTAACACCAATCGGCTCTGTATTTCCCTCAACATATCTCAAGATCTATTTTGGTCTCAAGTCAATTGAGTGAAAATTCAAAAGCTAAATTTGCTTAATAATAAAGTTTTTTTTTGCTAACATATAATAATTTGAATGAATAGCTTGTTGCCTACCGTGTATACTACCACATCTTTCACTTTAAACTCATATGTCCAGTTTTAATTGTGCAGTAATTTTTGTTTAAATTATATTCTTTGACAGTCTAACTATAAAAAGTGGATTCTGGCTAAATGAGAAATATCACAACTAAATATTTAAATTTAGAAATTGTTATATTGCTCTGGATGAAAATATTGTATGATTGACGACTACATTACTGACATCTATGTCATTGTAGGGATATCACTCCTATATTAAGATGTTTCTAGAAGTTAATTAAATCCATTGGTTATTTATTTTGTTCTTGTAAATCCATTATATAATTTAAAAGTTTCGCTAGGCGCTGTACCTTGGCTTCCTGAACAATTTTTCTCCACTCTTTACAATTCTACCATTCATAATTACGTTTATACAATAATACCTAGCTTAAACTTTTTTCCTTTTTTTTTAATATATCTTGTACAGCTTTTCTTTAATCATGGCATCGCATTGTTTTATCTCTCGAGTCTTTTCATTTCGCCCACAAGGGCCGTAACTCAAGAGGGCTAATACCAGGGACGGACTCGAGGGCTAGCCGACTTCCAGGACGGGACCTATAAATAATCCTAATTGCCAGGACGACTTGCCGAAAGAAGTTGATGACCTAGGGCCGCTGTACGTGCCCTGCCCGCAGAAATAGCGGACAATTTTTCAATCTAGCTCGCCCCCGTCTTTGATAATTGGGAGCCATGATTAAGGATCTCCTCGCAGGATTTATCATCCTCCGTCGGCTCAGGGTTAGCCTCTCGTAACTATAGCGTTAGCCGTATTACATTAGTGTGCCATCAACGAGGTGCACAAGTAAAAAAAATGAACAATTAATCACTTTTGACACCAGATAATGGAAAGTAACAATGGTTTATAGAAGTAGGCTCTTCAGAGTCCAATAAAAGAGTGAAAGGATTACAAATAGTTGCTATCCAAGGCATAGTAATCATTCCTTATTATTATTAATAATCGTTTTATTATAGCATATACAAAAAAACAGAAATAGATGGTTACGGTGGTTTCCTTTACCACTACAACCCATGAAGTGTCTTGGGTATAGAATATAGTAGAGATTGTACTTTTTCTATGTAACGGTTGTATAGGACGTAAGATTAAATCCAAATTAAAGGTACCGTTCTTACAGATGAGGTTGCCCCAAGGTGACCTACAGATCACACCGGATCCATCTTTGGCTGTTTACAGATTAATTAATCTGTCATCTTATCTGTGGAGGTAAAGTGTACCCCTTATCCATGTAATTATGTCAGATCTAGTGTTACTGATTTATTGGATTGGATGCCTCTTCCAGGAGTCAACGCATTAGTAAGCGATAAAGGTATTTCTTCTGAAATTTCCCTATTAAGACCGTTTCCGCAGAATAAAACTAACGCTACCTCAAGGAAGAGGAAGGGCCCTGCATGGAGATGTGCGCACTAATGCGATAGAGCTACCTCATCGATGAGCCTGAGTGAATCACCTGGACTGTAATAGCTCGCTCGCTGGTTCTGACTCAGACCAACTCCTGTCTTCCTTATCTCTATTTGACCTTATTTTCGATCTTCTGTCTATGATTAAAACAGCTTTTACGCTTCGTCCAAACTAAAATAATCTTTTTTTATTTGTCTGGGTATTAAGTGTTTTCACGTTGTAAATTCATTACAAACTACGAATTCGGGGATTGGTAAATGTTCGAATGGACGATCATCCTGGAAACATCGCAAATGAAGAAATGTGGACGAAGATAATTGTTAATCAGGGATGGTTGTATGATATTTCAAAAGGTCTCAACCCTAGAATAAGTAAAATAATTTAATAATATAGAAAAGTAAAAAGAGACCTCACATAAATGTTAATACCGTTGAAAAATAATTTAAATTCAAACTCTAATATTTATTTATCCACGCCTATCAACTGTCAACATTGCTACTGTCAACTATCTAAAATACAAACTTTCCTAATCCTATGAGGCAATCAATGCTTTTTCGTTGACCACTCTCCCGAAAAAAGTGAAATATTTAAGAAGAATTGATATTTTTTTTAAACACCCAACACTTTCTACTTGAATTATGCTTCTTTTTAATAATACCCATTGAAGAAGCATTCACCTAAAGTAGGAATATAAAATGCAAGATGTGAACATACTCTATCCAAGGTACACTAAGATAAATATAATTCCAAATGAGATAGAAACCCCTAGGTAGTAGATACCTATTTGTCTACTAACTCCATGTTTTAATTTATGGAATTATAGTTTTCTTCTTATTCTATTATAGTATACAATTATTTGAATAGTTTCTACGCCATTTATATGCAAATGTAAATATCAATTAAGGTATTTTCCAAGACAATCATCAGCTATGATTGAACTATGTTCGCATAACAGGAGCTAAAGCATGTTGCTTAGGATTGTGTTCAGTAAACAACGTACGAATAAGAAATCTTTTTTAATTGCGTATTTATTTTCGATCATTGTTTTTCATCATAATCATCATGAACAAAAAAATAATGTTATAATGATGATGTTATAATGTATTATCATCATTATCATCATGACTGGTGCGACAACCCGCTTAGCAAATTTGAACCTTCTCTAGCAGTGTTGACACCAAGGCAATATTGAATGCTAGTCATATAAGTAATGAAGATTTGTTTAATCTGAAAAAATAGAATGAATGATTATGGATTATATAGAAGATGTAACATTTAAAAATCACTTACCAGAATAAATATCACTATGAAGCTGTATAAAAGCTCTCAAAACCCGCTTAAAAAGATTTTTCGACGAGAACCAACCAATAGAACAAGCTGGCTTTCAAAAGGGCTTTTCTATAATCTCCATGCCGTCAACCAAATCATTGAGAAATCGAACGAATACCAAATCTCGATATATTTTGCATATATTGACTTCAGTAAAGCATTTGATACAGTTAAGCACTCATTTCTTATCAACAGTCTAAGACAGGCATTAATAAAAAGATTTTGGATGTTCTTCAATATTGGTATACCAACAGCCAAGCGAGAGTATTTCTGGACTTATATGGAGAGGATTTTCCAATCGAAAGAGGGATTCGTCAGGGCGACCCTTTATCACCTGATCTATTCAACGCGATCTTGGAAGATGTTTTCAGAAACCTTCACTGGGAGAATTTTGGAATAGACATTAATGGGAACAAACTGTCAAATCTGAGATTCGCTGATGATGTACTTCTCATTTCACACTCACCATCTGAACTGAAGAAAATGCTAGAAGAGCTGGTCCTAGTAGGAAATGAAGCTGGGCTGGAGATAAATTTTAGCAAATCAGTCTTGATGACAAATGCCGAAGAAGAAGAAATATTTCTCGGTACCAGCAAACTCCAATGGGTTAAAGAAACAATATATCTAGGGCAACACATATCATTTGCAGATAGATCCAAGAAAGAGGTGAATAGAAGGATTAAAATAGGATGGTCCAAATTTTGGTCACACAAAAATATTTTCAAAAGCATCATGGCCATACATCACAAGAGAAAAGTTTTTGATGCTTGCATCATTCCTTCTTTAACTTATGGATGCCAAACTTGGAGCCTAAATAACGATATATCTAAATCCCCATCAGCCACTCAGCGTGCAATGGAGCGAAATATGTTAAGGAAAAGTAGAAGGGAGAAAATAAAGAACGGAAGCTGACAGGTACGCGCGACATTCTCAAGACAGTATCTGATCTTAAATGGCAGTGGGCTGGACACATTGCAAGAATGGCATCAACACACTGGGCTCAGGCAACAACGGATTGGTATCCAATACCCCGCAGAAGAAGAGGTAGACCAGCTACGAGATGGCGGGACGACATACAAAACTTCATCGGAGTATTTTGGCACCGTTCTGCTTGGAACATACGTAACTGGGACAAATTGGGAGCGGCTTATGTCCATAGAAGAGCCTTTTTTTCTTTTTAAAACCATGAAAATGTAAAAAAACATGAAAAAATGTACATAGAAGGAAGAGGAAAAAAATAAAGCTTCTTCTCCTTATTATTATTATTATGAAGCTGTATAAGAAAAGTGTATAAAAATTATTAAAATAAAGTGGATGTGTAGGAAGGAGGGTCATATATTACTTTTGAGAAGTTATATATTATATAAAGAAATGGAATTAAAAAAAAACAAATTAAAATAAAGTAATAAGCATAAAGATAAAGTAATACAACACTTAAAATATAATTCAATGCAACTTATGATTATATGACACGTGGGAGAAATAAAATGAATAAGATCAGAAAAATAAAAGGAAGGAAGAATATAAAGATAGAAAAAGGAGATCACTAACTTAATTAATATCTTTTTATATTTTTTTCCTTTTTTCACATTCCTTTTTTTTTAAGCATTTGATGTTAGTTTATGATTACATTATTTTATCTTTAAGTTTACATAACTTTATATCTTGCTCCTTTATCGTTTTTCTTTATGTTTTTTCTTGTTTTTATTTATTGTATATATAATACATGACCTTTTTTCGTTTACTTTTACATTATTTCAATTGTTAACAGTATTAATCAACATTTTTTTCATTATTGACATTAATTACATAATTGTGCTTTTACAATCCTAAAACTTTATAAAAGAAATCACCACATTATACATTTTAAGGATTTTTATTACTGTTGTTGGTATAGTTTCTATTATTGTCTTGTTTACCTAAAATAGTAATGAACTGAATTTGTCTAACTGAAACAGTTCAGCCTCATCCCAAGACTCTTCATGAGTCGTAGTGGTACAGGATTAAGAAAAAATTAAATCATTCTAAATTAAAAAAAAAACATATTAATATTGAAAACTAAAAAGAGACCTTACATAACTGTTAAGACCGTGGAAAAATTCCAACGAAAAGCCTTAAGTCTCCAAACTAAAACAGAAATAGAAATTATCTGTCCAATATTTCGCCCATTCAGGCATCCTCAGGGTAGAAAGAGAATAATAGCAAAACAAAACATGAATAATGCACCCAAGAAACATCCCACCACCTCGAAGGCTCAAATGCAACTAATGAATCATAAGGAAGGATACTGGACCCAGCTGGTTAAGGTTAGATAAAAACAGCTGATAGATACTTCAGAAATTCAAAATTCAATATACACTCACCAAACTTCAAAAACCACCACAGGAAAAACAAGTAATAGGAAACAACACAAAACTTAACTTCAAAATTATTCTCTTTCTACCCTGAGGATGCCTGAATGGGCGAAATATTGGACAGATAATTTCTATTTCTGTTTTAGTTTGGAGACTTAAGGCTTTTCGTTGGAATTTTTCCACGGTCTTAAAAGTTATGTAAGGTCTCTTTATAGTTTTCAATATTAATATGTTTTGTGGAATAGCCGTAGGTCCACTGGTTTCATGATGATACTATTAATTTTTTTTTACTTTCTTTTTTTCATATGGTCTTTCGTCTTTGGTTTTGTGTTGTTTCCTATTACTTGTTTTTCCTGTGGTGGTTTTTGAAGTTTGGTGAGTGTATATTGAATTTTGAATTTCTGAAGTATCTATCAGCTGTTTTTATCTAACCTTAACCAGCTGGGGTTCAGTATCCTTCCTTATGATTCATTAGTTGCATTTGAGCCTTCGAGGTGGTGGGATGTTTCTTGGGTGCATTATTCATGTTTTGTTTTGCTATTATTCTCTTTCTACCCTGAGGATGCCTGAATGGGCGAAATATTGGACAGATAATTTCTATTTCTGTTTTAGTTTGGAGACTTAAGGCTTTTCGTTGGAATTTTTCCACGGTCTTAAAAAAAAACATTAAGTAACAAAATTAAGTAAGATTTCTTTGCATATTCTTCAACGTATGGACTCAAATAAATTCCCTAAAGCCATTCAAATTACCAACTGTACTTCCACCATCGAAACTCACAGATTCACCAGACAAATAATCTTTATGAACTATTTTCAGATTAATTACTCAATCAGCGGGAACTGGTGACTGGGGTTCACCCAACCTCTGCGAGTATCTGTATATCCTTAATTCGTGGAAAAATTTAGGGCGATCTCTTGAAATCACCTCCTCCATCGGAATCAGTAGGTACCTTTCATTATCATGTGCTTGACCCAATACCCTGTGTGCAGTTTTTTTAACATTACCAACGTGTACCATTCGATATGGAATATTCCTGAACCCACAGGTCGTTGGTAGATCAATGCACTAACAACCTTGTTAATCGACTAGGCCTGGTAGTCTCGATCTGGTAGTCTAAACAAAAAAAAGGGAGATGATGGAATGGGACACGTTCGTGCGAACTTCCCATTTATCCTGCCCGATCCTAGCCTCAGATAAAATGTTTATAAATTGATTCATCAGCGCTGATAGTGATGACGGTGACTTTGGCTATTCTCTAATCCCTTTCAGCAACATCATCATGCTACGTCGAAGGATCATTTAGCAGCAAGCTACACTTCTCAAAGCGAAGTGTCGAATAGTGTTCATAATTAAAATGAATAATCATTGGTCGGATAATTGTTATTTTTATTGTTAGGATATAAATTTTTATTAACATTAACATCTGAAGAGAAAACACATGGATCGTATAAGCAAGCTAGAATACATTTTACATTACGGTCTACAAATAAAACAAAAAATTATTACAGTGACAATCATAATTAGCATCCCCTTTTATCTTCTTTTTCGTGGTTCGATATTTTTAATTAATTAATGATTATAACGGTTCTTATTTAATTTCCTTACATAAGCCGCGTAATATCTACGAATATTTTAACATCTTGGGGTAGAGCACCGATTCTGCCACGATTTCTTGTATTTTGTTGAGTTGTGTCCATGTGTACCGCGTTGGGCATCATCTTATACGCTATAGCTTAAATAATTTTTTAATTAATCTCCAAAACGATTTTGATGACGGAATAACGTTTTTATGAAAGGCACTATTTTTTCCTAAAGTCCATACATTTCTCCTGCACAATACAATCCCCAAGAAAAAAAAAAAATCAATTGCACATAAGCGAAAACAAAAAAAAAATCAGTTATAATGCATACAGACTTGTGAAAGGATACCATTTACAAAACAATAAAAAATCGTTCAAAAAATGCACTTTTATTTACAAAAATATGAATTCTTTACCCACCTTTTGATTTGTTCAGTTAGTATTCCAGTGGAAAAACTTTTTTCTTTGAATTTACTTTTGTTTTCCCAATTCTTAAAAATGAAACTTTCAGATGTTTATTTGAATATAATTAAGTCTTATGTAAATCTAAACATTATAAAAAATCAATTATTAGGGGATGATACAGCAATTTTGTTTCTGAACTGAGCATTATTATCATTATAATACTTGTAAAAAGTAATAAGTCGTGCGATTGGCCTCATCAGGAGATATGACATGATGAAAATATATGATGCATATATTTGAACAGTAACAACAATACTTACTTACTTAATCTCTTCCTCTCTACCGCTTTAAGCAGTATGAGGAGCCTGCTTACAGAGCTTGATCCATAAGTCTCGATCCTGAACCACCAACTTTCTCCTTCTCCAATCCAGGCCTCTCCTGTCAAAGGCTTAACAACAATACTGTAAGTAAATATACTCCTCAAGCTATTATTGAATGACAGAAGGTTGTGTGGAAATAAGATAATAATAAAAATAAGGATAACAGTTCCTAGACAATTCTTATTTTAGATGTCTAGGGGCTATCAAGAACAGCCTGATTCCATAGGTTACGAACTAGAGAGTTTGTTGAGGTATCTGGTTTCTGTTGTAGTGAAATTAACGTAAGCATAGATATAAGGTTGTCTAGGAGGAAAACCAATACCTTGCTTCGGTTTAAAACCCTGTCCACTCACAGTCCAATATGTTTTTACTTATCAGACTAATAAGCAAGGAACGGCCTACTATTCTCCCGAAGCAAACAACGTATCAAAGTCAAAACTATCCACCCCGCCCATTCCGAAGACTAGTCCTCGCCTCCTTTCAGAAAAGATCCCGTTTATCCGGTCGGAACCAGATACGATCCTAATTATCCGGTTAGAACCAGCTGATCAATCAGATTTCCACGAAACAAAACTAGTGCTCGGTGATGAAAGATTTTGTTGTTTTTTTCGTTAAAGATTTTAATTGCGAGTCGTTAGATATCTATAGAAAGCCCAGGACACATAATTCTAGAGAGATCTGATAGAAGTTGAGTTATTGAGCTTCCAGTTTATCTGTTCCCTGGAATCTCCTTGTTACTGGAATAAGTAAATTTTTATTTTGGCGTACTCCTTAATGAACGCGGATGGTACTGCGGGTATGACGACATCCTGACAGTATTTGCACAAGATAAGACCCAGATATCTCAGAACACAGGAGATAGGAAGCCGGGGTGTAGTGGCCAGGGGCTGCAGGAGTTATTTAGTAGCTGTGATTGGTCAATTACGATCGGTATCGAAGGAGGAGAAGCTGTATCGTGATTAAGTAGAGGCGAATTAGTTTTGAACTGGTTCTGATCTCGTCCATTAGGCGGCCGGCAAGCTGATCGGCTATCTGCTGGGTCGAGGGGATTGTGTAGTAATCGGTCCAACATGTCGGATGCTGATATGGTTATGATTAAAACATATATTAATTTATTAAAATGCATTAAAACTAATTTACTCAATTAATAGGAACTAGTCCTAAGTAGGGGAGCGTGGTAGCCTAGTGGTAGAGCACTGAATTGGTGAGCCGAGGGCTCCGGGATCAAATATGGCTGAGGGAGATAAATTATTTAATCTGCCAACAACCGCGGATAGACCCTTTGATCCCAGGGGGCTTACTCAGCCACTGTAAAGTGGGTACCCTTTGGTGGAGGAAATCCTTGGCGCTTTAGCGTGATCTCGGTTAAATCATCTCCCTTCACAAACGTTGTCCTTCAAAGAATACAGACACAGTTGTACTGTTTCATCCAATGTAGTATTGTACGCTCGGAAACCAACGCAGAACTAGAGTTGTTAGTTTATGAATACGGTCCAGTTTGCAGTATAGCAGTTTTGGTTTTTATTATAAATACTTCTTCTCGTGGTTAATTAAAGATTTTTATTGATATGATCATATTTTTTCTATGATGAAACTGTGTTTTATTAAATTTTAGGTCCAATTTCTTTTCAAAATATTTTTGAAAAAAAAAATGAATCAAACTGTATCTTTGAGCATGCTTCAAATATTTCAATTAAGAAATAATTGAAAGAGCCGCTCTCAATGAATAAAATTCAGAATGATGAAAAGAAAAAAAATTTGACGATATGGCTCTAGCTTATAATATAGAGAAAATAATCAGACGAGATGAATACGTTAGAAAGAAAAAATATAGAGATATATTATACAGTAAATGTATTGTATTCAGATTGTAAATAAAACAACAAAGGAAAAAATAAAACAGAAACAAAATAATAGGGAAAAATCTCAAAAGCCTGGATATAAATGTAAACCATAGAATATAAAAATATGGCATAAACATTTATAAAAAACAGTATATATTCACTATTTATTCACCTTACAATTTGCAGATGACCAGGTAGTCATAGCTTCAGAACAATGGGACCTGCAATATATGCTTAGGAAACTCCTAGAGGAGTACCTACTCTAAATGTGGTCTGGTCATAAATCAGAGGGAAACGGAGTACATGTCCTTTAATTCTCCGTGAACGTCATTGTCGATTGAAGATTGGGCTCTAGCTCGCAGCAAGGACTTCAAGTACTTAGGTGTCTATATAAATGAAACACAAGACAAGGATATAGAAATGAAGATATGCCGAGGAATTAAAATGATTAGGATCCTCAACTCAGTCCTGTGGAATAAAAGGGTCTCGTTAGAAATGAAAATGAAAGTATATCATTTTTTTCTTCTGGAGACAACCCTATATGAGGCCGAAACATGGACAATAAATGACAAAATGCCCGTAAACCGCTTGCTATTTTATAGATGAGTATTAAAAAAAAAGCAAGCAGTTTTTTATATAAGGTTTATATAGAAGCATTTTCAGGCATTTCTTGTAAATTTGTATTATATTGTAAATAAAATTTTGGAGGATAAGAAAAAAAAACCAACTGCTTGCTCTTGTGATGGACTTTTTAAGACGTAGCTGCGGCATCTCAAAGCTCCAATAGTGTTATCATAGAAACTATAGGGGAGGAGAAAACTATATTGTACCCAAATAGAGACCAGGAGGCTTCAATGGTTTGATCACCTGATGAGAATGAGCGACAATAGATGGCCAAAGAAACTCTTCCTATATATACCAAATTATAGAAGAAAGAGAGGAAGATCCAGGAAGACATGGATGGAGGACTTAAGAGAAGGAATGGCAACAAGAGGGCTGCAAGAGGAAGAAGAAGAATGGGCCGATAGGAAGGATTGGCGAGAAAAGATTTTGGGCTTCGGGATAAATTAATTGTAAAAACCCGAATAAGTAAAAAAGTATATATGCCTAATTAAAAATGCCTTCCATTCCATCTTCTCAATTCGTTATACTCTGCGAGTCGATTGCCTTAAATATAGCATTTGTTCAAGTCTACTAAGGGTCACGTATTGTCATTAGTAATAATTGCTAAGTAAGAATTGCCATAATATAATTAGAACATGGGGAAAAACTGAAATGCATTACGGTACTTACAGTTTTACAATACATTTTATTTTAATATAATTTTTTATTTAAATCTCCATTTATTCAAATAAAAGATTTACAATACAATATATATATATATATATATATATATATATATATATATATATATATATATATTGTATATACAGAAAATAAGTACATACTTTTTCTACCCGATGGTTTACAATACATGAAGTGTTGTCATTACTTTTATGTTACTTTGAGCTAAGAATGTAGTACTTATTTATTTAAGGACTCTTCCTTGCTTTACGGCTACAGTTTTTGGCAACATTAACTGGATGCGTACATATTAATGCTGCCTAGAACCCTCTTTTAGGTTTCAGAGTCCAAAAAATGTTTACCGTGTAACTTCACTAATGCCAGTCGGATTATTCTCGTTCAACCGCAAAGTTTATCACAGAAGCTGGTTCTTTCTCAAGACTCCATAACACTGTCTTGGGACTCCATAACACTGAGACTCGATGAATAAAGTTATTGCCAGTCATGTGATTGCTCCACTTTGCTACTTAATTTCTAATGTAGCAATAATTACTGCGAAGAATTAATAACGTTGGCTTCTTTTCACAGGTTTCATGGGTTTGTTTGCCAGCTGAATCTGTGGACAAAAAATTAATTGTGATAGAAAAAAAGCGTGGTTGAAAAACTTTTGAAGTCTGCGATAGTATAAAACTCTCATTAACTTTATACCAAGCGGGTTTGGCGTAACATTTGTCAATATTATAGGAGAATATCGATTTGAAGTATTTATAACTTTAAAACTCTATTATTAATTTATTAGTTTTAGGTCTAATCCAATAATGAATGTAGAGTGGAAAGGGCTCGAGAATAAGAGGAAAACTATTTTTAATGCGATCTGGATGGTACTTATGAAACTATACCGTACTCATGCTTTCGTCGAAGGCATGTTCAGAAAATTTTCTTTATCATAAATTATTAATTATTATCATTATCTGGGAGATATTTTTATTCCCAATATTTGGAGGATTTCTGCTTCAAAGGCAAAGTTACTGCTAAAGTTTCATTTATTATTGGTGTAAAATTTAGTTTTTAAATCATTTAAATTTTAAGTTTTGTGATGTAGTTTTTCAATATTGTTCCACCCAAAAAACTTGCTACGGAGTAAGTTAATGCTTCGATAGATTACTAAAAAGGAATTTTCCAATGATTGTATGATATAATCACCTGAAATACTTCTTATGATGGATTGAATTATCGAGTCAACTATTTTCCACTCAAACTTAAATACTTCTTCAGCAATTGATTTTTGGTCAAACATAAAACTTGACACTTTAATTTGAAATGAACATTTCTACATTTCTGTGTTTTTAAATATATTATGCGGCTTTAGGAAAACCCAGTTTGTATTGAAGTTTAGGTGCAAAATTAGTTATTTTGGATTTTTTTAATCCTCCTTTAACGAAGGCCAAAATCGGGAATTGACATATAGATATACGATTATATTTAAAATAGTTACATTATGTTAAAAATAAATATAAGCGTTTAGGGCTCAGTACGTGGTAGATACTGTACTGTTTCTGGGTCAAAGGTGGTGCACGGTGGTGGAATTGTCATGATGCCGGGTATTTTCTCCAATTAATGGTACCTGGAGGCTGAGCTCGAGAAGGGTCCATCCCCGGCTGTTAGCATATTAAATAATTTATCTGCCACAGCCGGGTTCGAACCTTCAGCACCGCAACTCAGCAGTGCTCTACCACTGAGCTCCCGCATTATAAAAAAGATATTATTACTGGTATAATGTCACTACAGACCTTCAAGGACCCGGACATCCTCCATCTCAACTAACTAATATGCCCGATCCTACGTTATTCTCCTTAATCATACTACACCCAGTCGCTTTAAGTCCTCTTCCACACATCCAACCATCTGATCCGAAGACGTCCTCTACTACATTGCAGTCCGTTTTACCCTTGGGCATCTTCTTTGGTATTCTTTTGACAGTTATTCTCTTTATATCTCTTATTTTGGCTCTCTTTATTAATGCCTACATTTTAAGTTCTTTAAACAGCTCCATTATCTCCTCATTCTTCTTCTCCTTATTCCTTTTTCTGCTACTCCATATTCTTCTTAATATCTTTCTCTCCCAGGAGTCGAGTACGCGTTCGGATTTTCTGGCGAGAAACCATGCTCACACCTATACATGTCTAACAGTCATTAAAAGGTAAACTTAAACAAAAAAATGAATTAAATCATTATTTACACCTAATTAGTAATTAGTAAAAATGTTTTAACTTGTATTGCATTTTTTCAGTTACGTATCATTTTCTGTTCAAAGTTTTTTCCGATACTCTAAATATTATTTCCCTTCATTGAAAAAACAAAGCAAAAAAAAAATGCCTTCCCCAAACCGCAATATATTTCCCCGAGAAGAAAAATTGAGAAACCTGTAAGAAAAGGTGGTAGAAGAGAGGCTAGGAAAAGGGGATGTTATAAAGGATATTTTGAAGAAGCCGTTGCGAAGTTGGCAACTTTGCCCCTAGCAAGCAGCTACTTAAACTTTAATGGTTTCAAAGTTATTACTTAAGAGTTTGTTAAGCTCCTTCCGCCCGCTCTTTACGCAAAACTCCTTTCGAATAAACATATTCCTTACTTCTCTCGTTAGATTATCCCTATTCCATGTCCGTATTATTCCCACTTTAGGATTAGCTGTGTATGCTCAGAAAACACTTAAGTCTTTAATGAGTCAAACACAATTGAATGTATGAGAATCGTTTTCAATGATGATTAATTATTCATTATTTAAAAGGTAATTGCTCGTGGATTCGGTGTTAAAAACAAAAACCAAAATACGTAAAGGATTAAAATAGTAATATATAATAAATTGGTTATTAAATTAAAAAAAAATATACAGGATCAGTGAAGAGAATGGGTTTGTCTGGCCATGTTACGAGCCAGGTTAGCTCAGTTGGTTAGAGCTAGAGACGCGGGCGATCCGGGTTCGTATCCCGGCCTGGACAAATCTTTTCTCTTCAAAATAAAAATATATCTGATAAATTTGTTTTGATTCTATTCATTTAAGCAGATGAATATAGAAAATATGCTTTGTATACAATCATAATTAAGTATAAATAATTGATGATATGCCTTGGAATTTTCGAAAATGAGTAAAGTAGAACCAGTACCACAACTACCCATTTATGGCATTGGGTTCAGTACATGATAGGGACCGTATTGCTTCCAATGGAGGAGGTGGCTCTGTTTCGGAAAACGCATGCAGATTACTTATTCGGTAATTATAATTACTTATATGAAATAACTCCATATGTTTGAGAAATTTAACAAGTAACCTAATTAGGCTCGTTTCACACTTATAAGGTTTGGTTCGCTTCGCTGCGTATTCGATTCGTTTTCGGTAGCCGCCAGACAGTGTGAAACGGTGATACGGTGTGTGTTCGGTACCTAATAGAAAACTGATAGAACCGAAAGCCCCCTCGACACGAATCGGTTTCGTTCGTTTTCTATTCGGGTCCAAGGTTCACAAAAACAATTGGTCGTTCACACATATACGGTTTAGCTTCGGTTCGGTTACATTTTCGGTAAGCGAAAATTTTTGTTGTTTAATGAAAAATGAGTAATTCACTTGATATTGATCCTGAAGTAATTGGAAAATATGTCTTCGTGCTCTTCGGAAAAGTGGTAAAAAATGCACCAAATTTTCGTGAGGATAGGGTGCACCCAGAAGTCGATTATTCCTCTTTCGTTTATTGTTTCTTCTATAGAGAAACAATATAGCAATAATTTTTCTTTTCTCCATAGTGACCATTGTTGACATAGTGGGCGACCGCGTATTCGATGATGGTGTGTGAAGAGTTTTCATTAATTTTCGGCAGCTACCGAAAATGAATCGAATACGCACCGAACCGAACCAAACCGTACCTATATGTGTGAAACGAGCCTAATAAATTCTAATACGACCTAGGAAAACAATATATTCTAATTGCTAGAAGGCTTATAAGGGAATAAAGCGAATTTTGAAATGGATGAGTCCTGCTTCTCTAAATGGAAATATAATGTGGGGAGGATATACCCGCAGCAATGGTTGTCGGATGCGTATGCAGGGAAACTAAGGAGTATTTCCTTCATTCTGTCCCATGCAGAACAGCTGAAATGTTGACTTCTTACATTAAAGCTGCAATACGACCTGGGACAACGATATATTCTGATTGCTGGGAGGCCTTAAGGGAATAAAACCAATTGAAATTGAAGGCATGAGGTATAAACATTACGTCATTAACCATTCAACAAATTTCGTTGACTTCAACACAGGTGCTCATACATAGAGGGTGAAATCACTACAGTCAAACGTAGAAACAAAAATCATTGATGCATCCCCTGACCAGTTCATAACAAATCTAACATATAGCTACTATACTTCCTAGTGTAAAAAAACAATTATCTTCTTTTCTTTTAAATTTCAAAGGCTTCATAATCATTTTATATTTGGTTTACAGTATACGTAGGTGATTGTTCATAGTGGTTTTGTGAAAATATTCAATTGGGAATAAACAAAAAGTTAAATTATTTCCCAGTTTCATATAAAATCTATTATTCCCCTCCAACCTCCTACTTTTCTCCTCAACCGCTACTCCTTTAAAAAAATGTTATTGCACAATAAGAGCACATCATCAGGATACTATTACTGTAGTCGAGTCGTGTCTATTCTTTTGTGGATATTTCATCTCTCGCCTACGTAGTCCTCAATGGTCCTAAATCTGTATTATTTAGATTCGACAACCTGTTATTCTTTCGCTGTTTCCTTGTTCAGTACAGTGATTGATAATCCAGATCCAGTACCTGGAAACTCATCACAGGTTTCCATTGGAACATTGGAAGTATAGAAATTAGCGAGGTTGAAGTGAAGAATCCGAAAACAAATACGAACATTAAAATCTGCAATTTCATTTCATATACAAGCAGAATGTTTTACCCAAAATTATTGTGTTTAGATTTGTATATGTTTCTTTACATATTACATATTTGAATGGTAAAAATAATTTGCCTGATTTAATCCTGGAGTTGCATTTTGAAAAATACTGAACAAAACTTGTCAGCCCCTTCTCTAATATTTAAAATTGTTTGAAAGTTTGGGATTTCATTAAACCTATTGAAGTTTTATTTGAACAATAAGACATGTGAGTAATAAATATTATCATAATTAACAACACCCTTAAAAGTGTACCGGAAATAAAAACTAGTTACGTAATTTGTTACGCTCTCTCTGTCCCCTTTTCCTGAAATAAAAATAATGAAAAAGGATAATTGCAAAAAAAACTGAAATCAATCCATGAACAGTCTTGGGTTCAGTGCGTGATAGAGGCTGTTCTGTTTCTGAGCCAACGGTTGTGCAAAGGAAGGATTTGATTTTCACTTAATAGAGGCTGACCGAGCTCCACCAGGATCTGCAGATCCCACTGGCTCCATCCATGGATGCTAAAATATTAGTTAATATACCTGCAACAGCCTGATTTGAAATTGGGAACTCCAGCATAGCAAGCAACTTAGCGTTGTACACACTGAGTTATCCCGATGTAAAAAAAAAATAAATAAAATGGATTAATTTGTACTTAATGAATTTTTATTTGGCCAATTATTATCACAGCGAATTGAGAGAGATGTGGAATCCAGGTAAGGTATAATCCGTCATTTGGATTATTAAAATCATTATGAGTGCTAATTGGAGTGGAAAGTGTCCCAGGAGCCGTGCGAAATATAGATGGGAGATTTTTTTGGAGCTGCCATTCTAGGAATTACATTAGAATTCAGAGGAAGGAGATTTGCAAGACTTTTACTGGAATTTTTTCGACTTCGAACCCCCCCTCTCCTCCCTTCCCCGAGTTCGCTAAATATTTTATAAATTAATATAAATATCAGTAGTCAACAGCAGATTTACTTTCTCACTGTTCAGTTATTCAGTGATTAATACATATATTGTATAAGGATTTACTTCTGATTCAAATCTCAGTTACAGGAAGTCACTGATATTAATGTCCGTAATTAAATAAATTAACTGTTCGACACTCTGCATGGTTATAAAAAAAAACGAGGGATAGATTATTTATTGACATGTAAATTTCCCTGTGTTAGATGAAGAGAATTTCCCTCATCTACTTTTGTGAAAAGAAAACGCTGAAAATAATAATCTATAAAACCAAATGGAGGATTAGTTAAGCGAGCTCCAGCATAGTCACTTTTTGTGACCTAGAAACTACAAAACTGTATTATGTATTTTAATGAGTTTTCATTCGAAAATTGGTGTTGAGAATTTTTTCTTTAGTAGTCATTTTTAATTTCATATTTTATTTATATATTTCATATTCATTTATATATTTTTTAATTCAATATATATATAGATTAAATAGTAATATAGATATTAACACGATAATTAACTTATTTCTGAATTTTGGAGGTATTAATCAATGTACAATTTGAAAACCCAAATTTAATATCAAATAGCAAAGGTTTTATATTTAAAAAAATATTATAACAGTGAATGTAATAATTAAAATTAAATAATTATAATATTCAACCAATTATCAACTATCACATTATTAAAATATATATATATATATTTCAAATATATGAATTATTTCAGTTCATTGTTTTTTCTTTCTTATTCATAAAAATAAAAAAAAATAAAAAAAAAAAATCTTCCCCCAGAATGTTTGGTCAGCAAGGGGGAATATGACCTAAACCTCCCAAAACAACATTCTAAAAAATTCCAAAAATTAGAAATAGCCACACTTAATGTCAGAAGTCTATTAGCCGACTGGAGAATAGAAGAACTGGAAAACGCGATGTTTAACTCAGATATAACAATCCTTGGATTATCTGAAGTAAGAAGAAAGGGAGAAAATATACAACTAAGGAAAAGTGGTAATTTATTTTTTCAATATGGTCAGGTCAGTGGACATCGAGGTGTGGGATTCATGATTCGAAAAGATGTTAAAGATAATATCACGGAAATAAAAGGCGTCTCCGATAGAATTGCTGTATTAAAAATGAAAATGGACGATAAGAAACTAGTTTTAATACAAGTATATGCGCCAACGAGTGCATCTTCGGAAGAAGAAGTGGAAGATTTCTATCAACTCCTTAATGAAACAACCTCAACTATAAAATCCAATCACCAGAATTATCTGATTATTATGGGAGATTTCAACAGTCAAGTAGGAAGAAAAACCTGTCCAGAAGAGAACTGCGTTGGTCCATATGGGTACCCGAAATCGAGGAATAAACGAGGAGAAAGACTGGTAAATTTCAGTATAGAAAAACAATTAAAAATCGTTAATACCTTTTTTAAGAAGCGAAAGGGAAAGAAATGGACCTGGTTGTCTCCAAATGGATTATATCGTAATGAAATAGACTACTTCCTATCTCCAAATCATACTATTTTTAGAAACATCGAAGCATCCCATCGATTTTCTTTCCAGTCTGACCACAGAATCCTAAAAGCCACTATTTATCTACCCAGGCGTCCCTTCACCAAAAAAAAAACTAACGAAATACCAAGGAATGTTACCGAAGATGTATTCATTGCAGAACTATCAAAATTATTAACTTCCGAAGAACTAAATTTTTCTGAAAACATTCAGACAGCTTATAGTAATCTCGAAAAGGCAATTAAAATTGCAGCACTAAATTCTAAAACGACAAAAACCAACGTTGGCTTTAAACCTCCCGAAGAAACCCTGACATTAATCAATAAACGAGAAAATTTCAAACAGAAAAGAAATAAGTCAAAAGAAGAAAAAATAGATTACAATCTTATATGCAAACTTGTGAAATATAAACTTCGTTCTGACCTCGAAAGACATAACCAGGCCATTGTCAAAAACTTGATTCAAAAAAATACATCCCTTAAAAAAGGCAGGAAGTTGATAACTCCCGGAAAAAACTGGCTTTTAAAACTTAATAACGAAAAAGGAGAAATTCAAACTAGTAGAACTGCAATAATCCATACTGCTACAAAATTCTATAAACAGTTATATTCTGAAAAGTATCCAAACAAAATTAGACCAACCAGCGGAAATGAAGATAATAACGAGGTGTTTGAAGATTTTCTGGAAGAGGAAATAACAAAAATAATAAAGGAGCTCAAAAGAGACAAAATGCCTGGACGCGATATCATAACTGCAGAATTAATTATCACAGCTTCAGAACTAATTGCTCCTATATTAACCAAACTGTTCAATGTAATTATGAAAACTAGGGAAATACCCGACCAGTGGTTAAAATCAGACATTGTTTTGATTTTTAAGAAAGGTAGCCCATCGAAATTAGATAATTACCGTCCCATAAGTCTGATCCCTATCTTCGCCAAGGTTTTCTCAAAAGCTCTCAAAACCCGCTTAAAAAGATTCTTCGATGAGAACCAACCAATAGAACAAGCTGGCTTTCGAAAGGGCCTTTCTACAATAGATAATCTCCATGCCGTTAACCAAATCATTGAGAAATCGAATGAATACCAAATCTCAATATATTTTGCATTTATTGACTTCAGTAAAGCTTTTGATACAGTCAAGCACTCATTTCTTATCAACAGTCTAAAACGCCAAGGCATTAATAAACAGATTTTGGATATTCTTCAATGTTGGTATACCAACAGCCAAGCGAGAGTAGTTCTGGACTTAAATGGAGAGGATTTTCCAATCGAAAGAGGGATTCGTCAGGGCGATCCTTTATCACCTGATCTATTCAACGCGGTCTTGGAAGATGTTTTCAGAAACCTTCACTGGGAGAATTTTGGGATAGACATTAATGGTAACAAACTGTCAAATCTGAGATTCGCCGATGATGTACTTCTCATTTCACACTCACCATCTGAACTGAAGAAAATGCTAGAAGAGCTAGTCCTAGTAGGAAATGAGGCTGGGCTGGAGATAAATTTTAACAAATCAGTCTTAATGACAAATGCCGAAGAAGAAGAAATATTTCTCGGTACCAGCAAACTCTAATGGGTTAAAGAAACAATATACCTAGGGCAACTCATATCATTTGCAGATAAATCCAAGAAAGAGGTGAATAGAAGAATTAAAATAGGATGGTCCAAATTTTGGTCACACAAAAATATTTTTAAAAGCAACATGGCCATACATCACAAGAGAAAAGTTTTTGATGCTTGCATCATTCCCTCTTTAACTTATGGATGCCAAACTTGGAGCCTAAATAATGATACATCTAAATCCCTAGCAATCACTCAGCGTGCAATGGAGCGAAGTATGTTAAGGAAAAGTAGAAGGGAAAAAATAAAGAAGACAGAACTACGGAAGCTGACTGGTACGCGCGATATTCTCAGGACAGTATCTGATCTTAAATGGCAGTGGGCTGGACACATTGCAAGAATGGCACCAACACATTGGGCTAAGGCAACAACGGATTGGTATCCAATACACCGCACTAGGAGAAGAGGGAGACCAGCTACGATATGGCGGGACGACATACAAAACTTCATAGGAGTATTATGGCACCGTTCGGCTTGGAACAGACGTAGCTGGGGTAAATTGGGAGAGGCTTATGCCCAAAGAAGGGCCTTTTTTTCTTTTTAAAAAAAAAAAAACTTGTAAATAAAAACCATGTAAAAATTGTACATAGAAGAAAGAGGAAAAATAAAGCTTATTATTATTATTCATAAAAATATTCTTTTTACCTAAGTAGATGTATTCCAATTCATTTCTTCAGAGTATCAAAGGTTGGCAATTCAGTAGCACTGTTTTTGAATTAAGTGAATCTATTCGGGAAATTTCACATTTCTTCTATTGAAAAACACTCCCTCGTCATAAAAAAATGACTAAACTTTTAAGTTTTAAAAGAAATACTGAAATATAATAATATATTACAGCATATAGAGTATTCAAAAGTAAAACTCCATTGTAATCTTTACTTATTCAAAAAATTTATTTATTCCATTCATTTCTTCTGAGTATCGGTTGTAGGCGATTCACTGGCATCATTCTTGTAGTAAATGAATCTATTTTCACAGGACTTTTACATATCAACTTTTGAAAAACAGAGGTAGTTCATTACAAAAATATCTAGTAAACATTACAAAGTTCTAAACGGAAACGCTGAAATATAATTATCTATAACACCATTTATAACAAATTATTCCCAAGGAAAGCTCCTTTATAATCGCTTAATAAAGGGACAATGAAATATATTTATTCCGATTCATTTATTCTGAGTATCAATGTTAGACGGTTCGGTAGGATCATTCTTGATGTAAGTGATTTTATTATCAGGGGAATTTCACTTATCATCATCTGAAAAACATTGGTAGGTAGTTCATTAAAAAAAAATGCAAAGTTTTAAAAGGAATTACAACAATATATGTATGGAAAGTTAGTAGTGCTATTCATATATTTCGATCTTGAGAGATTTGGTGGGTTGACTTCCACTAGGAGCCGAGCCCAGGAAGATATCGCACTCTAGCGACCACGAGGCAGACTGTTGGAGGCATCTTGGCCATGGAACCACTGGAAGCTGCAGGATCGTTGAACCCGACCCATTAACATAGTCATAATTGGGGACCCACCTGTTCAAACAGGAACAGTCCTCTTCTGTCCTCGCGGTCTCTCCTCTTTCAGTAACTATTATAAAGTCTCTTCTGGCAGTAATTTTTTTCCATATTCCAGCTAGTTGCGGCTTGGAAATTTATCAGGGCAATTGGATAGTAAGCGCAATCTAAAATAGAATGAACAATCTCAAATAATACAACAAATGCCACGTGAAATCGGTATTACAGTTTCCCTTCTTGTTACTGAATAAAAAGGAAAGGAAGAAAAAATCTGAACCAGTAGAACCCATGAAGTGTTGTCAGTACATTAGTGTTGTACAGGCAGATAATCACGTTCAACTACCAGAGGTTTACCAAATTAAGAACCTGGTAACAATGAATAGATAATTTCTCTGTCACGATCGGTCTCGCACTCGGGTCCTCGATATCGTTTACACAGCACCCTATGTACTGAGCAACCGTGCTCACTCATTTTTTTTAATTGAATAAATCATTTGAATTAATTGTTCCATTAGTACGTCGATGGTATCCATATTTGGTCCTAATTTTTAATGTATTCAATTAAATTAATTCAATCAAACAAGTTGGATGTTCCCTGGTACAAATCCGCCATATTTTATTTTATCTGTTAACACCCAGGGATGGAGCCTCCTGCGGTTAGCTCAGCGAATATAAACTGTGCATCCTTAATTAGTGGAAAGGTTGGCGGATGAGCATCATCTAGGAAAAATTGCAGGGAGGTGACAACCTCAAATCACCTCCGTGCACATGTGTTGTCCAAGAATCAGTACAGTTCCTACAATGCACTAAATTCAATACTCTTCACGAATTGTGCCAAATAACTTGTAGTACAGGGTTTTTTCACCTACAATTTTATGTTGAATCCTATTTGAACATACGGGACATTTAGATTTTCATCAATATGAAATACGGCCCTTGGATAGATCAAAAAATCAGTCGAACATATAATTAACTCTTACAATTATTCTGGCGTTAACATTATTAGATTATGATATGGACTACCTGAATGTGCTGAGTTTCAATATATTTCGTTCCCCCTCCCAATTCATTATTGTAAACGTGCAATGAGTGGAAGAGATTAAAAAAATACGGGCGACTTTATGTCCTATAAATTCTATCTTATGCGTGTAGATTACGTGTTAAGTCCATGGTTCTTAAGGAGAGCAAAAAATGCACGTTTATTCGAAAACAAACATACACATAATTGCAACAGAGACAGGACATTCCGAGTGGACATGCCTGGTATAGTTTATTTTCTCCGTGTTGTTGGAATTCAATGTCCATTTGTATAATTAATTTATGTCACCTACGCCGAACCCTTTCTGGTCTAGCGTGCCAACTCGTCGGAGCGATGGTATGAATACCAACTTCCGTTTTGGTCTTCTAATGTATAGCCTTATTGCCTATTTAACAGCTCAAACAAAGTATTGGGTGAAGAGTGGAACGCGGAATGAATCAAAAGCTTTCCAAGTTGTAAGATTGCCTCATCATTAATTTTTTTTAATGAAAAAATTTAAGAAACTGTAGGTTTTGACTATTTCAAACTATCACTATTTAACACAGTAGTGACTCGAATGCGCTCCTCTCTGAACCTAATGCTCAACGACGCTTGTCCCGTTCTTATTGGTCACAAACTTTTTTAACGATCAGACTAATTTATAAAATAATTGTAAAGCGAACCAATTACAGAAGACTATAACATACATTTTTTTTTAATTTTACAGTTATGTATGTTAGTGGTAAGCTGCCACAATCCCAATTGTTCTTATTTTCATTTCAAATACGTTTATTCTAATGTAAAATTCAGAACCAAAATTGTAAAGGTATACTATAATAGGTATTTTCTTAAAATTGAGACCGAGGAACATTACAATAGAAATTATGGAATTTAATAGATAATAAAATTTAATAGTTAAATTGTATATATTTGCGTAGTGAGCTTTTGGTCCATTTTGCACCAAATAGTGGGAGACAAATTTAACATGTGCTAAAATAATAATCTACTAGTAAAAACAATGTTTAATTTAATTCAATAAAATAAAATAATTAAACATAGGTATTCAATTTTCATATATACTAATATTTTTGGTTAGTTGGTTATGAATATTTTAATTGTTTTTAAATAATCTTCACGATAATAATTATTCAGCATTGTCTGAGTTTTAATTCTTTACTTATAAAATGAATACTAAGTTAAATGCAAGTAAATTATAAAATAAAACGAAAATATTAACCAAAAAAATAAATAAACTTTATGTATACGGTTTGTGTATAAAGAAGCGGTACATAGGCTCGAGGCTAGGAGCTCTTATCTTGGCCTAGTGATAAGATAATGGCTAAGATAGTCTATAACCAGCTACATCTCTTGTTGAAATATTTTATATCATTCCTACTATATATTTTTTGTATATATATTTATTTTTTTCGTTCATTCTTTATATAACAAACTAAATTATATTGGAAAGTATAATGTGTATTTATAACTTGTTGAAATATATATATGTGTGTATATACAGTCTACAATATATCAATATGTATATTTCCATATATATATTTATATATAATTACAGTGAGTGTAAAAAGTATCGGGACACATAGTCCAATTTAAAAAAAATAAATAAATAAATAAATGGAATGTATTGAAAATAATTTTTTCCAAAAATTCCAACAGCATATTTTCTGTGTGCATAATTTTATGATCAAATTTTATCATTCGCGTTTTGAAGTATCGAAAAAGACACTGACCGAAAAATGTTCAATGGAATAGTACATAAACAATAACAAACAAAAAGTATTGGGACAAAAGGTTGATCTATAATTCTATTATATTTATTTACGTCACTAATCCCTTTTTCTTATTCTATATCGTCTTTCTAATGTTTATATTGAAGATTATTTCAGTAATTTGTTATAAACCTAACAATAGTGTTCGAAATGGGACGGAAATCAAAAGAAACTAGTGTAGAAGAAAGAAAAATTGTAATCCGTCTCCACAACCAATGCAAAACAGTAAGAGAAATATCTAAACTAGTTGGGATTCCAAGAATGACTGTGTGGAATATAATAGACAGGTATGGAATAACCAAAAGCTATAAAAATAAACAAAGAAGTGGAAGGCCAAAAGTATTTTCTGAGCAGGATAGAAGGTCAATTGTTAGGAAAGTGGCTAAAAACCCATATAATATATTTATGTATATATAATATATATATTATATAATATATAATATATATATATATATTTATGTATATATAATATATTTCCAGTACAGATTTTTTTGTTTGCATTGTGCAGTATTATGAAATTTTATATTACACTTTTTTTTATATTAGGCTCATTGCTCTTTTTGGCTTAGTTTTATTATGATGGTGTTTCATTTGATATTTGATATCATATTTAAAGTTATTTTCCTTGTTTTTTTTGTAATATTAAGTTTAAATATTTCTCCCCTTAGGAGAAATTTAGACCTCAACCCGGATAATTTTCTTCCACACACTACAGGCTATATGATATCAGTTCTATGATATCAGAACAATAGAATCTCTGAACGCTTGAAAAATCATTATAGGTTTATTGACTATAAGATTTATTTATCGGAGACTGCGTTACTTCTAGAATATTTCAAATAATTTTTATTTTATTAACAATAGTTTTGTTAGAATTAGTTAATTTCTATTTTAAATCATCTGATTCCTGAAATCTTTACTTATCATTGGTTTTATATGCTGTATTAAAATACAGCATATAAAACCAATGATGAAAAATTTAAAAATCTAATCTATTTTTCCACCAACGATAAAAAATAATCTAGCCCTTAAACTTTGACGTTTTGTAAGTTAATAGTACATGTGGTAGGGAGTAAATACTTGGAATAAAGTATCTTTTGCATAATTAGCTATTTCGGTATATTTAATTTATTCCTAAGAATGAAATAGATGTTCACGTTATTGTATTGTTACTTCATAAAAAGATTAGAAACAAGAAGTGATTGAAAGGGTTGGGAGAGAGAGCATGGTGATATTTTCCCCAAAAAAACCAAGCTTCAATAGGTTTTCTAGGTTATTCTATGTTAAAGCCTATAGGGCGCTATACTTAGACTATCCCGTACGACTTGTATAAGTTTATTACACGCGGTATAACGTGTTTCATATGATAGAGAGATATTTACCGAATCTGCGCCTTGCTATAACGTCATGCTTCATCCTGACGTGGCCGACCTCCAGGTTTATCTCAGTTAACCATCGACCATCGAAGACAAACCTGTATACAACTAATCCGTTGTTCCTTCGCGAAACCCGATCCTCTTCCGTTTCAGAACGTCTCCCGAGAAAATATCCCACTTGATAGGCAGCTGGGACGATACAGCCATCAGGAAACGATAGGTATAAATCGCCCTGCCAGAACAATATAAATAATGCATAGGAAGAAGAGGTCTTGCCGGAGATGCTAGCCTCGCAGTGCAGGTAGCTCGCATACCAAGTCCTCTCATCTCCTCTTTATTCATACCTTCTTCCTCAAGACCATCGTTGTGCAATTGCACTAGAGATGTTTTTTTTTTTATATACTGCAGCCTTGTTAGTGGATAGAGCAAGCCAAGGTCGCACCTAGCAGATTATTATCTCGCTTTACTAGGCAACTTGATACTGCCTATATAACTAAATGAATGTAGCATCTAATATTATGTAGAACTAAATCTATTAGATCTTTCTTTGGTGAAATAGTTTTGTTATGACTTTCTAATTTTTTTTTAGAATACATTTTAAATAAACTAAAGCACGCTAGATTGGAAGTTCGTGGCCATATTTATCTGGCGTTAATGATTTTCAGATCCGAGGTCCCTGCTAGAGTGTTGTTGCTATTACTTCTTGTCACAGATTTCCTATAATCATACAGGCCCTAATCTCTTAGGTGACTCAAAATGTTTCTCGTTACATTATAAACAATAGGGCTCTTAATTTACCATCTATTGTGCTCCCGAAAGTCAGCTGGGAGGAAAATAACATAAATATATTTTTTGTGTAAATTTTTCTCAGTTCTCAAGAGAGATAAAGTAAATTTTTTTAGGATATTTGGATAGATGTTTATGGTTTTCTATTATTCATTTCAATTTAGAACAGGTTTAGTGAAATGTCGACTTTTAATGTGCTATTGACCACGTAGGGGAAACAACTCTGACAGGGACATGTGCATAAAAATTGGAATCTTAATATATATATTTTACAATTTTATGTCATTTCGAATAACAATTATTCTGGATTCAGCTCTTTTGACAGTTAAGTGTTTATTATACGATGTACTGTGAACAACCATTAAATATTAAGTGGATTTTTTTTAGTTATCGGATTAGAAAATATATTTACTCGTTGACTGGTTTTGATCGATTCAGTCTGAAATTGCAGTAGTTTTTGCTGTAAAATTTCAATAATATTAAAACAGAATGTCATCATATATAAAATTATTTATTGAGATCCTGCACTTATATGAATGACAGATCCCCTATTTTTATATAAACCTGGATAGGCAGCTTCCGAGAATGTTCCACTTAATATGTTTTATTTAGATTCACCATAGACATACGATCTTTTTTAAATAAACAGGAAAATACAATACTAATCCTTTTGGATTCTGTTGTTCATTACAATTCATATCCAACCTACATAATTATCCTTTATCCCATGACATCTGAAAACGTTTCAACTCCTCATCCTGGCGTTTACTGACAGTTATCTCCTCTCCTTCATCTACTCTCTTCTTCTGAGGAGTTTTCAAGAGCTTCTTCATTTCATCAAACCTTTTTGAAATTTTCATTAATTACTTATGTGACTCTGAACCTTAAAATTCCGTACCGGAACACTTCATTTGACAAAGTTAAGATTCCTGGTAATAAAGTGATCTTGGCTGTAATGATTTCTATTTCAATGGTGAAGTGACGTAGTGGTGTTAGGGATCGAAAGTAGTGAAAATAAAATGAACAGCCTAGGGCATTCTGGATTAATCATGAATTCATATATCAGGGAACCGGGATAGCTCTGCCGGTAGTGTGCTGAGCTGTTATGTTCAAGGTTACGGGTCCAAATCCGACTGTCAAAATAATTTTTCTGACAATAGGGTCTTTAGACCTGATAGGATCCATCCGTAGCTGTAAACAGATGAAATAATTTTTCTACCTGTTTACAGCTACGGATGGATCCTGTGAGGTCTAAAGACCCTCTTTGGACTCACTTAGCCTCTATGAAGTGGCTAGCCTTAATAGGGGGAACAACCTGGCGGTCAAGTCATGGTCCCGGACAAATCACCTTTCTGCACAACAGTTGTCTTAGAAACAGTACAGTCTCTACCATGTACTGAACCCCTCTTGAGTTGTAGTGGTACAGTTTTAAAAAAAATGTGTGTGTTCATCATTAGGAAGCAGAGATAATAATTTCATATACTCGCCATTATTATTTTGTAATTTTATTAGTGCATTTTGGTGTGTCTCACGTCATTCCGTTATTTCATGTGAAAATTAATAACTTTTTTAATTTTATTGTGCCTTTCATCATTGTGACCATGATGTATCTCTTTTGTTATTATAGCCTTGACACTAGCTCACAAATTTGAGCCGAAACCTTTGCTTTCAGAATAAAACAAATATTTAACAGACAGTTTAGAAAAGACTGTTGAATACAAAAAAAATTATGAGACGTTGTAAAAACCAGATTTTTGAAACTGTCATAGATAATTCCCCTGTCTTCTTTTTTCAACCTTAATTTTTTTTGGCAGGTTGTCCATTCTGACGAATCAGTAAGCTCTTTTGCATGTCTAATCCCCGATGTAGATATCATTAATGGCGCATAATTTGTAAGTTTTAAGCGTTGTCTGTGCCGGGCCCATAACGAAAGACATTCTCAGATGTGATATGTGTTAATATCTTCACATTTATCCTAAAACGCTGTCTGTATGTCTGACAGAACCTTCCTACTTGGCCACAGTGTCAGCTATTTTAAAAAATGAATTTTCAAAATTCGTGTATACATGTACAGGACATAAATTATACATATTTTTTATTTATAATTAAAAGATAAATCTGGACGCTTTTTATCGAGTAGATATTTTAATCTTAAACTGACGTTTTGACTCACATTGCTATGTAAGACGAAAGGACAATTTTCGGTAAAACGACCTCGAGAAAAACATGATTTATTTGTTAAATATGGTTGCCCAAATTCATGAGTTTGCCACACAGTGCATACTAATTTTTCCACTAGATGCCTACTATGTATACCACGCTATATTAATTAATGTACATGTTTTTAAAACACAGTCAATGAACCCGCTTTTATTTAAATATAAATAATACGAATAAATAATCAACAGATTTCTAATATATTATATCGGGTCTAGAATATCTTCCTCTACGTTCAAATTTTTTTATAAGAATGCAGTGGTACCTTAATTGATACGATTTTCAATTAAATCATTCAAGCATTCATTTTTACCACTTTCTTTTAAGCATGTAAAGCCTTGCGTTAGTCCACAACACTTATTGATTCAAATAGATTCACAGACGGATGAGAACTCAATATGTTATTATATTCAACTTCGTGGTTTACTAAGAAGGGTATAAGTATATAAAATATACGTCTATATAAAGGCAATATATATATATATATATATATATATATATATATATATATATATATATATATATATTACGACATTCCGCATTCCTGTGGTTGGACACAATGGCAGCCGCATTACATATAATATCTGCCAGGCGAGGAACCTAGCTAGCTACAGGGAAGTGGCAGTCCTGGTTAAACGCTCCCCTACGCTGAAAGGGTGATACAAAAGAAGAAGAAGAAGAAGAGTCTATGTATGTATATATCTATCTTAATGATGCATCATTTTTTTCCTTTATTTTTCCTATTAAAAAATAAAATAAAATAATCTAAATCACTACAATTAATGATGGGTGTTGGGTTTAGTAGAGTAGACTCTGTAATGTTTCTTGGACAACGGTTGAGCAAGGAGCTGATTCGTCCTAGACCACGCTCAGCCGCCAGGTTTTTCTCTCTATTTTGGATACCCACTTATAGAAGCTGGGTGAGAGAGAGTCCGAGATCCCATAGGATCCATCTTCAGCTGCTAACAGATTAAATAAAATTCTGCCAGCAGTGGGAATTGACCTCAGGAAGAATAATGTTTTTCCTATAGCATTCTAAAAACGTATTTTTTCAGTTTTTGATTACTGAGTCTTAATTCGTACTATTTACGATGAATTCTTAGGATTTATTTTAAATTTATAATAAGATAATATTGAAGGTTGGGGACAAGGGAATGGGGCTAGGAGCCGAGAAGGAGGTAGACATTAATCCAGGAGTTTATAGGGGCAATGGTCTGTATATTAAAAGGATTTCTACCTGCTCTATCTTCTCCATCCTTTCTTATTCCATTCTCATCTCTTATCGCCATCAAAATTTCTATTCTAAACAATCCCTAGACTTTTCTGTAATCCAAGGCAGGCTCTAGAAAAAAGTCCAAAACGTTCATAGTAATAAAAACCTTGATATGAAAGTTTTGGTTAAATTGTTGGTTTTACATATAGTAACAACGTTCAATAAATATTTTTATTCAATAAATTTCAAATAAAATATTTAAAAAAATATAACATCCAACAATAAAATAAAAGATATAAATTAAAATAATATATAATTACGTAAGTCAACAAGATCCCAACATAAAATTAATGTTTAATTAACATTCTCCCCGTGTATACACCGCAAATTGCGAGAACACGGAGGTATAGGATCATTGAAAAGAAAGGATAGGTATGTCTGATCGAGAAGCGAACCAGGATGGCTGAGGTGGCTAAGTACCACGACGGATACGTGGGATACCCGGGTTCGAGTCCTGGTCCTGGTCATATCTTTTCTTTTCAAATAAAATATTTCAAAAATATTATTATTTAATTGCTATATGTGTATAAATATAGTTTATATAACTTTTTATAAAAAATTTATTCAATGAAATTTATAACTGTAGAATAACAACACAAGTAAATGGCAGGAATGGTATGTTTTGGCACGAATTATTATATTAATAATAATAATACGATTATTATAATAATATAAGATTCTTGTCCAATATAGGATTCTTCGTTCCTGAATAATCCTTGTTTTAAGTTATTTTTTCCCTACAGAATTTCATCAATTGGCGCTGCAGATTGATAAAAGCTAAAGGCCTGCATAGGTGTGAACCCACCTCTAGTATCAAATTTTACATTTTTTAATTGTCCTACTTATTATTGTTACTCTAACATCAATTATTACTGAATCACAACAATAGTATTACAAACAATCGAGTTAAAATTATATATATAAAAATAATAATACAGTATGATTCTTCAATACAGATTACACTAGGCATGTACAGTAATAGCAATTATAGGAACTCGAGAACATTAACTGATTGTATTAATTTTAAACGATTTCTGACTTTTACAGAAGATATGTATATTTTCACGATTCCTGAAATATATTGTTCCTTCATTATTTTTCATTAAGTTTGACATCACACATATCTGAAATATTTCAGTGAGTCCGCCACTAAATCAATAGCAATAAATGACGTTTGCATAATAAAGGTTTTAGGAAGTTTGCTTCAGTTTAAGTAGGAGAAAAGTTAATATTTTTTTAGTTAGCTATCTTAGGATTAAAACTAAATTTGAAAATTTAAGTACAAATACTCGATTGTACTAAGAAATAGTATAAGAAATACCTTAGGCTGTACATCTCAAGATTTTATATTAATGAGGAAGAAAATTTTCCGCTAAGTAGGGAGAACTGTTTATTGGGGAACCAACGTTTCGACCCACGTTGCAGGTCTTCTTCAGGGGAGGAGAGAGGCGATGTGAGTCCGCAGAGCTGAACCTAGCGAGTATAAGTATAGTTTTATAGTTATTATTAATAGCGCTTTTTTTTTTATAGTTATTGTTATTAGCGCTGCTTTCCTCCGTATCGAAGTCAGAAGCAGTGAGCAAGATGCAGGAAAAAAATATATTTTTCGGCAACATACCCTCACGCAAATACACACACTCAACCAAAAACGCACGCTCACACACACTCGTTCCAATTCATGTGGAATACTGTGCCGCTGAAATTTGGCTAATAGGTAAGACCCACTGCATCAATATTTCAACGTAACCCAACGATAAATATCTCTTCAGTGACACAAAGCTGATAATTCACTGTGGCCATGTCAGACTTGGTTCACTGCAGGATCTTTGGATCTTTGTCACTGAGCCTTCTCCATCTAAATTGAGGAGCATTCTGAAATTAAGGAATATCCAAAGAAGTACTTTTTTTTATAGAGCAATTTTTTAGTAACTACCATAATTTTTAAATGGGTGTCAAAAGCAAATACAAAGACTTAAATATTTCTCATGTCTAATTGGAAAATAGATGACTGGATAATTCTAATAATGGATTGAATTGGACAGGGGGTGAAGTGAAATATAACACAAAATAAGTATAACTTATTTTAATGTGCCAACGTTTTGGTCTTCGATGTATGCCATTGTCAGGGGGCGCAATCGATAGAATAAATTCTACGGATTTACATCGGACCCCCTCCCCCCCTCAAGCCCTGAAGGTAGCCTACATCTTAGGGTTGTTTGTGCTTATTTTGTGTCATCTTTTACTGCACCCCTTGACCGATCCATTTTATTATTAAATAATCCTGTGTTAAAAAAAACAACAAAAAAAAACGCTCTACCACAGAGTAACTCCGCTCAGAGTAACTCTCTCTTTATTTAAAGAATTTTTAAAATTTAAAATTCGTCTGAAACTTAATACATAAAGGTAAACCAACACGGTATCCCATATACATTTACGATCAGAAAAAAAAGACTAATTAATTAATTTACTCGATAGTAGCGTACTTTCTTAATACTTTTTTAACAGCTTTCTTACTTGATGTTATGAAAAACAGCATTAAATTATATTATTAAAAAATATCTTGGTATTAAAATAAATTTAGTATTAAATTACATTATAACATTACTATACAAGAATTAAAATCGATATTTAATAACCAATAAATTAAATGATGATGAGGAAAATTACGGCTTTTCAAGTATATGAAGGTATACTTAGTTACCTCATTTATTTTTCCCTTAAACTGCGTGCAATTCCCACACGTAATAAGTTTATGAGGAGTATAATTCAAGAAGTTATTAATATTATTTCAATGTTTATTCTCCATATTGCTTAGTAGTAGTCATATACGTAATCGTTGGGCGATTCCAATGTGACTGCATTTGTATGTGAAGAAATGAGCCTCCGTTTTAGGTTGCTCCGGACCCGGCTCAGTTTTCCAAACGGGGTGCTCAGAGGATCCATTATCATTCCGTTCTCACGAGTGACACCATCCCGAACGGGGCGATATGTATGGAAATACCGTATATGTAAATCGGGAGTAAGCCTTGCCTAAATAAGAATGCCATTGATAAGATATGGTTCGGACGGGACCCTTTCCCATAAATAATGCATACTATAGGACCCACTAGGAACCACTAACACTCGCAGTCCTAGCCGCATTAATTATTCTGCTGCCGTGCATCGTTTCGGAGGATTTACCACTTGCGAGGTATCTTCCTTCCGTATCTCCAGCCCTGATTATGCAGTCTTGAAAAATAATATATTCTTGCTCCAAATAGCCTTATCCAGACTCGGCCAAACGGCTTAGTTGCTCCAGGAAGACCATATTAATTCATTCCTTTTCAGATTACATACCTTTCCTTCGATAGATATAGAATCCTTCTATGGCTGCAATGATGTAAGAATGTCATGGCTAGTTTTTGATTTATCGAGTAAATCCGAGAGCAAGAAATAAGTTGAAAAATTATATAAAAGACTTGCCTTTTAAACACTTGCTTAGGTACTTTCTAGCATCATTGAAATGTTACTATCTCTTTTCACACTTATTTTCCAATAACATTAAATTAGGACGATGTTCAAAGCTTGATAAAAGGATTACCGCAACGATGAAACTATTCATTGTTTGTTCATTTAACGTCACTTTATGCTGCTATGGCTAGTCGGATGATGCTACAATGGGAGCTCTAAATTTTGCCTATCCAGGTTTAATTAGGATAGGGATTTTTAACGAGTACCTGACCTCGTACAGGCTCAAGACCTCCGTTTAACGTCCCTTCCGAAGGACGGCGTAACTAAGGATTTTTTAGTCCCTTAAAAAAATAACTATTTGTATTGTATCATAGCCTTTAATTCATGGCCTGGCCGCTAACGCTGAAGGATGAACAACTTCTTAAGACATTTGAAAATAAGGTGTTGCAAAGAATATTCGGTTCAAAAAAGGATGTGACCAGTGGGGTTTTAGGAGACTACACAACGCGGTATTGCGAAGGATGCATACGATTAACATAACTGAAGTGTTAGCACTTCGAAGATTAAGATGGGCCTGTAAAATCTATTTTTTGTTATTTATAATGGCTTTCATTCTGTTTTGCATCATTAAGTTATTCTGTGTTTAAGGGTTTAGCCATTATCTAGTTGTAAGTTGAGTTTCAGAACTGAATAAATACATGAACGAACACCTTTGGATTTTGGGAACAATTTGAATTAATTCTGTTTTAAATCCATCTTCCCAACTCCAAAGGCCGCAGCAACCGCATCTTGAGTCTACCTCATCCTCATCTAGAAGTTTATGTATCAACTTTTAAATGTTCGGTGTTCTTGACCGAAAGTATTATCTGGGGTTCACAAATTTAAAATAAAAACTTAATAATGGCTTGAATAGTCATATTCCGTCTTTACCAAATGATTAAAGCTAAAATTAGACAGAAAATAAATTCACAAACCCTCATAAGCCATCAAGTATATAGATCTGCTGTGCAGAGATAACTTATAAAAGCTATTTTTTTTATTCCAAAATTTTAAGCCTCAAGCTCCACAAGTGCCCAAACAATAAAATAGTTAATTCGACCAAATAATTTCTGTTTATGCCGTTTTTCATACTGATCATCAAGGACATTGTAAGACATATGGCAGACGTGACTAGTTCAAGACAGGTGAGAGAGGTCACTGGATCCTGTCCTTTATCATGCCTAAAATTCCTGACTATCGTAATTACCAAAATACCTTAGCATTACACTCCTGTAGGTAATTATTTAAATGTTATAAAGAAAAAAAACAGTGTACAGCAGTAGCTAAAATTAATAACGATTTTTAAAAAATTGATAACGTATTCCAAGAAATCCTGCTATCAGTGCTATCCGACCGGAAGACCTCAATGACAGCAGATCGGAGGAGTCAGCGTTGACTCAGAAATGACTGCCCCAAAGAAATATCAGCCTTCTGTCATTGAACTCCTATTAACTGCTGAGTCAGTGCTGTGCTCAGGTGTGGAAGTCCTCTCTGATTTGAGGAAGGCTTCGCTACACTGATAGAAGATTATGATATGACATATGCCGAATACTTAAACGTGAGGACAGAAAATTAAGGAAGGAAACCAGTTATTCCTAAAAATATCTTTAAAATGAGGTTGAGATCTAACTTAGAGGAGGCCTAACCAAAAAATATGCACATTTAGAACCAGAAGCTGACAAAAATATTGAAGGTGCAATGAATCTCCATCTCATAATGAAGAACCAGACTGCTTTCTATTTACGGTGTAATAAATTATTATTTCAGATAGAGCTATGTGTGGTGAAAGCGGGAGTCCAATGAGAGGCTATCATGAGATGATCCATGGATCATGGCCGCCGGGATCCGGTAATAAGGCCGTGGTAACTGACAGGTGTCTGCCGTGTCGATTAATTAACGGAATAGAAGGTCATCGGTGTGAAGTGTCTTATTAATAAATTATAAACCCAAGTCATCTGTGTAGGCGTGCACTAGCAAAGGTATAGTTAGCATAAATCAAATCCATGATTGTTAATAATTATTGGTTTCTATTATATTTGCACCTGCGTAGTATTGCATCCATCGAATTCGATCCGATGGAATTCGATATATTCTCTCCCATTTTCTGGGATATCAAATTTTTGATAACTGATTTAAGGTTTCTGTACAAGTGTCTAGGCCATTGTCTTGATATTCTTCAGATAGAAAGTCCATCTACAGAGAAGAGGGAGAGCAATAGGAGTTAGGTACTGTGTTGACGAGTGAAATGCTTTAAATTTGCAATGAATACATGATTTTACAGTGGGAATGTCCATGTCGTCGTGTATAGTGTGTCATCCGCAAATGCCAACAGTGAGAGGCATATTGAGCTCATATTGGCATATCCTAGGTGGAACTTTCTCATTTTTGTCTTGGCCTTTCGAAGAGCTGAATCCACGACAAAAATGAACAGTAGGAGACTCAGACTACACCCCTGCCGGATTCCAATGATGGTCTCAATTTCCTTAGAAGTGTAATTGACAAATCTTACTACACTCCTCGGGATTTTCTGATATAAATTTTCAACGGCAAGTATATTACTTTATTGTTTATACATATACATACATCCTTTTTTTCTTAAGGCTTGCTAGATATCTGTTTTCCTTACATGGTCAAACGCTTTTGTGAGATCGACAAAGCCCAAAGACATTTCCTTTTCTAGAACTTTTTCAAAAACCTGTCTCATTGCAAAAATCAGGTCTTGGGTCATGAAAGCCGTATTGTTCCTCTTGGAGCAATTCTTTGACTCGTCTTCTTATTCTCTTTTCCAATCTTTTTCAACATATCTTACTTAGTTAATTAGGAAAGGCTAATGATGAACAAAATTGGTGATGCAATTTTGCTATCTAAAACTATTTAATAATTCCTTAAACGACATATTTGGAGAAGGATATCGAACTATGAAACAGCAACACAGAATTTTCAGGAAATTTTTGTATTTTTTACTTAAACACCGTGTCCTTCTTTTTTTTTAAAACTTTAAACTCGTTTCTTTTCTTAATCATTTGTTCCGGGAATTTCAGTCATCAAAAGGTGCATTTTTAGACTAATGCTGTGTAATTAGAACACGAATATTTAGTTTTTTACCTCTTAAATTACCAGAACAGTATGGAAGAAATTAATCTTTTAGCAGTATGGCGCTTTCTGATCTAGTTGTTATAATAATAGAAAATATTATTTTTTTAAGACCTCTTTGAAAGTCCCACTGTTACAGCCTCATTCCATTGCTCATCTTCCTCCTAACAAATAGAATCTTCTTGGGAACCCATTTCCTCTGCCCCGAGAGCATAATCCTCCGACTCCGATGTTTCCTACGATGAAACAATGGTGGAGGATTGTCATTCAGCGGCTGTTAGTATCGGTGCTTGAGGAGGCATATGGTCCCCGGGCGGTGCCTTCGGAATACTGATCAGTGTCAACGACTGCGCGGGAATCTCTTTCACATCTCCGATGGCTCTCTCCGAAGGTATTGTACGTTGGAGTCTAGTGAAGAACATTCGATTTTATCAGTTCTAGAATGCTTAGCTTTGTAAAAATCCCGAGTTTCAACATTGGAGAGATCCACTGTCAAATGCATCTTTAGTGCTTATATACATCTGAACGTAAAATTGAAAATCCTCAGGTCCACCAAGATCGCGGGTTCGTAGCCTCACAGTTGGCCCTAGGAATTCTTCATGGGGGCAAAAAATCCTTGGTTATGGCGTCCTTCGGAAAAGACGTAAATCGGAGGTTCCAGGTCTGTACGGTATCAGGTACTTGCTAAAAATCTCAATCAAAATTTTACGACTTCCACTGTATTATCGTCTGAATAGTCTTAGCGGCCTAAAGTGGTGTAAAGTGGACAAATAACATATTATTGGTAATATGTATAACATTAATAATTACAAAGTAAGTATCATTTAGTACTTTCTAAAGTATTTTGAATTATAAGAATGGTTTGGTGGTGCCAAAAAGCTCGACTCTGTTAGTCCAAATAGGTCCTTTAATAATGGATTAAATTTGTCAGGATGTGCAATCAATGATAACACAAACATTAAGCAAAACTTGATTTCTTTTAATCGTGCTAATGTTTCGGCCTACGTTGTAGGCCACTTCACGGCAATTGTGGGTGCGGTGGCAATTGTCACAACACATTTAACTGTCAACTGTTGTGATTTATGTTAGAGTGGAAAATAGTCGACTAGATAACTCAAATGATGGATTGAATTGCTCAGGGGGTGCAGTCAATGATAACACAAAAATTAAATAAAACTCAATTTGTATTAATCGCTCCAGCGTACAGGCTACGTTGTAGGCCATTTTTCTTGTTATTTCAGCCTAATATGAGGATTCCAATTCAATCGGTTGTTAAAATGGAGTCCTTTTAATGTTTGTTTAACCCATGTGGAAATAATTCATAATCTTAAAAATTATATAATATAAAGATATAAATATAAATATGAATAAAAAATAAATCCTTGATTCCATAATTTTAATATGAAATGATTAAAACAACCTTACCGGTAGTGCCTTGTAGTATTTCAGTAACATTATATAGTATGCGCAACAATAATTCATGAACTAATGGATAATGATATTCAATTTTCAGATTCTGTGCCTGAGAAAAAATGAATGGCATTTAAGTTGAGTTATTTATCTCAGTTCTAGTATTTCCAATTGTATTATATTGTACTAATCCTGCAAATAACTTCTGGTAAGTCTATTTGTTCAGTTACAATATATATATATATATATATATATATATATATCGTTATTTATTTCATATATCGTTATTTAGTTCATATATTATCGCATATTTTAATATATGCAATATTAAATGAACAGGTAAAAAGAACAACTTAATTTCACGAAGAATATATAACTATATAACTTAATTTTTACCTACTAATATAACTACAATCCTTGAAGGTCTTGGGGTCAATCCATGGTAGAGACATCACTTTTTTTTAAGACAAAGGTTTTGCAGTAAGAGGATTTGTCTGAGTCTCAACCCCCAGGTTTTTCTCCAATTTAGGGTAGGTACATAACAGGGGCTGATTGAGCCCCAAGAGGGTATGGAGAACCCAAAGGCTCCATTTGTGGCTGTTAGAAGATTACATAATTTGTCTGTCACAACTGTATTTAAACCTGTGATGTTCAGCCTAGCAGCTGAGCTCTCTATCTACACAGTTACTCCGCTCCAAAGAAATATTTAGCTGTGACATTTTTTCGCTATGATATTTTATTGGAAGGAAATATTGTATTATGGTAGTCATTTTACAGAGACTTGGTTAAACAGTGTCTTATAAATAATACTACTAATGCCAAATATATTTCATAAGTAAGTATTGTATTCAATTTATTATAAAATTAGCGTAATCAAAACCATAAAATAATAAAGTAAAGAAAAATAGGTTGGAAACTCAGGATAAATTCTGAATTTTGCAGTTGCTTAAATTCCAATTTGCTAATAGTTTATTCCTGGATGCAATAGATTTGCTGCATCAAGGACGCTCGACCCGCACATCCTTATAAAGCTTGTGGATGTTGCAAAGTTTTAAATGATACAAATATGATAATGAAGGAACCTTTGCAATTATTATATAGCAATGAGTTGGTTGCTGTATCCACTGCGGTGTTTTACCAATCAACACGCAATTCCAAGTTTTAGCACACATGAAGTACTTTTAATTTAATAAAGACGAAAATGGTCGACTGGAAGTTCGTAATGAAGGATACAATTTGTCTGGGAAAAACTTGTTCTTGTAGTTATTTTTCTGTTTTTCCTTCTTATGAATCCCTGAAGATGGCCTACATTGTAGGTCGAAACGTCAGCTCTTATAATAAATAAGTTAACTTTATTTAGTGTAATTAATGACTGCACCCTCCGACAAATTGTATCGTTCATTAATTTTACAGTAGTTTATATAAGTAAAAACAATGAAGCAAAGATGTTTATATGTATATAACAATGGTAATAATCATTACACAAACTGACAATTTGATGAAGTTCGACTGCTATTGATAAAATATTGATAAACAAATTTATTTTTAAAACATTATTTACTTAATTACATATAATATTGTAATTCAGATATAAATTTCATCCGCTATGATACTATCTGATGAAATATGCATTCATATGGTATTTATAATAATTTGTTTACAAATATTATATTCCACATATTTGTAAATGTATTATTGTACATAAGTAATACAGAATAATATTAATATATTATACTAATACTACCAATACTGATACAGCTTTGTATACTGTTTTAAAAAGTAACAGTATAATGTTATTATATTATTTATTAACAAATAAAACCTTTAGGAAGCGATTTATTGTGTTCTCTGGCCATGAACCTATTGTCTTCGGAATCGATTATTGAAATATGTTAAATAACTTAAGTAGATAAATAACTTTAAGTTTCACACTTATTTATATTTATTATTCTTCAAAACATAAAAGGTTGAACTTGGAACTTGCGGAGCTAGAAGTTACGGGCTAGAAAGAATTTCGACGATTTTCTTGTCGTTCATCAACAAATAATTATTTTACTCTTCTTAGACTGGAAATTTTAATTAGGATATTTTCTTGATTTAAATAATGTATATTTACATCGAAAAAAAAATGTGTGTTTATGAAACATAATTAGGTATCGTGGATCTAAGACGACATTTACATTTTTAAACATCATTTTGAAAACATTTAACGCGTAAAAATAAAATTTTTGAGCTTAAAATATAAATGTATAAAGATATGTAACTGGATAAATGTAATAGGGATAAATTACTATCTGACTCAAACTACGTAATATAATTAATTAAATAAAAATTTCCATTATTAATATTTCATATAGAGTTTCAAGCATTTTATCTTTAATTATTTACTTTATTAATATTATTTTTTTTATCAAAAAAGGCAAAATGTAAGTAGATTTTATTTTGCAAATAATTTAGTTTACATATTCCTAATAACCAATAAGTGCAATATTTTATGTTTATTCTTTATTTTATAGTTTTGAAAGTAATTTATTGGGTAAAGTGATTAATGAAGAGAAGAATACAAACATTTTATATGAAACAGATAAAAATTAAAGACTTTTACAATAGAAATAGTACCACCAAACGCTGAGATCAGACTCTAATGCTTGCATTCGAAATTGAATAAATTTCAACTCCGATATTTGGAGTTTCATATTGTTAATATATGAATACAAGATATAAAGTTGATGCATATACTCTTATAAAGTTATCAAAAATTTTCAGCCATATTATCAACAAATCCAATGAAATTGTTTACCTCAAAAACTGTGGGACCTACTACTAAATTAGTTATTGTTCATTGACAAGGTTAAGTAGATACATATTCCCAGCAGGACTTTATCATAAATAATATACAATCTACGCATACATTCAAAAAAATACTAGCGAATATTATTTCTATAGATTTATATAAATTATATAAAAAAAAAATAGGTTGGCAAATTCACACCAAACACGTCGGGATATAAATAATATAATGTACTGCTGTAAATTAATGTAGATCAAAATGACTACAGGCTTAATTATAAAACCTATTCTTAGAGATTACGACCTTCTGATATTCAAACCTTGACCTCCTGACTTCAATTTATATTAATCACTGTAGATTTGTTATCATATTTAAATAAAACATTTAATAACGTTATTATTAAATAATTATATAATTGTTATATGATTAAGCGATTAATGCATCTTAATGATAGGCAATACGTGTGGGTCTGTCCTTGCTAAGTTAAGTTTAGGATTATATTTATATCCGAGGCGTAACTAGAGTTTAACTCATGGGGGGGGGTTAACCCCACCAGTCAACCACTCCAATATATTACTCCTTTCAAAAAAGATGTCTCGTAATATAGGTGTAATATGTATTTTACTACAATTATGTAGCTTCAAATTAAATAAATAGATTATCATTTTTCATGAATGTTATTTTGGAAGTTATAAATGTTATTTTTGGAAGGGCATTCAAGAAATAGCTTTTAAATACAAGTAACCCTATACTTCTGTAAACACTTGTTACTTATAATTTTTTTTTTTTTTAATTTCCAAGCAATGGGGGGTTACATCCCCAATAACCCCCCATCGTTACACCTATGGTGTCTGTGTGTGTGTGATTAACAGTAACCACGTTACTATTGTTTTTATCCCTTCATTTACATATCCCTATGTTTAATGCTTTTGAGTTTAATATGAATCTATTTTGTTTTTTAAATAATTCAATGATGATACAGTAAAAATAGAAAAGTCTGCCTGATACGCTATCACCTCTGCGTCAATTACGAATGGTAAGTCTGTTGTGACTCCAACACAATGTTTTATTTGTACTGAAATATTAGATATTATATTAAAATATATTGAATATTGAATATAATTTAGATATTATATTGAAATATTATATTAAAATTGTATTTTGTATAATATTAATATTTGTTTGATATAGCTTTTGATATAGGAGTAGTATTGATTTTAGAGTAAAATTTATATTTTTCTTTTTCACAGCATTTTTGCAAATTCTTTTATCTACCATACTAAATCAAATCAACTAAAAACTAATTAATATTATGTTTTAATGATATAAAATGTTTTGCTGTCGTTTGCTCTATGGAAAGCTAATATTAAGTGTTTTTGAAATTTCTACACCACTCCTTAAAATGTCGATATTCTCCAATAAAAAAACATTTGTTTTATAAAATTTAGTTAAGTAATAGAAAAATGCATGTATTAACATTTAACTAGGATATGAAACAACGGCCGAAATTAATTATTGTCTATCGTTCAAATATGATACTTATTTTTTTTACATTGATGCCTTTCAGCTACTTGAATACATTTGATTATGAATAAAGTGAGATGTGCAAAGAAAAATACATGTTTATAAACATTTTACGCTATTTTAAAAAAATAATAAAATAAAAGCCTGCATCGCTACAACATGGATGGTCTTGGGTTCAGCTCATGGTCAAGGCTCTACTGTTTCTGAGAAAACGGATATGCAGGGAGGTTATTTTTCCGAGATCGAGCTCAACCGGTACGCGGTCTTAGTGGTCAGAAAATAAAAAATAAAACGAACCATACCAGATTAAATATTTAAGCAGTTTTGCATTTAGGTATTTTCGGCTCTAACTTTTAAACCGTTTGTTGAAAACAAGTTTTGGGCAAGCAGGTTTTTTGAGCGTGCGAATGCCTATAATTGAGACCCACTACCCTGAGAAATAATTTCTTAAACCCCGAGTTGATAGACTCAGTATTTAAGAAATTATAATATGTGAAAAACTATTTACACTTCTTTTCATTGATTTGCCACTAATCAAATAAGATTTATTGTTGCACTTTGACATTAATATAGTGACATTAGAAACATTTTGAAAATCTTATATATTACGGTAAAGTACTGGTACTTGGATAAAATCGGCCAACCACGAAATATTTGGTACTTAACCTTTAAAAAACCAATATAAAGTTGTTAAAATTATAATCGAATCAATTCTAAAATTGCTATATGAGTTTATGCTAATTAAAATGACGCATTAAATTCCATCTACAAGCAAACAAATTTTTACCAAGTGTAATTGGTACGAGTACTTCCCCACATGAAATAAAATTTGTAGTAAAAATGTATTTAACTAATTATAAAATAATTCATTTCAAATTTTAAGTTAATTACCGATTGATATTTATTATTATTTTCTAATTAATATAGTTGATGAAACGAAAGATTTGTATATGGCTCAAAACTGATTCTTGTAGTATAGTATAGTACTCGAGCTAAAACTCTACTATTTCTTTCGTAATCGTGCCTATTATTTTTTATATATATATATTGTTTTTTTACTTTAATAATCAATAAACTATAATTTTTACAGCTTAATTATATTTTCAACCATATATTCATATATTAAAGCCTTACAAGGAAGTAATGGCAACACAATATGGTTATTTGAGGAGTTTATATAAATTGTAACTTTAATTTATAAGAATGATTTTATGTTATAAAAAACATGTTAACTTATAATGCAATTGCAATGCATTTGAGCTTTGGGCTCTAGTTTATTGATATAATTTATTCCTTTATTCGCCGAAGTTCCTGGAAAAAAAAATATGATCAGATGATCGACTTACATAAGGTAGTAAAGGTAGGTACGTTTTTCCACATGTCATTTAGCTTATTTACTCCACGCTTAAGAAATAAAGTTGTAAATTTGAACGAAATGAAAAAAAAAATGTATTTTCTCAGTATAGTGAAATCAACTTTTACTATAAAATATGGTTGCATTGAGATGACAAATATTAATGAATTCGTTAAGTTAAAATTAAATCGAACCGGATTAAGTTCAGTAAATTATCCTTAGACAGAGTGATAGATACTTGGCTTGTGGATACAGATATATAAATATATGATGGAAAGAATATATAAGAAAGAAGAGAGAGCGGAGAGAGAGGTGATTTGCATACTAGTAAATTGTGCCGGTCGATGTTTTCGGTGCAGACAGTAGAGAGGCCACGTGGGCTCCAGCCTTGGCCGCCCTGGGAGTGCCTCTTCCACATTTGGTCACCGCGCCATCTGGGTCTTCTCTTCTTGTCTTCGCCATCTCCTGCGGTCTGGTCATCCCGAGGAGGGATGATAGAAAATCAGGAGGATCAGTCATCAATCTCTAGAAGGAAAACCGGGAAAAATCTGACGGAGACGAGAGTCATAGTTATTATTGTAAAGGATAATCATGTATTCAACCGCAAACTAAATCTCACAGGATTCGAGACAAGGAACAGATAAACGAGTTCCTACCACTCTCTAGCGTCATTACAATTTACGGACCGATATGTTTATAAAAGCTCGAAGTTAAGTTAAGGCATTGATAATAGAAAGAAATTCATCTAGGATAGTTCTTCATTCAAATAAAACGACATAGACGAAACTCCCCAGTTTCTGAAATCTTTTTTAGCCTCGTTGAGCGATTTTTGGTTGGAGAAAACTTACGGTTTAGAGTCATTGACATACACGCGACGAGCGACGCGTAGCGGGCTGCGAATGAGTTATAAAATTTCTTTTAGTTAACTATAATTTAAAGGTTAAAATTCGATTGATGTAGGAATATTAATTTTTAACTAAAATATCGTTTAAAGTTTTGCTAGTGTTGTTTATTCATTTAATGTCACTTTATGCTTCTATGGCTAATTGGACGATGCTACACTTATGTTAAGGAGGAGACCAATCATTGTACAGGCCAGGGAAACCCATTTTACTTCCCTTCCGAAGGACGGCATAACTAGAGATTTTTTACTCTCTCTAAAAATCCAATATAAGGACAGATGCTGGGCTGTGAACCCGCGATATTAGGCTTAGTAGGTTGCTATCCTAATCGCTGGACATGTGACCCAAAATTATACAATTGATACTTTTACCGTAACTTAAACAATCAATAACTAGTTAAACTTTTCATTTTATTATTATTAGTTAAACTTGTCAATGATTGAAAAATGAAACTTGTTTTTAAGTTGATTTCGAATATAAATACACAAGAATATGCATGAAATTTCCAAAATCATTTGGCTAAAAACAAACTGGCTGAAAATCAAGAAATCCTAGTGGCCTTCTCAATCCTGATGATGATGCTGTGCCATCAGACAACATTAATTCCAATAACAATAAAACTATAATAGCAACACGAAAACATTCTCCGTTTATTTATATTTTAATAATAAATATTCACAAGTCTTATGAAGTATTAAATTACTTTCGTTTCTATCAATTATGAATTGATATTTTGTATTGAGCATATGCAGCTCATCATAGGTTTTAATTAATAAATGAACGATTCGAAAATTTATATAAATTATTGCTAGAGTGCCAATAGATGTGGAAACCAGGCTAATGTTAATAATTTCAATTTACAAATTAAGGAATTTAAATAATCAGACTATAATTGACTTATAAATTCAAAATAGAACACAGTTGTTCCAAAGTTTTGAGTATTCAAGTTCGAGTTGATGACTGCCTATTTTAAATTTTTTTTTTTTTACTTTAGTTTATAATTGAATCTATGAAAATTTTGGGAATAATTAGATTATTCATTGGCTGAGCGAAAAAAATAAATTACCAGTATTGGCATTATTTTTAAATCATGAGATATAAAACAGACTGTTTTGGTTTAAGTAGGACACAAGTAAATTTTACTTTTCGTGTAGTAACATTCAAATTAACAATAGATCATTTTCCATGAAATGGCCTTGTCCACTTAAACCATGCATTCTTCTTACTCAGTAAAGGTTAACTCATTATTAAAATGTATGGTATGACATTGTTTAATTTTTAAAAATATTAATTTTTCTAAAATTATCTGACCTTTTAATAGTAAAAATAAAATATATAAAATTGAGAGATCCTCATTCTAAATGGTGGATTAAAAACAGATCAGTTTAACCATTAAAACAACTTTGATATCCATTGATAAGAATAAAAATAATAAACAAATTGGTAAAATTAACTACGTGTCCAATATCGGAATATTTTTTAAATAGAATTATTCTTCCTCAAGCCACTATTTTTGTCGTTTAAATAATAATAAAAATGAAAACAATAAATGTTTCATTTCATAATTATTCAATTTTTTGATCAATCGCCCTAAAAATATTTCGACAGACGGCAGTCTGTTATTATAAAGTTATTCCAACCCAAGACCCCTGGTGTAAGACACTCACTAAAAAGGTAAGCCTTGGGCCCACTATTAATGTGTTACTTAAAAATGAAATTTTAAAAACTTATTGAATGAAAACATTACAATATAAAAAAAAGACACAAAAAAAGTTCCTAAGATGGATTATTTAACTAGGAAGCTATTAATAAACGGTCTATTGTGAATTAATAAGTCAATTCAAAAGACTAATCAATCTAATATATTAACTAACAACTATTTAAAATAACGAAGACTTCCAATGATATGGCTACAAAATATGAACAAACAATATTAGAATATTCTAACAATAATGTGAATGTTAAATTTGAAGAAGTGAATAGTTATAGAATTATTATTAAGCATGTGTATTATAGTTAACAAAAATAAATACAAATTTTTGTGTAAAACTAAAAACAGAATAAATGTACTGTTTCTATTTGGATACAGTAATAGCATGTCATCGTCGATGTCATTTAAAAATCAATGATATATTAAAAATCGATATAATTAATAATTCTATCGATTATGTTATCATGTCTTACATAATATTTCTGGGGATCTAGTTAGTTGCTGTATCTATAAATTATTTATAATCAGATTTCAATTAAATTTCAACATTATAAATTTTTCCTTGGTTTATATTTAATTTTTTTAATTCATTAAAGTTATCGGAGTAACCTACTCATACTAGGTAATATGTTTTTTTAAATTTTTTTTTAAATTTATTAAGAGTAATTTTTTAGTAAATTATATGGCTGTTCTAAATCTATTATTTAAAACATTCTGATCGCTACGCTTTTAAATTTATTTTTTACATAGTGGAGGAGCTGTAAATGTTTTATAATACGAAGAGAACGACTATAGTTGGTTAGAAACAATTTTGTTGGAGCGGAGCCTCCACCGAGAGTCCTCGTGATTTCTTATCGGGCGGTGAACCCTTTTTTTTTGGTAATGTTTAGGGCCCTTTTTTATTCCAGGAAAAGAACTGCTTCTTCATGGAATTCTTAAAACCTTAAACAAATTTAATATTGTATTATAAAATGTTACAGCAATACATTAAGAACCTACTAACATTCTGTTGACAAAAGGCTAGTTAGATTTTATTCAATTAGAAGTCAATAATTAATGATTAAAATTTAAAGTAATTTTTAATTTCGTCGGTAAGTTTAGATTTAAATCTCCAACCTGACCTAACCCTTTATTCAGTTTATTACTTTCTTTAAATAGGTATTTTGGTAAAGCAGGGACGTCAGTATAGCTATAGATAATATATAGGTGATGAATAAATTATTTTCAATATTTTCAATTTTCAATAATCATTATTGACTGGTTAACAATCATTTAATGATTGGCTATTCATAAGGCATAACTTTTAAATAATTGCACAAAAAATATCATGTGAAGTGGAAAGGTTTCATAAATCCCTATAATATATATTTTTTTTCAAAACTTATATCCAGAAAAAATTATAACCAAAATTAAGCAGAAAGCGTGCTAGCAATAACTTCTAATTATAATAAATGTGTATCTCAAAATAACTAACTTACAGCAATGTTGCAGAAATTTACTTATGAAAAATTATGGATTTAATTAATAATTTTACAATAAAAACAAAATTTGATTCTATGAATGTTATCATACGTTCACCAATTTATGTTTTTGAACCCATTTGTAATTCAATGATATGCATAAATACTATTTTGAAATTTTTCTTAACACCTTATAACTTATCTTTTATAGATGTATTTATTTTCAGTTATCTCCCACTTTTAAAAATTTTTATTGGGTCTTTTTTTAATATACTAATTTACTCAATGTTAATTTATTTGAATTCTATATAACTGCTAGTTCACGTACTATTTACACTACTACACTATTTTCAAGTACTGAATTGTGCTTGACAGCTTAGTAGACTATTAATTTATTGGTAAAATTTTATTTTATTTTTTTATTGCATTTCTTGTCATTTTATTGACTAGAAGTGAGTTAAATTTAATAAACTTTTTTTCTTTATTTCTTTTTTAAGCATAACATAAAATATGTCTTAAAAAAGTGCTACTAATATTTTTTGTATGAAATAAAAGTTCGTAAAAAATCATAGTATTAAACATATTATATCACTGACTGTCACATTTTGGCTGTTCTTACACATGGATTTAAGGTGGATAAAGCCTTAAAAATTCAAACATGGAACATGGAATTCAAAATTCCACATTACCATAGAAAAATTGAAGACGATAGGTTCCTATGTCAAACCATGTCATATTTTCTCTTTGTAATTTGTATTATAAATAATATAATCTATTGATTAATAACGCAATAAAAATATAATACAATAAAAAGTATATTGTGAATTTTTCTGCAAAAATATTCTAATTGACTGCTATTTTTATTTAACAAATGCAACAAGAAAATCACTATCATTTTTGACGTTAAATATATAAAGTTAAATCCAAAGTAGTTAAATATGTATGTATGCAGGGGGGAATAGTTCCAGTTTTCCAGACGACTTCCATCATTTACTCCATATTTAATATGTAATGGAATTTATACAGTGTTTTCCTTCTGGGTGTGGTCGATCTAAACATAAAAGGGTCTAAGCCATTTATTTTATGAGATGAATAGGTATTAAAAAGACTATAATATATCACAAATTATTTATTGAATGGGTTTGTATATTACTAAAAGAGTTTTATGGGCATAGTCCATAATAGTAGAACAAAGTAAAACGCTTCGAATGTGGTATTCTATTGTTTAAATGATACGCCAAATTAACTTATGGGTTTTTGAATGAATGAATGAATTGAATAAAAATATTTAAGCTGTATCAAACCTGTGCTATCAAATATTAGCTTGGTTACAGGTTCGAATCTTGTCTCCAGTTTTAAAATTGATTACATTAGATAAATGGTTAAAAGAAACATGAAAAAACACACACACACACACACACACACACACACACACACATATATATATATATATATATATATATATATATATAAATATATATTGAATATTTCTTTGTTAATTAATAATTAATAGGTTACTTTACTTAATAGAAAGTTGATTTTCGAATTAAAATGCCTCATATAATGTTCAAAGGGTTGATATTTTACTTCGGTGGCCGTTTAAAAAAACAACATATGAACGAATCGGTCTACATTGTTTCCTTTGCCCAATCAAGGTGTACCAAATTCATTTAGAGATTATAATCACTAATGAGTGAGTGTTATAAAGAAAATTGCCACAGTGATCACAAAATAGTAATAAAATAATTCAGAATTTGCAAGTGATTCAGTAAGTTTTAGGTATGAAAACAGTTTTGGAGGTGGATTAGAAAAAAAAATCATTATTTTCCTCACGTATAAAACATCTCCAAATAAAACTTAAAATCTATTTAATATCTTTTACCAGAGGTTTGCTGTCCATCAGCCTAACGCTTAAGCGCAGGAGTCAGTTTGTTTAGTGTTTTCTCATTCACGCTTAACTGCTTGCTTGCTTATTAGCACGTAGTCTTCACCTTTATATTTATTTTTCGTATATATTTTTTTTCAAAACGCCACACCTCTTGCCTCTTTCATATAAGCACTGGTTTTTAGTATTCTGTAATTGTGATGCCTTACGCAATGATATAAGCCTTGGGGAAAGATCTGACGGTTGAATGTGATCTTTGACAGATGGGCAGACCACCCTGCCGACCCGTTGGCTTAGAATCACTACAGCCTATACCATGCCTTAAATCCAAGATCCTTCAAGAATTGTAGTGGTACAGGTTTTTTTTTTTATAGTTTAAGTTATACAGTTAGTTTATATTTAGTTTGAAGGGGGGATACACAAAATTAAGAATATTTTTCTCAAGGCCCAACGCCGGAGGGAGTGCCACTAACACTAATAAAATGAAAAAAATTTAAGTTTAGTAGGTTCTTCCTCACTACTTACGCTGAATTGTTGCTACACGTTATTCCATTATGTATTGACAAATCATTATATTATCGTTTACTGCAAATCTCTTGAAGTTAGTTATGCAATCTGCATTCTGAGTTCAAGTGATCACTTAAAGTTGTTCTGTCTAAGTTAACGACACATTGACTAGTGAGTTGATCAAAGGTGGTTGAGAGACATGATGTCTTGCGTAAAAATCTTCAACTCGACGAGTATTTTTCGATCCCTTGTTTTCATTAATTTATATTTAGGTTGGATTTTAGTAGATGTGTATCCTGGGTAAACATGTACATTCTGTTTCTGAAGGACGTGGACCCTTACTTGACCTCTAAAATATATCAAGACTTCCAATGTAAGAAGGATTATGAGGTTGAATGAGTTCTTTTATGAAAACAATAGTCTAAACTAATACATGCTGCATCGTTTAATTACTATGTCATTGTTTTTATCTTTCACGTTCCTGACATACACTTTAATTCACTCTATGCTAATGGAAATTCATGTATTTTCATTTAATCTTTTATTTCTTGCATACCATCTGTAATGGTTAGGTATGTGTTAGGATCATCGATTTTTTTTGGAATGAAAAATACTTACCTGCATGTCAGACCTTAAGAAGGGCCGTTTCGACTAAACCCGACTTTAAGGCAATATTATGTAGCCATAAACCGCCATAGATAACTAAGTTCATAAATTAACCATGAGATTGTCTACGCCATAAATACTAAGCCGATCCCAAATGAGCCCTTATAAAAAAGATGTCCGAAGGAAATTACGAAGACTTGGTTCTTCTGATTTACGGTTACCCGGAGGATATCTATTAAGCAAGTTGCGCGGTGCCGTACTGTCGGTGTGGGCTGCACCTGCGGCGGAGTCGAACCTTTGCCATGGAAACACTAAATTGAAAGTGCTATTTATTGCCAGGTGGCTTCGTCCCATGGCACGAAGGTGCACTGGAGGGTCAGAGGTCCCATTGCGGTGTTTTCTTAGCATGAGCCTAATATAATTACCATAAGGTGTCCAATGAGCCTGTAAATTGGAAAATGCAGATTGATGACCTGGCAGGGCGGGTTGCTACGTAGATTTATGCATGAAAATTAATGTTTACAAGTGCTAGAAAGACGTACGCGAGGTGCAATGGTGCTAATAAACAACCGTCGCTTATGTAGTTGCTTAGTCATGTGTATATATTTTATATTTCTGTTTATTTCCTTTTATTTTTAACTCGAGACGGGATTGAAATAGGTGATTTGCAACTCTGGAGAATTACTAAGCAGGTATAGTCGACGAGATTTCTCTGTAGTTAACAAATCTTCATGACAGCCCAACTACTATAGATTAATTCATTGCGTTTTAGATTTTAGGCTGGAAAATATAAGAGGAGTTTTATTCTTTATATCATCATTTCAGAGGAGAATTATAGTTTTAGGCTTTAAATTATTGAAAAAATGTAGCGTACGATACCCATCTTTTGTTACTTGACATTCACTTACCTATATTAGAAATGTATACAAAAATTATCTAGGTTGTTTTGAAGTATTGTCATACCCTAGACAAAGTAAGGCACTTCAGGACAAGCTAAGTTATATTTGGTGTTTGGTACATAAACGTCGATTTTTCAAAGCCAAAGTGGAGCCTATCGTGACATTTTCTTCAGTAACAATATATTTGTACCCCGTCTGTACTGAAAGTTATAGGCGCCTGGGATGTGTGTCTCTGGGAGTGTGTCTTCGTGGAAGTATGGTGGAGGGGTCTCCGTGTTACCAGGCTGGATAAAATCAGAAATGGAGAGAAATTCGACAAAAGGTGGATGCGGGTATTTCTGTAAATGAAAGGATCAGGGCACGCCGTCTCAGTTGGTACGACCATATAAAGAGAATGACTATCCAATGTACAAACCGAGTGCTGGATTGGATTCCACTAGGGAGGACAGGACGCGGACGGAGGGAGTCCAGGAGGATATGGCTGGCCCAGGTCTCTTGAAAGAGGATTGGTTGGATCGAGAGGAATGGAGCTCTGCTCTGAAAAAGTTGAGGCAACCCATGTTGGAACGCCTCTTAAGTAAGTATTTGGTGGTTGAAAATATTGTCGATACATTTGAATGTGAAGAAACCCACTTTACGTTTTCGTTCTAAACTGTTTGCTTTAGGATTGGTAATTGATAAAAATTAATACAAAGCCAAGCATGTTCCACTGCTGGTAAGGCTCGGAATGAGCAACAGTTTGAAAGGCAATGGGATAGTGAACTATTAGCCAGGACTGGTTTGTTTTACCAAAGCCTCCATACATTATAATTATCCAAGAGGAGAAACCTAGGAGTTGGAGAGCATGTGCACCTGCACTATCTCAGAGCTCCGTATATATCAGTTCCAATAAATTAATGTATATTTATTTGCTTGAAAATGTATGAACTATGTAAGCATTGTTTGTTATAAGCTCAGTCGATATAAAATAATGATCCCTTGCGTGACCCCATTGGACAATAAATTACAATTTATTGCTCATATGGATTGCTTCAACTGACTTTTTCCTTTGAACAAGCACGGATTATTGGTATTTAATAGTTCTCTCCGGTTCTCAAGCAGAGCGGTTCAACTTCCTATTTGATATCAGGTCACTGTACTCTGCCCGTAATAGTTTTAGAAATTATGTGAAAGTATTAACAAAGAAAAAACTTTATTTTCAGCATAGTGAAGATGGTCCAAGGCCTAATTACATCATCGAGTAGTAATGATATACTGAAAAAGTACAACCCATGAAGGGATTTTGCCTGAGTACATGATTTGTGGAGGGAGGTGATTTGGCTGATATTGCGCTGAACGACCAAGTTTTCTCCCAATTAAGGGTACTTCCTTAAAGAGGATGAATAAGGAGTGCCTTATATGCACTTTGTCTCACTTGACACCTTCCACATTACTTAACGTCAATCCGTTTTTGAACCTGATGTTTTTAGAAAATAAAACTGCTTGAGTATACAAGAATAAAAAGTAAATTTTTGAGCTATCAGGTTTTGATCCTTGGTGCATCATATAAAATAACAACAGCATCGGTGAATAAATGGCTAAGTTGTCCACAGAGAGTTAACTGTATTGAGAGAAGCATAATCGAGCCACTATTGTCGTTTTCTTTTGCTTGAAATGGAGTTGAAATATAGTCAATAACTCCTTATCAAGCGATGCGTGGCTTGCGTTTATTATTATCGAAAATAAGACAATGCCGCTTCCTTAAGTACAAGAAACTCATTTTGAAGAAAATTCGTTTTAATTGCATGTTCACTGAGGCTCAACAGGGATAGATCTACATCTATGAATATATAATGAACCGCCTTGGTGGGCCAACTTGCTAGTATTTAAAGGTGCTTATTAGTCTTCATACAATTACTCTTGTAGGAGTGGGGTATTAGGTTAATGTTAATCATGGTAGTATTGGGCGACGAACTGATTTTAAAGTTACAAACTAAAAAAAAAAAACCGTAGAAACTGGAGACATTGTAAATGGATAGGGACAAACCGGTGAGCATCGGGCAGCTACGCGAGGACCGGGAAGTGCGGGAGAGAAGATGATAGGTGATGACAGTATTCCAGCGGCAAAAACCACCTCTGATCGCCCCTCATGCAATAAACACAGGATGTCGTCAGCTCTTTTTTCCTTTTTCTTTTTTTTTTACCCCCAAAACAGCTCCCATCCAGAACCTATATTAATTTTCAATTTGCTCTTCCTTGACGGTGGCAGCTGACTAACAAGCAACTGCTTATTTCACTGGATACCGGCCCCGTAAGACATTAAATGATTTTTTCTAGTGTCAGTTTCGTAGGTTATTGTTTCGAATTAAGTCACAAGTTTTAACTTTCCGTTCCCTTGAATATTAATATTCTCGAAAATAAAAATAATTATGAGATTTATGATGAAAACAAGTGTAATTATGAGAAACGTGAATAAGTCGGTGTTAATTTAATCGAAAAATGGACTTTGGAAGTATAGATGATGATGTAACATTAACATTACGTGTAAGTCAGTTCTTTAATCAACATTCAGCCAGTAATAGTTACTAACTATATACCTGTACCACTATAATCTATGAGCGGTCTTGGTAGAGACATTACTTCTTGCGCAAGGAGGTGATAGGCCCTATACCACGCTCAACCGCATGATTTACCCACTTTATAAAGGCTAGGTGAGTCCCAAGATGGTACTAAATCCGAAAGGATCCATCCCCGGCTGTTAACAGATTTAATAAAATCTGCCACAGGCGGATTTGAACCCGAAATCTTGGACACGGCAACTCAACGCCCTACCACTGAGTTACACCTCTCCTTTAGTTACTTTATAAAGTCAGTAATAAGTTTATTTTTATTTTTGAGAATAATAATAACGAAAAGTTTTGGAAACATATATTGCGTCATACCTCAAAGCTGTGGACTGATAATTTTTTTCTTTTCATTCAATTGTTTAAAAACTATCAATGCGACTTTAATACTGCATAAAATTAAAAAATGATTCGAAAATAATTCTTGATAATATCCCAGTAATAATACTACTTTTGAGGGACCCAAACCCTTCTTATTTTCACAGGCACCGATTTATCTTCGGGAATCATAATCATGAAAGACCTGCATGCCTTCAACGATGTCGTTTAAATAAGGTATAATATTAATTATTAAGGGGTGATATATAATTAATTTTTTATTTTGAGGATTCGATGGTTTATACTAGTCTAGTATATAGGTGGGTAACTCTGTGACTCCACCCTTCAAAAAAAAAAAAATGATATAATTGGTCGTTACAACACATAACAGAACTCGGAATTTAAGCATATTTGGCTGATGCAATTATTCAAAAATCTGCATAATGCAATTTCGATTAGTCGCTTTTATTAATTATTTAAATGAGACAATTTCGTGGACTTCTAATTAATAATATTATGAAAATGTTCTTTTTGAAATGATATGTTGTTAATGTTATTTGGAACGGCGTGTTTTAAGACAATAGATGAATGATTGTTTCGAAAATCAGATTTTCACTAATTCAAAATATTGATTATGAAGACTCAGAAACTCGTGTTGTTAATTAAAAATTCTCTGTAGGCATGATTGTTAACATTTGGTTTTGATCGCAAAAAAACGTTCTTTACTCAATTAGTTTCAATTAACAGTATTTTATTTCAAAGGATAGAAAAATATATTGACGCCTTCATTTCGAAGTTAATTGTAATCAGATAAAACCTCAAATTCTTGACATTTGATAAGATCGTAAAATAAAATACGAACCAGGCATTGAGCGATAGGATCTCGGGCACATCGAAGTTTCGAAGTTTGCCAAAATTTCTGAGAAACGACGCATGCTGGCTATAAAACGTGGTCTGTTGATCTTACAGGTTGATTAGAAGAGTCAAACAACATTTTTTTATAAATTCATTGAGATCTCAAAAACAACTGGGAACTTGAAAAACCGTTTCCATTTTCTATTTGAAGGCTTTTCGAGATTTCGTTTAGATACAATCAGATGTAATTTAAAGTAAAAACTTCCAATGATCTGAATTATTTAGTTACATACTTTTCTTTTTTTTATTCATTTGTTGAAATCGGATGCATTGCTTATTTAAGTAATGTGCTATTTATTCCGCATTAATTAAATTATTAAACATTACTTTGTTTTAATATATGATTATAATTTTGGGTGTGAATTACACCACTAAAACACTTTTTTTTTCTTCTCATTATATTTTTATCCACACCTGTCAAATAAAGATAATTGACAATAAGCAGATTGGCTAACAGGAAATTAATACAGAATGACATGAAAGGCATGAAGTATGAGTATGACATGGAAGTTCCCCTCCATTGGCTTGATTTAATTTTCTATGGCAATTTTCATTCTTTTCAATGATGGATTCAAACACATTCTTTTTAGTCTCCTCCTGGTGTTCTCAGGCATGAGAATCGTAGCCATTGTTCTATCAATTGATTTGGGTGCCCGTATAGTTTTTCTTAAAAGCGTTTGTGTGTATGTACGTACGTGTGTCGTCAACCGTTTGTATTTTTAATTCTGTATGCAAAGTTTTATTATTGACGTACTATAATGCTTTGGTGATAAATCTAAGTACTTTTGACTGAAAAATTTGCACTCATTTTCTGAGAGTCTGTTTAGCGATCTCGTAAATTTGTAATGCTTATGTGCAGACTGGTTTTAGTAAGTGTACATGTTAAATTTCTGTCTTAAATATAATTTGGAGTTTTTCCTGAATAGCGAATACATTAAATGTAAACCGCTTTAAATCTTTCAATAGTTTGAATTTTTTATTACTTAACCAATGCATTTCTATGATTGACGTATTAATTTTTCTATTTTATGGTTATCATCAATTCATTACTGATATTAAAACGTTTATGTGAAATTATATATATTTTGGTTTTTGTTACTTTATCGTTTTGAGAAAAACCTGTTTCCACATCAGCCCATAGATTCAGTACATGGTAGGGACCTTGATTGGCAAGGATGCAAGGATTGGATCTGGCCGATAATACGCCCAACACTCCACCGTCAGGTCTTTTAAACCTGGAGATTCACTTTGAGGTTAATAGAGGTTGGATGAGCCGGCGTTGTCGATTCATGACTCGAACTCAAAACTTATAACCGCGCAATCCAGGATCCTACTCAGTTCGGCTGGATTACCCCGTTCCCGATTTAATGTTTTCAATTTTAATATTAATAACTTATATTTTCGTTAATTAAGGCAGAATATTTTATTTCTTTTTTAAATTTATTTAATCATTGTTCTTGTTTTAGTATTTGTGTTCAGGTAGTATTTATTGTATTTGCGGTGGGTAGAAGTATTTACATATTTAATTGTTATTTACTCTGTAATTTTGCTTTATAATTATCGTATCCTTTTCTGCTATTTATTTTTTAAAAACTATTTACCCTTTTTTTTTATTTATTCGGTGAATATGTGTATAATTAAAATAAAGTGGTGTAGGGATTCTTTGGTAATTCACACGAGAAAGCTACCACTATTTCGAATAATTATTGAGTGTTGGCGCAGAACAAATCGTGATTTGTTCCATTCTGGTGTAGGAACTTTATGGGTTCTGCGCCGAGAAAACCCGTGCAGAATCCAATGGCTCGGAAGCTACTGTTTTCCGAAATGGGTGAATCCCGGAGAGCACGGTAGCCGATTAGCCTCAATTCAGAAACGGGCGTTTACAAGCAATTTCCGATACCTGCCTGCTCCCATTAAACCTCAAGAGGTAATGATAGGGTAGTCTCCGGGTCGGTGGACCTCCCGTCATCGGGAAACTCTTCAACGGATTATAATCATCAATAATTATAATTTAGAAAAAGTCCCATCCGTCAGGGATTTTCTGGGATATCGGAGGAACCTCAGAGGTAATCTGGCCAATTAGTGATGGTAATGAAAGGTCTCCCAAGGGTTTAGTCTTTCTGGATTCGGAGTGTACAAATGTTTGCTGCTGCATTTACACTCAATAAGCCTCAGAGCCTTAGGTTTGTATTAAGGGTAATAAAGTCCTAGGACTACCAAAATTATCTTACAAAAAAAAATCAATTAAACTTATTATCTTCACTGGCATAGCTGTTAATGAACCATAACCAAAAATTTCTTACATTACTATATTTTCTTATTCATAAAGTATTAAAAAATACAATATTAATTTACACATTCATACTTCTGAGGGGTTATGGATCAAAAGCGGATAACTCTAATTTTCAAAATTGTCTTTTTCGCACGCAAAGTGTCGGGTTGGACAAAATTACTTGACTAAATTAGTGAAAAATGTGAAAAAGTCAATTTTTGAAATTTCGGAGTTATCCGCTTTTGATCCTGAACGCCACATATGTACAGTGTTTAAAATGAAAAACTGTAAAGAAAATGAAAGACGAATCAGTGTATCCCATGGCGGATAATTGACTAGATACATTTTACAAATATATGGTATGAGTAAGCTGTGATAGGGTCTGAAACCAATTTTAGCCAACATTACAGTACTTCGTGGTCTTCAAAAGCAATACACTATATTTCCTTCATTGTTAGTAAAATGTAAATGGGAATCTGTAAACAACAGATACCTATGAACATAATAAATTCTATTTCTTACATAGTTTATATCTTACATTAATTCCAATTTCAAAATCAACTATGTAAGAGTGACTTAAACAAGATGGATCAGCTTACCTTACACGTACGTAGAAAAAACAACATAACTGCACACCAACACCGTGTTTCACATCGTTCCGCTTAAAGCCACCTAACACCTTGCACAGGAGCCGTTAAGCGCGTGTTGAGGATACTTGAAAATCGAGCGGCATGCGTGTTCTCTAGCGGAGGAAACCGGACATGGGCTAAGAATTGAAAAAAAAAATTGGAGTCGCCTACTATTAAGGACAAATTACATAGGGCATAACTCTCATAGCATTCCCTCTCCCCTCACTGTTAATACTTTTCTTCTTTTCCTTACGGCCTTCTCTAAACTTTTAGTTAAGAGAAATAAGGATACGGTTAGGAATGCGAACCAATAAGAAACGTAGATAAATTTTAATTCAACTAACCAAGTTGTTTTTTAACTTTATCAGTCGTTATAATTGAATTCCCTCATTTTTTTTTTTTTATCAGAAGCAATTACTCCATACCTCAGATATAAACTGGAATTATTTTTTTTAAATGTTTCGCCATAGTTTTTCACTACTATTTTTATTTACTAGAGGGATCCGCTTAACGAGAGACCAGCCCCAATTTTAGAATTTGTACGGCTGTTCTGTTAATATTTAGTAATATTCGTTACTCAAATTGTGTATCTGTAGTTCAGATTATATTTTTTTTTTTCAATATTGGGTAAGTTGGAAAAAAAAATCAAGTCTTCATCCCAGCATTTTTATTTTTACTGTTAGTTCTTCTTTTAAAATTATAATAAAGCCTGATTGAAGAGTACCGAACAAGCTTCTGTAGGGCTCTCTGATTGGCAAAAGAAGACCGCTTGAACGGTGGGTGGAAGATGTTGAAAAAAACTTGAATATATTAGATTCTGGAACAAAATTGTTAAGGAAGTCAAGGCCTTCCTGGATGATGCTACATACTGCTGTAGCGATATACTAGTTGCAGCATTAATGACTCTTTTTCGCAATGCCGTGATATATAATACAATATATGTGGAAGAAAGTGGTCCGGGTAGAGGTCACAATGAATTTCTCATAGAATTTGAGAAAATAAATTTTTCTCAAATTCTTAGAGAAATTCATTGTGACCTCTACCCGGACCACTTTCTTCCACATATATTATCAAGGTCAACAATTATCATTCAATAATACAATATAATGTGTTCATCAGTTGAACTCATTCTTTATAATGTAATTTTATTATTCCACTTTATATGTAAAATAAAATATCACGCGGTGAGCAAAAAAAAAGGATTTTATGCTGTACAGAGAAAATATGATAATTTTAAAAAAATGAAATAATAAGGCCTTCTTAACCCATGAATATTTTGAGAAAAGTTGGAATACTATTGGACTCCAAGAATCAGCGATCTTTTGAGATTAGGTACGAGTTTTTGGAGAATGGAGGTGGTGCCGAAAATCGTACGTCGGTGAACAGAAAAGCAGGGGGGATTTTGCAGAAACAAATCGATTAAGAAACAATCCATGCCACCACAAGAGTGGTGTCTCCGTTACGATCCGTACGAAACTTTTACAATTTTACAAAACCTTCCTTGTAGATGTAACTAGAGAAGATCATACATAACCTGAAATGTGGATAATTTTAATAATTTAAGATAGTTATTCCACCTTCTAATACTAGTTAAGTAGAATAAGGTTACACTAACCTATAATTTACTATAAATATGTTTGCTAATCACCTCCTTTTTTCTATTTCATGTTCCTGAGGGATCTGAAAAAAAAACTTGTAGAGAGATTAATATCTTGCTTTAAATTTGTTTATATCCTCTTATTGACCCATGTATAAGTGAACATTTTTTTTTTATCAAGTAGAAAATGCATTCGTTTATGTTTATTGATGACTTTATATTTTATTCATTATCTTAATTAATAAAATTAATCTCATATTATTGCATTTACCTAAAATATTGTGATAAAACCTTCAATTTAATTGATGAGCATAAGAAGGAGCGTTAAAATCAACATCTTTTCAAATAAAAAGATAACCGTTAAATTCCGTTTTAACGACTATACACAAATAATATATCTAATATAAATGAATAACCTTTGTTTGTGATTTTTTTCTTTTTTCCATTTAACTTATTTGAAAACCTAATCAAATCAGAATAGATGTAAGTTCTCACCTTCGGAGTAATTAAGATCTGGCCTTTATGGCCACAAATGTTGCAATATCTTCTTGTAAACATGCAGGAAATTATTATACGATTGTACAATGAGATATAGCTTCGGTGACGTCAAAACACGTCTTGCATTTAATTGTTCGTTAATTATGTATATCGTTTTATCCCGTTGAATCATGAGATCTGACGTAGAGATGGGATTTCTGCAGTGATACTACCCAGAAACGAGTTTAAATCTTTGTTTTATATTAGAACAGTAAATACCAAGTTTATTTTTTTAAATAAATAGGATATATTAGACGTGTTTGGAATCAAATATTCTAAAAATGTAGAAGATTCGTCTATTTTATAAAAATAATATTACAATTCTTGAATCCCTTCATCAAATATTTCTTCTGGTTTCAACTATGTAGTCAGATTCTTTGTCAAATTTTCGCTAGACATGCTGCTTGCACCCTCATAACTTTATCTGAGAATCTCAGTCTCTTTATGTCTCATACTGGAAAAGATCTGATGAATGGATTCTAAATATTGGCCTTGACAACTTAAGAGAGTAGTAAAAGTTATTTTTAATGAAAGTTTTAGAAGTTATTTATGGAAATAATTATTTTCAAATACGTTTTACGACTTCTGACTTTTAAAAAACTACATTCAATAAAAGAATATCTTTTAGTTTAATTAATTTCGGCTGCTTTATGGGGTTTAATTAGGTAGAATTAGGAATAAAAAAGGAGAGTTTCAACGGTTTTACACTAGCTGCTTAACGGTAAATGTGCAAATTCTGGACAAAGATGTTTTTTCTATAAACTTTATCTTTATAAATTTGAATAGAGCTTAATGGAGAATTCGGAAGGGAAACAATCCATAAACAGTTCCATTTATTAATATTCATAAATGATGTAAGTAGCAGTTAAAACTATAAGATACCATTTAATTTTTTTTTTTACTTTGTATAATAACCACCACTGCCAATAACAACACTAACATCAGTGGATTTCTTCCTAAGTAGGTACGTGATAGATCGATTAATTCGATTCTGCACACTTTACCTGCTTGTAAGCTTAAGTAGCAGAACGCATATACCTTAAATATAGCCTAAGGTCTTCCTCTTCTTCCGCCCACACCTCCGAGGAATTGCTTGGCATTATCACCGATGTATGCAAGGATCCCAAAGACTTTTAAAACGTTTCTGACCACTTAGGGCTACTAAATCAGACATTAACGAGCCCTAATGATGTGTTGTGAGGCTGTCAAGATCTGAGGCGGTCTTTTCCTCATAGGTCTCTGTAGTCAGAAACGACCTGAGGGACTGAAGACTGGATAGCATAGTTTTATATATTTTATAGATATTACTAGGAAGATATTATTATTATGATTTACATTAAACCGTCCATAATGTATAATGATAGATATTTTACCTCTTATCAAATGAGTATAACATATTTAATTTGTTGATAAGACTAATGCAATAAGTGCCGTACTTTAATAAAACTGTGTTAAATAGTAACGTTCATAAAACTATATTTAAGATGAACTCAATAATCCAATATTTTAAGGTAAATGAAATAACAGAAGGTTTGTTTGTTCATTTAACGTCACTTTATGCTGCTATGGCTAATCGGACGATGCTACAGTGGGAGCTCTAAATTTTGCCTATCCAGGTTTAATTAGGATAGGGATTTTTATCGAGTACCTGACATCGTACAGGCTCGGGACCCCCGTTTAACGTCCCTTCCGAACTAAGGATTTTTTACTCATAACAGAAGGTGAGAACGCTTTACATAAAAAATTAGTAATTGTTTAAGGTAGAAAAGGGGTATTCCCTTGGTGGGATGTGTTATCTCTGATATCTCGACTGTGAAAAGATGAAATTAAATTAATATATTTTGATATACATGAATACAAGAAAATAACTTTATATTACTGCTTATGTATAATCTGTGAATGGCTATTCTTGGTTGCGGCTTCCTCCCTATCTTGATGGCTCTTTTTTATTTTAGACCCTTTATTTGCCAGATCGGCTATTCCTAGCCTTACATGGTTTTGTTTTAAATAATTTTACACTTTAACAAAAAGTAAAAGTGTGGGTTTCGTCTCAGGCAATATACCCCCCTAACTGTACATTATTTGCAAGAGAAGTTATAAATATATAATAGTTTTTTTTTCATATAAAATAATTATAATGTAATAACAAACAGAACTATAGTACTATAAAACGGAAAACTATAAGGAAACAGGAAAATTTGTTTATAATGATTGGGATTGCTCTCTGAGTAGGTGTTTACTCCAGAGTATAAAACGAGCTGAGATGTTCTTCTCGTACTATTCCTTTTCTACTACTGTTCTTGAACTATCACTGGTAGATGACCATTTTGTGCCACTAGTAGTTGGCCCAGGAAGTGATAGAGGGCTCTGGTACAAAGAGGTAGAGCAGGAAGAATAAGAAGAGCGGTCGTTTTAGATTGAACATATATAATAAATAAAACACGATGTTTCATCAATCTAAATAGGCAAGTCTCGAACAAACATTGATTTTAAATGATTTTAACGTAAGCTCAAACCAGATAAGAACAACAAGGCTATGGAAAACCATGAAAGCCAAGCAGTCATGAATTTTGTTAACTGTAAACTTTTATTAATATAATATATAAAATGAAATACAGAGAAAAAAGCAAAAGCAGGAATTAATACAGGAAATATATATATATATATATATATATATATATATATATATATATATATATATATATATATATGACTTTATGTGATTTTTTTAAATTCAACTATTGTCCATCAAGTCTTTCTAATGGCAGAGGTAGAAACATTTTAATAGTATTTTATACTAGATCCATAGATTTTATTAAGGGAAGAAAATGGTTCAAAAGTATAATTATAAGAAAAACATGTACCAGAAGTATAGTAGAGATGGTATACTATAACATTTGGCTTCAATGCATGGTAGAGACTTTATTATTTTTAGGTCAAAGGGTGTGCAGGTGATTTGTCCTAGATCAAGCTGTACCGCCAGATTTTCCCCGAATTAAGAGTACTAATTTTATAGAGGCTGGGTGAATTCCAGAAGGATCGTCAGATCTTACTGGTTTCAACCACAGCTAGTATCTGTAAATAATATATCTGCCAAAGCCGGATTTGGACTGTCAACATAGGCGACTTAGCGCTCTACCTTGCTCCTTGTTTATAAAATATTAATAAGATGAAAACAAAATATGTGAACATTAAAATTATGCTAGAAAGTTACAGATGTGGAAGAGAACATAGAAAGGTCGATTAAGAAATATTTGAAATCAAATAAAAATGTTATACAATTTATTTATAAATAAAAAAAATATTTAAATACATGCTATCGTTCAATGTGCTAATGGACTCCATAATCAGATAAAATAAAATCGGTGACATTACACGCATAAGCGAATTTTCAACTCTCGTTTAATCGAGCCTTTGAATTATTCAGGTCGGGCGGGGAACAGCGCAATCCTCCCCGTCAATATTCATTAAGTGCTCGTTAAAATTTAAGTCCTTATAAGGCTATATACAATTGTTGAGCAGTCATATACAAAGCCGACAGGTGGACACATAGCCCGTTATTGCAGGAATTAGTATACTGCACTCCACGGGCACTCGTCATGATGGAGTGCAAATATTCAAATGAAGCGAAACATTCAACTACATGCAAGTCGATAATTGAATTAGAGTCAAACGTTGCAATAAAGTGACTATCAGTCCTTCCTATACATGGAGTTCGTGTATGTTACATCATAAATACATACATGTTATTGTGTGGCTTGGATCCACATTATATCAGTGCACTGCATATTTAACCCTGCTATACTGTTTGGGCTATAATTATATGGAAAAAAATCCGAATTATTTACTAGAAACCAATAATCAGAAAATAATAAGTAGTATATGTTGTAACAGGGAACAGGGTGGCTTAGAAGTAGAGCAATGTGCCTGAGGTACCAGGTCCAAAACTGGATGTGGCAGATAATTTATTTAACTGTTAACAGCCGAGAATGAATCGTGTGTGATCTGGAGACCCTCCATGGGCTCACCCAGCATCTATGAAGTGGATACCCTTAAAAGGGGGAAACCTGGCGGTTGAGCGTGATGACGGACATATCATCTTCCTTCACAATCATAGTCCACGTACTGAACTCAATACCCTTCATGGGTTTTAAAGAGTGAATGGATGATTAAAGCGTTTTTGTTAATTTACTTTTTTACTTTTTTTAGAAATCTAAAATTCAGTTTTTCAAGAAATCATGTGTTCGTTTTTTACAGGATGAAGCCTACTGTACTACCAAGTCCAGATTCTCCATTTTAAGTTCTACAATATTTTTAATTTGGGTATACATTTTTTTCTACTGGAACATGAACATATTCAGCTCAATCCAATCCTTCCATAGTGATAAAAAAAATAATAATAAAAAAATGGGGGTAGTACTTTTGCAAACTATTAAAAATCGGTATTTTTCGTTATTATAAAATTGTTAAGGGATTGGTTCAGTTAAAAAGATTAAAATTATATAAATTTAAATGAGATGTAGGCAAAAAATAATTATGTATGTCCACAAATGAAATACAATTTTCAAAGCATCAATAATCAATTGTTTGTTTATTTATTTATAGCCAATTCTTTGCAACTATGGCTAATCGGATTATAAGGATCTTTAGCGTGTGCCAGACAAATCACACGCAAGTCTCTGGACTGTTATTTTACGCTCCCTTCGAAGGGATTTCATATTCTAATGTAAGGAAAAATAGTTGGGGGTGCAGTCCCCCAAATTTATTGACTGCACCCCCAACTATTTCTTCCTTACATTAGAAGTTACAGTCAACCAATTCTTCTCTAACAGGATTTCATATTCCCATTAAAAAAATCCTAAGGCCACCTAACGTGTTGCAAACACAAGAAAAGGTTTAATCACTACAAGCAATAATCAACTGAATGGGTATTGACTTTGTATCATGGCTGTCCATATTTGCTGACCAACTCCGAACTAACATTGAAAACTGTTTATATTATAAATTGTAAATATTGCGTCAAAGTTTATTAATAGTAGAAGTGAGTATAATAAAATTAAGACCGAGTAGAATGATTACAATAAACCCCATAAAATAACTATCTTGAGATATGGTCATAGTTGGAGCCGTAAGGAAGGTTGGTAGCGCTAAGACAATGCGAGCGGAGGGAACTATGATGTGAGCTTTAATTAGAGTTGCATTGAACTCTGGATCGGAAGTCTTTTCACCGGCGGACAATGGCGTCAGCGACAATAGATCATCCCGGTGTGGCGCCACCTCTGACCTGGGTCGAGTCTAGTGTCTTCTATGAAGCCTAGATCGTCGGCAGAAAAAGGGAGTACTATATCACACATATATATGATACCACAGGCTCGAAGGAGGAACGGTCAGGTTGGATAAAGGACGTATTGGTCAACCAAATATATTTGTTGAAAATTGCAAAAATATAATAATAATACAAGAAGATAAGACATACCATTTTTGCCAGTGAATAGTCTCAAAAAACTGGAAGTCCTGGAGAGAAGGGTCCTTCGAAAAATCGCGAAGTAGCATAGAAACCAACCAGAAAATTGATACAATGCGGAAGAAGAGGCTGACATTCATCCGATATCTGTACAGAATGAACAAGCATAGATAGATCAAGCAAATATTTGGCTATTACTGGAAAAAGATACGAAAGAAATTCGATAGCTTAGTGCAACCCCAAAGCTCTATTCCGTAAGTCCAAATAGGTATCATAACAGTCGCGTTTGAGTCTTTTGTTGTTAATTAGGATCAAGAAATTAGATTGGTCTAGTAGGTGCTGAAGTTGAAACAGCGAAACTTCGGTCTCGGCAAATCAGTTTCTAATGGGACCTTGAGGTTACGGTGGATGACTTTATTTCTAACAAAATTTGAAGGTTTCAGGATTTTGGATTGTATACGAGAAGGATGAGATGGCTTAGCCTAGCCAGCTCTACTCGTAATCCAAATAGATTTTACAATAGTCATAATATATGAGTCTTTCGTAATTCATCGGGAGCTTAGAGCCTTTGTCTTAGGTGTTGAAGTAGCTTTTAACGACGAAATTGAAATTGAAAACTTTACAAATATAACATACTCAAGTTGTTTATGTAAACTCATAATAACTTGTGGAGAAACTAAACAATGGTAACATACCAAATAAATATTTTATTTCAAAAAGTTCCGGGGCCATCTCTATTTCAGACTACATCAGGTTAAAATATTACGAACAAGTGCGTTTCTTTGGGCAACGAGTTTTGAAGTAGTAAGCACACTAACACTAGAAATCTTGAGAGAGAGGCTGACGCATCGAGCTTGGTTAAGTTTACATGAAAACTTGTGAAGCATCTTCGTTTGTCAGCACTTCTCCTCAACGAAGATGATTCCTAGGTCCTTACACGTCTTAAAACACATGTTTTGTTTGAAAAGCATCTTTCTTGGATTTTTACACCAATTATGAACAAGAAAGATACGTACTCAATAGTAGAGGAAATCAACTCTACCTAGCAGCTTTATCTCCCCGTGCATCATTAATCCACTATTAATTAAAAAATAATTAGATCTAAAATGATGTAGTAAATAGATGCAGGACTTCTTCGAAGGAGTTTGATGATTGGATGAGGAAGCAGTTTGACAATTAGTGGAACTCTAATACTCAAAACTGTTGATCCAATTAGGCCTTATTATAGTCATGCAGATGAGCCATTGTCGTTAATTGGAATCTAACAGCTTTTGCCTAATAAGTGTTAAAGTAGCTGAAAATGGGCAGCTGTTTCTTCCCTCGGTCAAGTATGACGATTTCAAGTTGGATTCTTGTCCTAGTAGTAAATCTGTTCGAATAAGCTCTGAGAACAGTTATTAAATAATAACTGTAGGATAGGTTCCGGTGATTTTAAAACATAGGGGAAAATAACTTGAAGTGATTTGTTAAAGAGCTATGACATCATTCTTTGATAGCTGTTTTATGTGACTTCAGGGCTACATGCAGCATTTGTCATTATTCACAGATAACAGGCATGAGGTACCTACGTAGGTACGTAGATCGGTTGTAATATGAATTATATAAATTCTATCGGGCAAAAGGTGACAAAATGACCGGTTGCATCATTTATTTCTATCATTTCCTCTTTAAGACTTATGTAATATTTTACGATAATGTCATGATTTTTATTAAATTTGTGTATACAATAATATTATAAATTATTTCGTTCTTACGCTTCTAATTTCAGAGATATCTATGTGTTATATCTAAATATACGAACCAGTCATGAAAATATCATGCATACATGTTGCGTATTCCCGGAATTTTTATACATCTATACTTCCGGGAAATTCCCGGAATTCAAAAATTCTACGTTTTCAATTAATTTTGCGTAAATTTGTGTATATGTAATTTATAAAATTTCACTTTAGTAATCTTGCTTGCCGTGTATAGTTGCAAGTTGTAACACGCACTACTCTTTATGCTATGTTGATACTATTCTTTATATTATGTAATTACAATATTTGAATGAAATTTTTTTTAAATTTATTTAAAATTAAATTATCTTATGAGTTTATACTTTCATTTCTTGAATTCTACTATTATTTTTAATTTAACAAACAAATCGCTCATTTTGAACGGTTGGTAGAAATAGGTATATGGTAAATCTTCGTATGAGATGAAGACCACGCTCTAGCCGCTATATGTAACGGCCACGCTTCCCAACATTCGCCCTGAAGATGACCTACACTGTAGGTCGAAACGTCGGCACATAATATAAGTACTTCACTTATTCGGTGTTCTTATTGACTGCACCCCCCAACTATCTCCTTTACGTAAATCTTCGTAGTTTTAGTTTTAAAGAAAGTTGCCACGTCAAAACGGATTTGCACAAATGATGCAGGAGACTTTTATGATTGTTTATTATCCTTAAATTCATATTAATAGTACTTTAATAATGTTTGGATAAAAATGTATGTTGACAGAAGAAGAAAATGTTTTTTTAAAAATATACAAAGCTTGTAAATTTAGTGAAAGAGTATTATAATTTTCAATCATTTATAATATTTTTGAGCTACTGAAAATTCAGATTAAAGATGTTTACGGTTGTATTATTTTCCTTTCATATATATTTAAATTTAGTAATAATAAATTACTCAAATTGTACTTTAAAGTAATGATTTAAGAATATTTATTATTATATTTTGTGTTTTCATTTCTTTTTTTATAATATATTTTAAATATAATTGCACATTTGCAATATATTATTTTTTTATCTACTCTTATACATCGCTGCCAGATTGTGATTTGGAGTTCGGCTGTTCAAAAGCTCAAGCCAGATTATTTCTTTTTTTCAGTTTTTTAAAAATATATTTGAATAGTCACTATTGTCAGATCGCATTTGTCGCTAAGTGTAATAAGTATTTAATAAATAGGCAATAATTATAGATGAGTTTGATTCGAACAGCGTCATACTTCAGATAAGCAATAATATCGCTTTCTCAGCTTCATGGCCGACATTAAAGTGGATATCGTTGGTCGACAATTTATGATTTCTTTATAGGAAATAAATGTTGACCATAAAATTTATTGGCGTATTGGGTCTTTTCATTTTTGCCGTGAATACAGCTGAAATTTTATAGGAAGCGATTTTATCATACCGGTCAGAAAGCTGACATAGACTGATGTTTTTTAAGCCTGAATAGTAACTGTTCTAATATAGGAAAACCATAGGAAACAAATATGGCATCTGAAAGAACAATCTTCAGCATTCAGTATATTGAGCAAGGTCAGTTGGATAATCCCAAAAATTGTTCTTCATTAAGGAATGAGCAGTACTTCATTTTTATTAATTTATCCACCTATATTCTCAAGCTCAATGATTTGATAAATATTTTACATGTAAAATTCACGGTGCGGTTTAGAGAATTAAAACATGTATGATTATGTATTAATTATGAAAAGTAAGTCTGCTGTTTTTAGAACGAACGAATATGAATTGCTCTTCTGTCTTTAATGTTTTTCTTAAGCTTTAATATAGCTTATTTCTCTTAAAAAAGGATTCAACTAACCGAAGAAAAAATACACTAAAGTGTTAATTTTAACCTTTTTTCAGTTATGTATTGTTGAATGACCAATATAGAACTCCTGACACAATTGAGCTGACTATTTCCAAACATATTAACACTTCGGACAAGAGAATGGTCTAGGTGGAGGTCAATGAAAATAATTAGTTTCATCGCTTCACCATGCAGTACGAATGGTAATAAAATAATAATAGAGCAACATTAACTATATAATTAATAGTAAAAATACATTTTTCATTATTTTAAGCAAATGATAACCAAAATCATTTTCATTATTAACATTTAAAACCAAGACAGTCTTCTTTATAAATAATTTCCAAGAGATCAACAAAAAGTTTATAACAACCAAAGCACATTTAATGAGTGAATTCCAGTCAAAATAAAATTTCCTCGGAAAATCAGTAAGCTAGCAAATAATTTTTTTTTTCCAAAAAAATCTATACATTAGCCTAATTTGATTAGGTATATATGAAGCACTAAAAAATTGTAATTTTTCTACTGAAAATATTAGTCAAGCACAAATTAAGTTTTTGTTTTGGAGACAATAAGAATAAAATAATTTCCTATCTAGATATGTTGCTTACTTCTTGTTGGCGTTTAATTTAAAAATATCTTTTAAAATAAAAATAATTCTGATATAAAAATAAAATATGTTTAAGTTACCTGCAAAGAATTGTTTTAAGAACGAACATTACCCTAATCTATTTTCAATTTTCGTTACACGGTCGACTGAATCCTTTTTAAACACGACTCTCCTGAAGAAAGAATAATACAATATCTACAGAAATATCTTAGAAATGAGCAATTGTAGTGTTCACAAGAAATATTTGTTAGTGCAGCATAAGTCACGAAATAGTACTTATTCAGGACTGCTTCGGCTACGGATGGCTGGTCCCGACGATGATAATGAGTAGAGAAATAAATTTTCTTTTGGAGATGACTTCAAAGACAAAGCCCCCCCCCCCCTCCACCCGTAAAAGAAACTATTTATTTTTTGTTTCTCTCAATGAACACTCCCATTACCCGTTTGTAGGGCATCACGAAGGTTCAGTTTGCTTTGATTAAAAAAAAAAAGGTAACTGTGATCATAAAAAAAGTTTATAGCTTTACACACAAAAATGACATTTGTATACATATTTGAGAATAAAGCAATGTTTGTGTGATAAATATAATCGATATAATATTCATTGTGCGGTGCCATATTTATAATTTTATATTTATTAATTTTTTTAATGTTTTTCACAAATTTAGCGTTCTCTATGTGGTGGTATATGGTTCACCATTCAAAACATGTCAAAGCCAATCTAAATTTTCTAAAAAAAATTGTCTCGATAAATCATCATTTCATAATAACCTGAATTATGCATATGTTTGTGTTTCTTGAAAAATTTTCAAATTTGGATTTACTCCCTTTTGCATCTCAACACCTCAATTAATCTAAAATTTCACAGAGACCAATGATAGTTATATGGTCACACGGTGTAAGTAGATTTTATGGCAGGTGAATTGCCTTTTAATAGCCAGACATAGTAATTTTGGCTTGCATTTCTCGATTAGCGTTAAGTCTATGGTAACTATACTACTGGTGCATGGTAAAGCTATGTAACTAATTATTTTTGATGTAATGGTTTTCTATTGCTTTGCTATTCTCATTATATAGATTACTCTACAACTAGAAAAAGATTTCTTTCTTTAGCGTTGGATTGCGTGGGAATCATAAAAATAGCTTAGCTTTCAGTATTAATTGCATTCCAATAGTAACTTGTAATTTATAGCTACTTTTGTCCTATGATTGCTGATTTTCTTTTTTTTTCAATTTGTTTTTCCATTGAACAGCCTGGTGAATGACCGTCATTCAGGCGATTAGTGTGGGTGGGTCATCGTATTCATCTTGGCTTAATTAGAACTTTAAAAATAGATGATATACTTTTTACAGTTAAACATTCACTTTCTTAAGTTCTCAGCGCCTTTTCTTACTAAATAATTCGTGTTGTATATTATATGGTAAAAATAAGAAACTACACAAACCGGATTGTGGCTACATATCACACCGTGTATGTTAATGAAAATCACGACTATATGTAGTTAAGAAGTTTATAAATTGGTAGATCTGTTTTCACTCCACAACCTTCATATTAAAAAATTAGCTGCAATTAGTTACTGACACCAGACTCATAAGTATGTACCGAAGACCTATGTTTTCAGAATTAATTTTAGAAAAAAAATTGTACCACCGCAACCCATGAAGAGTTTTGAGTTAAGTACATGGTAGAGACTATACTGCTTCTACCATTGTACTGCACTGTACTGTTGTGCAGGAATGTGCTTTTTCCAACCATCAGGTTTTCTCCTCAATTAAGGATTCCCACTTTACACAGTTTAGGTGTGCCCAAGGAACGTCTGCAGCCCTCACAGTGCCCATCTCCTGCTGTTAACAGACTAAATACATTGTCTTCTACAGCCCGATTTGAATCCAGCATCTTCGACACAGCAATAAGCGTTCTACCACTGAAATACCCACTTCCTTCAGATTTAATTATGTAATGTAATTAAACTTCCTTCGTCCCCAGGATGAAGATGTGCTGTAGACAAGTGCAAGATTGTTCCTTTCAGAATATGCTGTGTCACCTTTTCAATTGAATGGGATACGCCAGGAGGAGGACTCGACAGAGACCCCCCGAGCACAGGCTGATCAGGTTCCCATTATTCCCCACAAGGGACGCCGCCACCAGGGCGCGTACCTGAATCAACCCTAATCATAAAAAATCAAGGCTAATCAATAGGATATGGTGCTCCTCGCGTGATCATCAGCCTTCTCGATCAATCATAGCCTGCGCTATGTGCGCCTTATCGCCGGTAAATGTTATTAGGCCTTCAGAGGTGAGATGTGACGTCAGCTACGGCCAGGCTGTGGAAAGAAGTATTGAAGTAAGTAAAAGTATTGCAGCATTGTAGTCAGAAGGAATTCCTATTTCCTTTCACCGTTTGACAGGATCAGTTGCTAAATAAATACTCGTAAAAAGGGGTTATTAATAAACCATAAACGATACATAACCGCCAGTCCTAATCGCTTTTCAAATATGACATTATGATTCGGACGCGAACCCCTTATCAGCTCTTATCTTATCAAGGTAGCAGCGGAGTTGTGAAAACACTTTAAATTACAGTCCGACATGGAATGTCCACTCGAGTTGGTACTTAAAAATCGGGTGATTTTCCATAGACATTTTTTCTATTCTTTCTAATAAAACTAAACTAAACGTTTGTTAGTATACTTTTATTTATTTGTATTCGGAAGTAAATACAATAAATTTATTTTAACGAGATACATTTTCAACAGAGTATCAATATGGTATGGTCGGTTCGGTAAGTTACAGTAAGGTCTGGGGTAAGCTACAGGAGGGTCTGCATATCCCAATCTATGGCTATAAGCAGATTAATAATCTGCCTGAAACATCCGGATTCAAAACTGAGTCCTTCCAACCTACAACTCAGCGCCCTACCCACTGTGCTACGCCACTCCATGTCCAATGCCAAAACCGCTGGTTCCAATAACTTGTGTGTAGGCCAAAATAGGAATCAGCGGTATAGAAACAATAAGCAGATTGGTACGTGACTAACATAATTAGTGTGCATTTAGTATTTAATGTTTTAATTTTTATTTGCTTTTTATGTAGGTATCAGTACAACCCCGTGAATGGTAGGGGATCAGTACATAGTAGAGACTGCCGTGTTTCTTGGACAACGGTTGTGCAGGGAAGTGATTTGCCCTAGATCACATTCAACCGCCAGATTCCTCCCTTCTTTTGGCTACCCAATATGTAGAAGCTAGGTGAGCCCCAGGTGGGTGCTAGATGCTAAAGGATCTATCTCCGGCTGCTAACAGATTAAATAAAATTATTGCCAGCAGCCGGATTTTTAGCCCAGGAACTTCGGCATAGTAGCTCAGCGCTCTACCATTGAGCCACTCTGCTCCCCAATTAATCTTTTGGTACGTTTAATATTACCAATATAAAAATTCCAGTATAAATCATGTTCTTCATTAGGTTAGCATAAGTGAAATAATTTATTTTAAATGAATATACTAACTAGTGACATTTTAGGTTCGAGTCAGCTAACCCCGAAAACAATGCATATATTTGTTAGTACATAAACAAATTAGATCGATTCAGATTTGAAATGTCTTAGAAGGAATATAAGTGAACCATCCTTACAACAGAAAAAACAACACGCAGAAATACTCAAAAAAATAGGATTAGTTCTTCCTGTTACATCGCACTTATTTGTTTTTAAAGAGTATCAATAAATGTCTTAATAAACAAACATTAATAAAAACAGGTTTGAAGATGTCGTTTTCAACCTAAATAAATATAGACATGCATATACCTTTCCACAAAATTCTTTCAACCCTACTAAATTAGTTACACAGAGGAATTCGATTCATCAGTGTATCCAGCAACAACCGAATCCAACTTGGAAAAGGCAATAGGAATAGGCAAACCTCCTGCCGGTGATGTAATTGGAAAGGAATCAGTATGGACTTCCAGAACCAGAACAAAGGGATAATTTGTTTTTCCAAGTAAATCCAGTATTCTGGTCTGGAGTGATGGGGGCGGCTGGAGAGAAGAATATTACCGTTGATTTGACGGGTAAAAGATTTTCTGAGTTTGGTAAGAAATAGGAAAAACCGATGAAATCAAATAAAATTGCTCGCTTGACAAATTAAAGTGCAGGTTTGTTACCAAGATGGCTACCAGGCAATCAGGCTCACAATCCATGAAGAAGTAATTTCAATTCTTTTCTAACATCTGATTGAAAAATAATTTCAGGTTCTTCCTTCGTACCCAGGCTTGTAGTTTATTTAGGAAAATATTAACAAAATCACATTTTCCTCTTTTTTTTTTTAATAGTTGCATTGTTTTCTTTAATCTTAATCCTCTTTATTAATCTACTCCAATGTTGACTTTATTTTTTAAACCACTTATTGTTACTACTACATTATACTTCTGAAAAATGTTATTTTTAGAATCCTCAACGTCCTGGGTTAGTACCTGCATTCTTGTTTCAAACCTATTCTGAATTTAATATTTCCAGATTCCTGACTTTCCTTACTTACTGTTTATATAGAAGAACCTTAATTCAACTAATTAGACCATGCCCATATAGGGTATTACTCTAGTTTTTCCACTAGAATTGTAAATACATATAGATAAATGGAAAATGCAACGAGTTTCAAACCGCTTTTCGGTGGAGTCTTTTTTTGTTGTATGTAACCTGATAGATATATTTTACTGTCAAATAATCAGTATCTTGTAGTTCACCAATCGTTCCGTTGTTTTTATTGTTTCCACTGTTGTCCTATTTGTTGTTAATTTATAACCATGATTTCTTCTGGAGAAAGCCGCTCTAAGCACCATAAGAGGGGTGGAGGTGGAAAAAAAGATTAATCCAAATTTAAATATAACATAAAAATTAAGGAAAGGATCATTCTTTTCATTCATTCATTCTTTTATAATCATGAATTATCTTAATAGTTTACATAGCTATACTTTTTTTTTTTGTAATTATTCCGCTTTAACTGTTTATTCGCTTCATTTTTATCATTGTTCAAAAATAAATGTTATCGTGAGATTTAGTATGGAAAAGAGAATGTAATTAAGGGTAATGAGTAGATTTCAAACAGTATCAACAAACATATATCTTCTATACGTTCAAATACTATTTAAAACTTTTATTTCTTGATGAAGAGTACCAGCGAAAACTATCAGAGAAGCTTGCAGAAGAGCTACGGAAAGCAGGCTCCAGCCTTAATGAACAATGAATGGGAATTTCTAATTCCATTAAAGCAGCAGGTGAGGAAGCACTGGGACCCAGACCAAAGTTGCAAAGATCTCCATGGTTTGACGATGAGTGCCTCCTAGCTACCGTGTACAAGAACAGGTCATATAAAAGAGTCCAAAGGCACACCAGAAGCACGGATGAGACTTATCGTGAGAAAAGAAGGGCCGAGAAACGGCTGCACCAAAGAAAGAAAAGAGAATGGGAGAACAAGCGGATGAAGGAAATCGAGGACCTTCGAAGTGCTAATGAATGCAGACTCTTCTTCCAAAGAGTGAATAAAGGAAGACGATCCAAACCAAGAGTCACATGCCGTGAGGATGAGGATGGTCCCCTCCTCACTGAAACAGAGGTGGAGACGGCACTTAACAGTGCAGACGGTTCAAATGCAAGCCCTGAAGAAGAGGAACAAGCTCTCGCTGACGACGCTGAGCTCCCCGAAGAGGAGGAGATAGAGGAAGCCATCAGAAAGCTAAGGAACAACAAAGCACCTGGGATTGATGGGATCTAGCCAGAACTCTTAAAATACACCGGGGATGAGCTAAGTAAGGAACTCCACAACGATAGTGACGATCTGGGAGCAGGAACAGATGTCAGAGGACTCGGCGAAAGCCGTAATATACCCAATACATAAGAAGGGAGATCAGTCCGACTGCGAAAACTATCGAGGTATTGCACCCTGTCATGCGCATACAAAATTCTATCAAGTATCTTCTTTGAACGGCTGTCATCTTTTGCTGAAAGACAATTCGGGAATTATCAGGCAGACGTTAGAAGAGGTAGATCTACCATTGATCAGCTTTTCTCATTAAAAATGACACTTCAAAGGTGCAAGGAACACCGGAATATAAGGCAGCTTACGACAGTGTGGACCGGATGGAGCTCTACCAGACCCTTGAGGAAATGGGAAGACCTAAAAAGATGAAGCGCATGGTAAAAATGACCATGAAGAACTCAAAGTGTGTAGTACGATTTGGAACCGACATCTCAGAGGAGTTCTACACTAATAATGGAGTGAGGCAGGGAGATGCACTTGCATGCCTGCCCTTTAGCATAGCCGCAGAAGGGGCTGTGAGGGAGTCGGGTATCCAGGTCGGTGGAACCCTGTTCAACAGACTGGTGCAGCTGTTGGGTTATGCTGACGACTTTGAAATAATGGCCGAATCCAAACGTGCCTTAAGGGAAGCATTTCTTGCCCTCGAGGAGGCTGCAAGAAGGTTTGGATTAAAAGTAAACCAGCAAAAAACTAAGTATATGCAGGTTGGAGGGCTAGGAAACCATGAGGCGTACTTCGAGGTTGGACAGTATAGATTCCAGGTGGTCAACAACTTTATCTACTTGGGAAGCGAAATAAACTACCAAAACGATATCATCCAAGAAATTAAACGTAGGATAATAACCGCTAACAGGTGCTACTGCAGCTTATCAAGAAACTTCAGGAGCAGATATCTGTCAAGGAAAACAAAAATCAAGCTATATAAAACAATAGTCCGCCTAGTACTAATTTATGGCTTGGAGGCATGGGCTATTAAGATGGCGGATGAAAAACGGCTCTTGGTGTTCGAAAGGGGGATAATTGAACCCATCAAAGTATGCGAAACATGCAGGAGACGAAAAAACTGGAATTGTACGAACTCTTTGAAGATAACGAGTTCTCCCAAATCATAAAATTGGGAAGACTTCGATGGGCTGGCCATCTAGCCAGAATGGATGATGGCGTGATTCCGAAGAAAGTGGCCACAGAAGAGATCTTTGGAACAAGGATGAAATGATTACCCTATCTACTCATTACCCATAATTACATTCTCTTTCCCTTACTAAAGCTCACGATAACTTGTATTTTCGGAAAATATTAAAAATGAAAGGAGTAAACCGTTAAAACTTATTGTAACCCAATTCTAAGCGACAACCTGGGTAGTAATTACCTTTTTTTTTATTAAGAAACTGCTATGTACTGATGCAGGCGGCACCATGAAAGGGATGCTGTGGGGGGGAAATGTGTCATGTCGGGACACATGAAAGGGAATATGTTTGGGACAATGAACAGACCCTTGGTCCCCTTATGGTTTTATGGTCCAAGATAGTGGAGAAGGAAGGAGAGGGGGAGAGAAGAAAACTCTTGAAATAGGAGGCTGAAGAAAGGACTCGAGAGAGAGACGCACGGCAGGAAGGTACTCGGAAGACGAGGCCGGAAAGAAGAAGACGGATACCCCGAGAGAGAAGAGCGGCCGAACGAAGCGGGCGGAGATGTCAAGGAAGAAGAACGACCAGTAACCCAATCTACCCCTGTCCACAGATAAGTTTAGTTTAGTTCCTGTAATGTATTTTATGGCAATCCTATTTATATATATTATTAAAATCTGAATCATTAACCTTGTTGAAATTAAATAAATAAACGACCCTTACTATAATTCTTTTGGTGCTTACATACCCCAGATACACTATTTATTTATAAATAATATATTTAAGGTATAATAGATAAGTAAATTGGTAAACACAAGAATAGACCTTTGGAAAGGAACCCAATTAAGATTAAGGAATATAAATAATAATTTGAGTACTCATCCTAAATGAGACTCTGGCATCCCAAATATCAATATATATATATTCAAGATATATTTAAGAGTAGAAACATAGCAAAACACAAGGTATCCCAAATTATTTTTTTAACTCTTGGTTGTTGGTCCTTAAAATCCTCAAATCGGGAGCTGAGACACAATCAAGACGCCTGCAAATGATAATTGCAAACGGACTCACGACAGTCGAGTGGAACGACTAGAATAGTTGGAATGATTGTAAGTGATAAAGTAATATATAGTATATACAAGCTATTTTTTTTTCTTGAATATTTTTTTTCTACATTTTCCTTATGAATTTAGAATGGTATTGGGAAGAATTCTTCCTCACTTGAGGAAGAATACGAGCTAGGCTACCGAACTCCTCCTAGAAGTGTTTCTAACTACAAGAGGGCTAAGATAGGCTAACTTTTTGACGGGTAGGGCCGGGGTCAAGGCTCGGTTTAGACGAGAACCTGTTCCCAAGGACAGGGGGGAGAGGGGGGCATTCCAAAACTGAGTCCTAGCTCCAGCCCACTCCGAATCCTGAGGGCCATTGTCTTAGCAATCTTCTCTGTCACATCTTCTTCGGGTATTGCCACTCATTGTTTTAACTGCGTATGCAACGAGCTAGTTCAAGCTTATAAAACAACACTTAGCCACCAGAACTATATTTATTACTAACTATCATATTATAGTAGTACAACAGGTAAATAGACTGGATGATACATAATGGACCCAGTGGGATCTGCAGGCCTTCCTTGGATTATTGCAAGCTCTGTAATGTGGGTACCCTTAAATGGAGGAAAAACTTGGTGGTTGACAATCCAGCCTCCACCATGCATTGAATCTATGATTTTTTAAGAGTCGTAGTTGTGCAGTTATTGTTTTAGATATAGATCATGATAGAATAAATTAAATTATCAGAAACCGACGTTTCGACCTAAATTGCAGATCTTTTTCAGAGCTTTGCCGTCACAAATATTTCTTAATTTTTTTAAGACATTACTTAACCATATTTTAAGAGTGAACCAATAATTGTTTAAGATTACTTATAATCGAGTTCTATTGCTTACTGCAAAGAGTGTTGCAGTTTAAATCGCTCTCTAAAATAATACAATTACAAATATAATAAACTATATCAAGACTACCTTGTAGTAATTTATGGGTGCGGGACATGGCACCTGTCCAAAAAATCAGAAATTATGGTCAAGTCATGGGAAAAGAAAATGTCAAGAAGAATCTGGGGCGGAGTGGTAAAGGGCGGAATCTGGCCGAAAATGGGGTATAGAGTAGAAGGAATGGGGAGCTGATGGAGCTATATGGAGTGCCGGACATGGTGGCGTTAATAAAGAAACCGAGAATTAGATCGATGGGACATGTGGAAATAATGCCAGACCACAGGATACCATGCACTATGAGAAAACAGACGGAAATCGAAGCAGAGGACCCCTCGGATCAGATGGCTGGACGATGTCGAGGAGGACTTAAAGCGCCTAGGTGTACAAGATTGGAGGAATATAGTGCAAGATCAAATAGATTGGTTGGATGTACTGGTGGTGGCCCAGGCTCGTGCAGGAAAGAGCCAGAGTTAATATAATTAAATAGAAAATAAAACAGTAGTATAATGTATTATATTATATTTGCAGTTTAAATTGATATATAATCGATTTAGTCCATAACATGTAACAGTTGAGGCTAAAACGGTTAGCAGATAATAACTTCGATCGTTATCAATCGGGGTAGATTAGATTCGGCCCGAGAGGAAATTAGAAGATACAGCTGGCGAACACAACCCTTCCCACATATGCTTACCTTACCTTGCCTTGCAGTTAATTATTTAATGCTTCGGTAAATGGTGTCACTCCCAGCGGATAGAAGTTTGTTAATTGTTTATTCATTTAACGACACTTTTATGCAACAATAGCTAACCGGACGAAAATACAGTGGGAGTCCTACATTTCGCTTATCGTTCTATAATTAGGATAGGGATTTTTAACGAGTACCAATCACCGCAGAGTCCTGGCACGCCATTTTATTTCCCCTCTAAAGGATAGCATAACCAAGGATTTTTCACTTCCTTTTATAAATCCGATGGCCAATTTCCGTGTTCTGAATTCGCGATTTTTGGTACAAAACGTTGTCAGATTGTATATCAAATTATTTAAAAAATATATTTATTTTCATACATCTGATTGTTTGTATTTTTGATATGCCATACAAAACTGATTGCGTGAACATATTTCATAGGAATCTTTTCTCCAAAAACTCCTAGTATCTAAGCTGGTTTTGATTATTATATGATTGACTATTAAAAATGTTTAATAAAAAAATCATTTCTTTATTTCTTTATTGCGTAATATAAATAAGAATCTAAGCATGTTCATATATCTTCAATAAAAAATAAAAAAAAAATATTTAAAACAAGGATTGAACTAAAGGCAATTTTAAAAATAATTATATAAATATACTGACACAATATAACGTAAGTGAGGGTAACTTGGATTTTTTAAAATATACATCTAATAGAGAACACAAAACTAGAGATACAATATCAGGATACTTTAAGCCTTTTTCGCTGTTTCTGTCGATTGCCAGAAACATTAACAATAATTATGACATAATCAATGCCTAAAATTTACATTAAGTCAATAGTTATATGTACAATATAAGGCTTGTAAAACTAAATTAAATAATTGCAGATTGCCAGTTTTAAATATGGCCGAAAAATGACAACGGGGAAGTAAAAATCAATAGGATAAATGAAACAAACAAGAATCTGTTGGTTCACAATGCATGATTTGTTTAGTATTGAATTACTATTGCGGGTATGAAGTTGTTTATTGAAATATTTAAATTTGAATTTTTTATTTTGAATTAAAATACATTTTTGTATGAGGTCACACTTAGTCATTCACTTTGCCCAAGCAGCAAGCGATTTTAACTCGCTTTTGGTAATGCATTTATAATAAAAGTAAAATGGAAGAAGATTAAGAGCATGCTGGAAGGTCTCTACTTCTTGGGCGACCTCCCAAGATTAATTACGAAGGAATATTAAGGAAGCTATAGAAGATGAACTTATTTCTCTTAAGTTTTTATTTCTTAGGAACATTGGATATCACCAAACTTATATAAACCTCAAACCTTCAGGAAAAAATGTCATTCACATGGATATATTTACTCTCATAGAGAATATTCAGAAAGTTCAGTTAATATATCGGGAAATAAAATCGAATAATTATGATATGACTTCTTACCAATGCATGAGTGACAAAAAGGAAGGGAGAAACCCTTGCTGGAACCTGGAGATCATTTGCATGACTCTTTTGCATGAATATAATAATAATCAAGAGCCTTCAGGTAGGCAGGTCCTCCGGGTCCGGCCTGTCTCCTCTCCCCCCGCTCTCTCCCCTTCCCTGCTGACCGGATCAGAACTGAATGAAGTGAATACCAAGCTTGAGAACTGGCCATGTTTTCCTGTCCCACCCGTGCACTTCCTTATGCACTGGCTATCCCAATGCAGCTAGGAAATTTAAATTGTATGAGCTGTTTTATAAGCAACGGCCAAGTTAGCATTCGTTGCTTTCTCTGAATATGGCCGAGTTTGATCGTAAAACAATCTTATAACAGACATACAGAGCTGTATTTGTTATGATAAATTTATATTTATTTTCCACATTATTTAGGTAGATTATTGTACCGTGAGAATTCAGAATTCAAATAAAAATATATTCTTATGTGTGATCTTTCACACACACACACACACACACACACACACACACACACACTCACACGTTTTACAATAGATACATAAGTACAAGAGGTGAAATACTCCCTGTCCGTCTAACGCGGACCAGCTCTATTTTACATATTAAACAACTGCTCATTGTACCACATTATGCACTTAACGTTTCAGTAAAAATACCCCGATATTATTCTAGAAATTGGAGTTCAGTATAGTACTTATTTTTATTCCCCGTTCCTATTAATTCTAACTTTTGAGCCTATTATTATTGAGTTCCCACTTGGAGATATTGAGTACTATATGTAAAATAAAGTAATAACTTTCTTTATGTTTCACATTTGTTTTATAGATAAAAAAATTATAGTTTATAAGAATTATGTCTTCATCTAAATATTGGTACAATATGTAGATTTGTTTTAAATGGATGTATTAATTTTTTTCCATGTAAATTAAAAACAGTGCTATATTATGTTCAAGGGCTTAAAGAAGTCAATGGCTTTGTTGTTTGCTAATTTTAAAATTATTTATAATTTAACTGGTCGATCACGATAAATGACAAAACGAAAAAATGGCGCTCGATCGCTTGCTAGGCAACATTGATAAAATATTACAGCATTACAAAATATTTTATGTACTTCAAATTTTAACCTATCATATTAATGACTTCCCAATATTCAAGTCTATTTTCTGAGGTTTCAAAGTTTTTTTAAGTAAATGAAATGAGAGTTGAGAGTTATTATCTGACAATTTCACACGAAATTATCCCTTATTTGAGTTAAAACTTCCTTTACCTTCCGAAAACCCATCAATCCGAGAAATCGGTAACTATGATAAACATTCACTACGACGGTACATGCACAAAAGAACAAAACATATACTTCTCACTTAACTAATCACTATTCGTAGGTATAATAATCTAGTTATCTGTATTTATTTTATAGTTATTTTTAATTGTGTATTCATTTTCTATTTAATTATAATTAATAATAATAATATAATAATAATTATTATTATTATATTTTCTTACTTTATTAGTATTATTTTTATTTATTTATAAATTACAATTATTATTATGGTTTTTTTTTATTTTTCTTTATTTCTTTTTTTTTAAGCGGGTTTTTCTACATTTTTCCTGCTATTGTAAAACTTATTTATAAAAGATTATTTAATTAATTAAAATCACTGTTCTTTAAACATGTAAAGGAAGTCCGGAACATGTATTTACACTTATTGCTGCTTGTATATGTAAAACTGTTAATAAAGGTTATTTTTTTTCCTTTACCTTGAGTTTAAAACGGCCAATGCAACTGTACTTGAAATTCCACGAAACTGGTCATCACATTGTACACTGTCAATTGTTCGCTGTCACTAACAGAGTATATATGTTTTTTTTTTACTAACGATTTCTTTACAACTTAGTTGTTTTACGTAGTATACAAGGTATGAAAAAATATCTATCTATAGAGTATAAAGATATTTATTTATATGTTCCACTATTGGTCTTATTTTACCTTAGCGTCACAATGTCGAAAGTATCTAGATCAACGAAGACGAAATTTTTCTTTGATGTGTAGAAAGCTGTCCATCCCGATAGTAGGAAATTCATCCAACGCGACTAGCTGTATGAGTTTCCTGTGGGAACAGGCTTCCACCGTTGACGTACAGGATATGTCACAGGACTGCAGAGGAATGTAAAGGAAGTGCCAACCTCAAACGAGAGAGGAAATGCAGGCTTAACCGCAACTGACGCACATGCTCCACATACAGAACCGTTCGCTAGGTGACTTCCATGTCATCCTAGATCCTGCAACAGCCACACTGCGGAAATTCAAGTGAGCAAATAATACATCACAATAAAATTGAGGACCACTGGAGATCAATGATGATTGGTCGAGTGCAGAGTTAAATTCTATATTATTTCGCCATCCCTCTGGGTATTACTTTTAGATTAACACAAGAATGGATTTATCTCCCCATCGCCAGGATTAAAAATCAAAAATCTATCTTTTTATTATCTTTATCTTTTTTTTTTTATCTTTTTTCGAAATCTTGTCTACACTTCCCTGCTGTTTTTGTAACATTTGTAAAATTTGACATACAAGTATTCAGACAATAAAAATTCTATAAGATCTATGGAAGAATCTTGGCCATGAGAAATTAAAAACTCTTGTATAGAAAGAAAGGATATATATTCACATAAAATATATTTGTATGTGGGAGTATACAAAACTCTGCATCCTCTGTGTATCAGCAGTTAAGTCGGAGTTAGTCCCAAGTATGTAAATTGTATTGAGGAATACGGAATCTTGTAATTTTACAAGTTTTTGGCTTGAAAAGAACATTTAATAAAAGCAATAACTCATTTTTAATCCAATGCTTGACCTAGCCACTTAAGCACTACGAGAATAATACGGTTGTGATTCCCCAAGAACAAGAAACTAATTTTGGACAAAATTCAACTTAGCCACTTTTTCACCTGAGCTGTAGATTTAACCAGTAAGGTTTATGTTCTATTTAATTATAAGGGATCTTAAATAATTATTAATTGACCGTATAAATACGAAGAATTTATCTGCATTGTAGATACGTAAACATAATACTTAGTTGGCACAAACACTATTTTATTAGTAACTCGTGCGGTTGCAAACAGCGCGAAGATTCTAATCATTGGTGTAAGTTGCTTTTTCTTTTTACAGGACAATTATATTTATTATATATTTTGAATATATCTTCTGATTTATATTGAATATTTAAATCTTAACACTCACACTTTTATATTTTGTGTAATGGTAAATATTTAAATAGTTATCCCTTTCTAGATAGGCTTATGATGACTATTTCTCTTCGCTCCATAATTTACTAAAAAAAAAAAAAAAAAAAAAAAAAAAAGAAATACAAAGTATTAGGATTTAGTTCAGTTCAATAGGAGGTCTAAAGACCAAAAGCGTAAATCTAAAAGGTCACAGAGTTCCAAATATTAAGGGGGGTAAAAATAGTTTTTACTTTTTGTTAGTTTTGTATTGGATGGAAGTGTGGACATTTTTTTTATATTAAATGTATTATTGGACGAATTGTATGGGAAATATGAAATATGTGGGAATGGGTATGAATATTTTAAATACGAAAAAAATCTTGACTTCTGAATGTTGATGCAATTTGTTTTAATAATCACGTTTTGAAATACCATTTACAGTATTGTGGTCATAAGCTAGCCAAGACTCTCAACTTCTGGAAGCAAGTGCGGAAGAGACGGTAGAGGAGGAGGGTTGCTAGTTCCCAAGGGTATGGGATGGTCGCTAGGATAAAAAACGAGTAAGAAACTGGATAGCTCGGAGGGACAGACCGGTTCTGGATAGGCTAACCAAAACCTTTTTTTTAAGACTCTTTTTGTTATTATTTCCAGCCACTTCCACCTGCCTCTCTGGAGACCAGTTCTTGGGGAACCTGGCTCCTCCTCGATGGTAATAGCCGGCCCCTCCTTCATCGGGTAATGCTGCGACGGTGTTCGCTCCAACCATCGTCGTGTAGCTACAACGTTTGCCAATACTCGGACCGTGTAGGCGTAATAGAATACATGAGGCATCCGCAGGCTCGAGACCGGAATACGAATCAGTATTAACCTATAAGCTAAAACAGTAACACTGTTATCCGATGTCCCATAGTGTAGAACATTGATCTTGATTATTCTGTATGTGTAACCATATGTATCTTTGATTATATATTTATATATTAAATATTTACATTGAGAATCTCGTATCTAAAAGCCAGGTCATCGCACACTAATAACTCCTCCGCAACACGAACATATATCCAATGATTTAGTGACACTCTCGACAAGTACCAAGATACAAAGATGACCAACCGACTTTAAACAAGCTACGATAAGACTTGAACATAACCCGCACTAAAATATTAGAATGGAATATATAATGAGGACTCGGTTTAATTGCTTGAATCATATATATTTATTCCATTATAAACATAGACGACCATTCACTATAAATTAAATCATTTCATGAATCACTATAAATTAAATCATTTCATGAATCACTATTAATTAAATCATTTCTTGAAACCATTCTCATTCCACTTCTGAATTAAATATCGAATTGCTCGAAATTAGTTCTTAAATATTGCTCAAAAATTATGATGAATCTATATAAAATAAAAATCTGCGTGTACTGCTTCATTTATTATTAAATTAGCAGGTATTAATAACTTATTAATACATGATAATACAAGGATACAAGAAAAAAAAAATCAAACAGTAAATTTTAGAAGGGTTGCCGACAGCTAAGCCAATGTAATAGGTGCAAAATTATACAGTGGGCCATTCAGTATTTCAACTATTTATGATAATCTATAAAATTATTGTTTATGCAAAAGAACATTAAAAACAATAATAAGTTGATTAACATAATGAACCTTTTTATTTAGAATACTGATTTATAATAACGTTATAATTTAAGCAAGAAAACAAGAAAATTTTCAAAATGAGGCATCAATTATAAATTAGAATGCAATAGGAAAAACCCCAAAAAGCATTAAGTCTCTCAAATGCCAGAAAAACTATCGAATCAACGTGAGGTCACACACAAAAGGAAGAACCGCATCAAAGAAGACCAGAATTGTTAGTGAAGTGAAAGGATGCTGTCTCTGTTTGATGAAACCGATTGGACTGTTGATGTGAGATGTGTTACTTTTTTTCTTCTTTGATGTGATTTTTCTTAAGGTTTTTGTCCTAAAGATGCCTAATTTGAGGAAAAGTTGCCTGCTTAGTTTTTTCCAGTATTTTAGAGACTTAAAGCTATGCTTTTGGGTTTTTCCCATTGTATTCAAATTTACAATTTAATAATAACAATTTGATAAATTAAACAGTTCATTACGTTAGTAAATATTGATGTATTTTTACTTAAGAAAATTACTTTATGAGCTATTATTCTTCTCCCTCCTTCCATACCCTAGACTATTCCTGATGAATGGCTTGAAATTTAATTATATTATTCTATGAACAGGTCGGAATTAGGAATGAGATTTCTTATCTGGCCTTAATCTGTCAGCCAACTTTATCAAAGTCAATCAATTATAAAAAAGTCAGTAGGTCATTCTTGAAGTGTCAACTGTCGGTATCTCAGCTTTGAAGCCTAATTCGAATATCGCCCATATTTTGAACACCTGTTTGGTGATAGTTCATATTTTTACACAAAAATCGTAAATCAATATATTATTTTAGTATCAGGACATTGATTCGACATAAATTTATATAATAGGTAGTCTGGTTAAAAGTATTTATCGATTCACACCACAATTAGCAAGCATAAATTTCCCTAAATTTGGTATATTGACTGTTGATGTATTGGGTAGTTATACACATCCATGTGAAATGTACATATTTTAAGAAGTAAAGTGGATTCTTTATTCTCGTGCAGTGTCTGTTATTTTCAGACCACGAAAGAGAATCAATGTTACATAAACTGGAGAGCTACTTGGGAGATATTATATAATATCTAAAACTAAATAAAATTTTAATGTATCAAGTTAGATACACAACCTAGCATATATAGTGAAGGAGGGTGGCTGAAGTTATACATTATCTGTTTCATTGCAACTTCACATTCTGAAATTTAATGTCACTGAAGAAATCGGTTAAGTTTTATATGTAAGTCTGCTAGCTGAGGAGAAATTCTGAGGTGATGGAAACTTAATTGGACGTGAGATCATGACCTTCAATGTGATATATCTTCTGCACGTGCATTTAAAAAACTTATATTGTGAATGATTCAGGCACAATGAGTCATGAAATGAATTTTACGTAGAGAATTTTCATCTTTTTGACCTCTTCCTATATTTTTGCAGAAGATTGGTTTGAGATTATAAAAGTAACATCATTGTGTAAATGTTATTTTGAAGGGAAAAAAATCCTTCGGAAAGTTGGAGTTGACATCTATGAATATCGAATCCTGGTGTAATATAGGATGCGTTCCAACACACAATAGGTTCAATTGCGAGTACATTCCGTTTAACATGCATTTCTACAAGTACCAAGCATCGATACAAATCAAATTATAGAAAGCTGTTTTTTGACTGTGAACATGTATCTAGAAAAGATGGAAGAATTCAAGGAGTCAAACGGGAGAATCAACGAACAAACCAAGTTTGATGTTACTTATGCCTTTTTAATAACACAAAAAAAAACAAACACTTTTTTATAATCAGTTGTACCCCAATTCTTTCAGCTGTCTCTGCTTACTTCAATGGGTCCTCTACCCTTGGTATTTTACGAGGTCGCTTAATCTTCCGCGATTGAAATAATCTCGGTCAAAAGCAATATTCCATCCATACAAAATACCACTCTATGAGTTATGTTTGGTGACTAGTTCAGGTAAATCGTTTGCCTTGATAACAATGCTCCTATGTACCAATAGTCTTCAGAAATTTGGTCCTTAGTGACTCAAAGGCTGTGCATGTATCCAACATTCTCCGGGTGCTGAAGCTTACAAGTAGATGACATAAAGATTGGTCGGAAAGTCTTCATGTCTTCAACATGGTGAAACATAGTATCTCCCGGATGATTGTTTTATACGACAGTAGTCTTCTCATCTGACGAGTTCCCGGCAGATCTGCTGTGCACCAACTCTTGAACGTACGTTCGTATTAGCTTCACCCGATAGGATTTCGAAACACACACCTCCCGCCAAGCCTGCACATGGAATACATTTGGAAACTTCCTGCTGCTTTTAAGCAAACCCGTCCGCATCAAATTCGCCAGGCCAAGAGAAAGACGCATACCATGGAGTACCGCTAATGCGCGAAACCGCTGATGGTCATTATTGCTTGGTATTTGATATTGATATGGCACCCATGAAAAGGGCCGTTTAAGGACATATCCGCTCCATTTTCTGAATAATTCCAATTACAGGTCAAGTTTGAACCCTCATTCAGATCTTTCGCCAGAGAAAGTAGAAAGAACCAAATTTGGTTGGAATGTAATTGTTCGTTTAAAGAGAATGGTTGTTTACAATAGCCATTCCCCAACTAGTTTGGCTCTCCGTTCTGTTCAAAGCCAACAAAGCTATTGCCTGTTGTACAAGAAATACAACTATCATTTTTTTAGATTATTTATGATTCTAATTTTGTTAATTATAGTGCGTTGTGGGTTTAACATTCATCAATTTGTAAACACGAAAGTCCCGTGATGTATATTTAAAAATTAGTAATACTTAATATTATTGCAGATATAATAATGACAGGCTACCCTAATTCAGTTTAAAAATGGAGAGTAGCGAATTATTCAACAATGAAATATTGTTATTATCAGGATAACTGAAAATTCAGGCGTTTATATTTATTGCAAAATATTATTCCACTCAGTCGGAATAATTTAAACGCAATTGACAATACGAGAACCCACCATGCACATAAAAAGAGACAGACGTTGATGTATGGTTAGAGAGGAAGGATTGTGACTGATTGCAGATTCAAATGCAGCCATCGACTATCCTTACGTAGTGCACTCAAGGTCGACTCATGCATTTCCATGTCTATTTTAAAGCGAAGGTAAGATGAATGCGAATTGCGAGACTGCATACACCTCGCTAATGTCTTGTCTAATCATTCAATTTCAGACTTTTTAGTTTAAATTTAATGCGAGGTAATAATTATATACTTTACTTGAGTCATGAGTCGTTTGTCTTAATTATTAATATTAAGAATTTGGAACTTTAAAAAACTTAAGTTCTGAAGTAAAAACAGAAAAAACAAATGAAAGCAATCTAAAAACTATCTAATGTAAAGTTTATTGCTAAGATCGAGAATTGATTTTATCAATAAAAATATTTAAAAACACTGAAAAAAATATAAATATATGATTTGGGGTAGATTATTTGAGTTTCATCAATGCCTACTCATTTACCTAAAAAAGCGGTGTTAACCACTTTTCTTTACTATAAGTCGTGTAAAAAATCGAAATAATTTCTGTAAATTGTATTACATACATACATAGATGGCTCTACATCCCACGTGGGGACAAGGCCTCCCGCAACATCAATCGTCAGTCATCTCTGTTCTAGCTGCTACTCACCAGTTACGGATGCGTAAGATGGTCCGAGCGTCCGCAGCCACACCATCCACCCATCTTAGTCTTCCAACCCATCTCGTTCCATGCATTTTTTCTTGAAGTCATTTTTTAGTGACTTCATCTGCTCCCATATCATTTTTATTATTACGTGCGATGTGTCCTGCCAATCCTAGCCTGTTCACCTTGATAAATCTGATAATGTCGGCATCTTTGTATAGTCCAGTTATTTCTAGGTTCGACCGTTGCCTCCACGTGCTTTTGTGAAATACTGCTCCATAGATTCTACGTAATATTTTTCGCTCAAACCTCATGATAGCGAGCTCTTATGCTTTTGTGAGAGTCCAACACTCTGAAGCATGAGTTAGGACAGGCCTTATCAGGGTTTCATAAATTCTTATTTTTATGGTCTGGGATAAGGCATTAATTCTGAGATGCTTTGGCAACCCAAAAAAGCATGTATTTGCCGCCATTATTCTTCTTTGGATTTCCGGTTGCATTTTACTATTTGGCATTTATCGGCATTTATTTGGGTACCGAGATTATTGTATTACAGAGGTATATTTCAATACATAAATAGGTTTCGAGATATAATCAAATGCAATGCCTAAGAAATATGCAATTATCTCCTCCCGCCCGATTTATGTGAAGCCCGTCAGATTACTGGAGGCCACTCACAAAAAGGGTGTAGGGATGATGATAACCTTACTCCGTTGGAATTATTTTGTGTTTTTCCAGGATGTCAATAGCAACCCGAGGGCTCAGCCGACGGTCTGCATCTGGGAAAGACAGGTCTTCGTGCGCCTGCTGATTCTGAACAACCATTATCCATGGACCTAGACCGATTTTTCTCTTCCGTTGAAAACGATTGTACGTTGGTGGCAGCCTGTCGTTGTATCATGAAAATCTTGGTTCAAAGCAGCGTGAGGTTGGGAACCCCCTTCAGGCTGTCTGTTGAAGTAATTAATGCCTGAAAAAACATCATAACGCAAACAAGATCAAAAGTTCGTCATGGGCTATAGCGCAAACCTAAAATGTACATATATATATACCCACACACAAGAAAATAGTAATGTATATTGCTTTGTAATCACCATAACTTTACATACACCTGTTATTGCTTATAAATATGCTAAAGAAAATCGTGTACTTGCAATATCTGCACTTCAGCCGTGCATGTATTATGAATATTTTAATAATTTCAAACGCTGAAATAGACGGAAAGTGGAAGCTTTAAGTATAGCCGTCGGCAATAAGGAACAGGAAGGGTTAGCGGTTGAATGTTGCTAGTGAGTATGAAGTTAAATTAAAGAGTTGAGGTAGAGAAGTAGAGATGTCTTAAATTTGTTTCATCTAATTTTCGCAGGCGTCCCCCAGGGCAGCGCTCTCAGCCCTATCCTTTATTTTCTGTTTACTACTAATCTCCTTCAACTCCCCTCCTCCCTGCACGTGCGCTCCCTTCCTTAATCGAACTCGCTCTTTTTCCGACTAATTGATTAGATAAAAGATTATTCACTTTATTTAAGCCTCGTGTAACGACTACTGTTTAAGTAGACTTGTTTACCGATCAACTCTCGACAGACGGATGTGAATACATTCTACTTTAAATGAACGGAATTAATGTATTTTTATTTATCTAACCTCTTTTTATATAATTAGAACAACTAAGCAATAATACAATTAAGATCTAAAACATTGAATTTATTTAGGTTATTATAAATATTATTATAAATGCAGAATAGACGAAGAAAAAAGAACTTCTATTTTTCAACTTAATCTAAGAATTGGAATTAATGATTTCCATCAATAAGAAAAGAGTTCAAACACATATTAAAAAACAAATTACTTGTACGAAACACTAATTGATGATCTTCAAGTAATTTAAAGCAGCAATTAAACTTGACTAAATTCCATTGTATTTTTATAGTTCCTTACCCTCCTGGGGCATATCCAGCCTTTGTATAGTCCGTACATTTAATTAGGTAAAAATGCAGTTAAGTGTTAGCCAATTCACTCATTTGCACAACCGTTATCATAAAAACAGATGTTTTTCTACTCTGTAGAGAACACCCTTCATAGCTCCTAGTGGTACAGGTTTTATTATTTTTATTTTTATTTTAGCAAGTAGTATCAAACTTTTATAGAATAATTAGAGTTTTATCTACATGTTTACTTTTGTGAAATATTTTTTTATTATTTTCAGAATATCAATGCATAGTTTACTTGAATTAAAATAAATGGTTTTCCTTGCTATAAATCTAGTAGTGTGGTGTATAAAAGAATCTGTTGAAGGGATATTATTTTATTTATAAATCATAAAATAACCCTTTTGTCCGCTTTTCCAAAACAGGTTATTTGCAGCGGGTAAACCTGTTATATTACTTGAAGGTAAAATAACCGGAAAAAACCGATGACTGTTTTTTTTTCCTCACAAAAAGAGACCCGTTAACTACACAGTACAAATTCATAAAATTTGGACCAGTCTATTCCATATTAAGCGTTTTTTTATGCTCTATATAAATAACTGGTCAATGGACAGCTATTGTTGTTAGTTATATCATAAATAAAATTAAAAAAAAAAACTATGCATCATTTGAATCTCAAATGAATTATATATCAACTCTTCCATCACTAGGTTTTAACTTTTTTGATGGTTAATGTAATAAGGACACAAACATTAATAAGAAAAGAGGTTTAATTGTTTAGAATCCTAACTTGCTGGATAAAAATATTTGTATCTTTTATGATCATCAAATGCAGTTTGATTTAGTGTCAGTCAGTATAACCTGACCAATATCGCCAAGCTGTGCTTTGAAGAATATTGTTTGCTCACCCGAGAAATCATGAAATTCCGATAATCTTAATGGTAAATCCAATTGTTAAAAAGCTAATAACGCTGGTGGTAATTTCAAATTTAATTCATCCAAAGTCATCTATAGAAGAAGTCAGTGATTTTGATTCTTTTTGTGATTGTTGCAATGGTGTCAAGATACGTTTCGAATTCCTTTCTAGATTAATCCTCAATGCTAGCAGTCTCGACAGTGCCTTCGCCGGCTTAGACTTGAGAGTGAATAAGCATAAATTATAATTAATGAAGATTGTTATGGCATGTGCCAAGTACTCCACATTGATATATATCTCCTCAGGGAAAAAGGAGGCGATATCAGTTACGCCAATTAAATGCCGTATATCTGCGATTGACTTTTCAATACTAATAGTTGTCTCTAAGGCGTTGGTCTCCCAAGGACGTGATATCGACATTGGGATTTGCATGTATATGAATGCAACAGCTGGGCTGTAAAGGCGTGTAGCATTGACACCTATGACATTCTAACATAATGTCAGAGCATTAATGCTAATGTTCATGGGCGTCGTGGAGGATTGAGTTCTGGCTAATGCTCTGTTTAGGACAATGGGCTAGTCACAATTCCAAAATGGTTATTAATTTCGGTTTTCTCTTTTCAACTGTCCCAACCCGGCGGTTGGAAATTCATATTTAACCAACTTAACAAATATTACTTTGAAAAATACTCTAGGAAGTAAGCTGAATAAATAGGAAACACACCCCAACTTGACGTTCGTAACCGTTGAAGGGTCGGTCAAAATATTAGTAGCAGCAAACGTTTTGACCATTTATAATGTAATGGTCTGTTTCGTGGAGTTATCAATACAGTTGCATTGACCATAATTGCATAAAAACAATGACGTTGTAACTTGATCATGGATAATTTCGTGTGAAATTCATTCCGTGATAAAACCTTTTCATTACATTGTTGTTGTTTTTTTTATAAAATTCTACAGTAATATAAATTCTGTGCGTAGGTAGAGGAAATCATGTCCACAAAATATGTTATAATTCAGGTATATCGTGATGAATATCATAAATACTGTGATAAAATTATCTTGTTTATTGATAAACATCAAAGTTACAGCCAAATTTCTGACCGATCCCACAATTAGTACAGCACTGTTTTGAAGAAAATATGTTGTGTAATTCCTCTATCCATTAGAAATTGTTCTCTACAATTAGGCTGGAGAAGGATTATTACTGTAGGAATGAGGGGCATGGGACTGGAGAAAGGATTGCTTAAATTAGAACACCAGCTTCGCTTTAAAGTACTTTCAAAACTATTTTTATCTGTCATGCAGTGCTAATCATTCGTCTTAGTTATGGCATTCTACAACATTATTCAAATATTTAATTTTTCAATTAAAACCAATTGGCTGAATATTATAAAAAAATCGTATGGTCCTATCCTTCACAATTTCACAGTGTAATTCATAATAAAAATTATCGAAACATTTATAATGAAAAAAATTTAATTTTAATGACATCAAGGTATTACACAATGTCCTGCCAAGTGAGCTCACTCCCATTAATTATTTTAAGTTTATTATTTTTTCCAATAAAATGAATATATGGATTATGTTAATATAAGGATTATAGTATGCTACTTCTTATACATCTTAATATAATCTTAATTATAATACATCATTATAACGATTATACTAAACGTACTATCACATCATAATAACGAAGAATTTTATTGTTCATTATCAAATAATTTTTGATTTCTCAAGGAAGTGCATTATTTATATTTAATTGCCTACTTATATAATTACGACCCATGAAGGTTTTTGGCTTCAGTACAAGGTAGAGAGTAAACCGTCGTGCCTAAACTATCAGTTATGCAGGGTACTGATATGACCTGGATCACACACCAGGTTGGATTGGGTGAGCCACGGGAGGGTCTCTAAATCTTACAGGGTTCACCTATGGCTGTTAAAAGATTAAGAGCTTACCTGCCATAGCTTGATTTGAACCCGTGACCTTCAGCACAGAAAAACAGCTCTCAAGCGACAGACCAACAGACAAAAATTTCTTTTCGAAGAAATAAGAAGTAATCAATTCTGTATAAACATAGGTATTCGCAGAGGGTGCGAATATCTATGTTTATTCTTTAATATGGCATAGTATTGTATAACTATGGTATGAAATTTGTATATAAATTGATTCAGTGCTAGGAAATGTATTTTCATGCCCGTTTATTTCTTCTGCCTCCGACATTTTGATTTTTAATTTAGTTAGAAGAAGCTGATTGGCTTAGTGAGAAGAGCACTGAGATCATGTGCAGAAGTTAACATGTTGAAATCCGACTGTGGTGTATAGATTATATAATCTATAAAAACCACGGATGAACCATGTGATATTTTCAGACCCTTCGGGAGCTCACCCAGCCTCGATAATGCAGGTACTCTGGACAACTCGTGGTTGAGCAAGATCTCGGACAAATCACCTCCCTACACCGTTGTCTTAGAAACAATACAATCTCTACCATGTTCTGAACTCAAGTTCCTTCATAGAAGTTGTTTTTGTTTTTTTAATATATTTCTGATGTATATATAGACATATTCTTTTTTATAATTGTATATTGGCGTGTAGACATTTTAATCACCAATCAATTAGTGATTTAAATAAAATTAACATGCATATGAATACATATTTTGGTTAAACAGTTGGATACATATTTTGGTATGTTTTTTTCGATCAAATATCTTGCTGAATATATTACAAACTGAAATTAAATTTTTGGATGAGGATACCCAAGATATGAGAAGACCAAGAGGTTGTGGAAGGCGGTAGCCCTGGGATGGCCGAGCTCGAGGAACAGGTTCTGACCAATTAAAATGTTTTCGGCCTCCGTGCGGAAGCCGCTGCTCTTTTTCAGTTGCTCCCTTAACCTATCTGCTCAGGTCTCTCTCGGTTTTTTTCTTCTCAGCGTCGTCTCTTATGGTCAAGGGAGGACGCGGTGCATCCATCACCCGCCGCAGATAGGAGCTCGGATATTTTCGATAATTTTCTCTTGATTTTTTTCTCCAAATAAGCTAAAAGGGACTACACCACAAGTGTGCTCTAACGAGTTATCTTCAACTGAGTAATTTATATTTATTCAAAGATGGCCGAATCAGCTACTCATCTTTTCAAAGAAATTGCAAATTTCGGTTTAGCTTAACTCACGCCAGTCCTACAAGTGTCATGTTTCCTTATACAACCAACTTCACACGCAAAAAAACTAAAAAATTGGGCATCAAGATGAACTTTCAACGCCAAATAATTCCACCATACCACCATTTTTATAAGCATCTCTTGTTAAGGTTGACAAAATCTCTGGCTTTTAAAACCAAAAATATGCTGATCTCTTAATTTTTTAGTGCCTAACCATCCTCTCATAAGTCATAAGGTAGATTTAGTACTGTGATATTAGTCAGATTTTTTCATCTTTCGAAGCAGGTCAACGGCTATGAATGAACACATGGCCATAACTTTTTGTCCAGATTTACGAGTTTGAGGAGCCATAAAGACGCCACCGAGTTTTAAGCCGTACTTCAAGCAGCTAGTTCCTCAGCTTCTATTTTATTTTATTTTTTTGGTCAGCGTTCGTTATGGGATTTGGTAACTTTGACGCTTGTTAGTTAGGTCTAAAGAAATAGCTTCTTAACGGTATACAAGGATGTAGATTTTTAGTAGATGTTAAGATGTTTAAGTAATGAATGAAATGTTGCTTACGTATAGAAAACATTCTCGGCAATTACATGGCTGGTGTGTTCACTTGCGAGGAGGACACACTTTTGCTGACTCCGGGAAGATTATTACAATGTAGTTTATAGAGGAGTAATGGTTAATATTATGAAATCCCACTTGGTTAGACATTTCTAAAACTGCATTGTCTTCAATGATAATCAATTGTATATTAGTCATCCCCTAACTAATCCTTCAGCCCAGAGTGGACTTTGGCTTCCCTGACAATATTAAACCAGTTCCCTCTGCACAGTGCTAGGGGTTTTTATATTTCGTACAGCGAGTTCTGTATGTCGTTCCTTTTTCATATCCTGGAGCCACCGTCTCCATGGTCTTCCCCTCTTCCTTCTAATCAAGTATGATCTTTTTATGAGCTCTGGTATCTACCATACTAAGTACATGGCCCAATTATCCTATAATAACTTCATCCAACGAACAAAAGAGCAAATCAACTTTTACGAAGAGTCAAATTGATTCCTCTTACTTGATTTGCGGATAATATAGAGCCCGTAAAGTTACATGTTACTAAATTTCTTTATTGTTTTATGATGTAATCTTTTGTAAAGAATTTTATTATATGAGTAGCTATCCTGGCTCTTGTTTGTTTTAGGTTCTCTTCCAGATATTTTTATTTTTGTAGGTCGAGAGAGGTTCTGGGAGCTTTCCTGGTAAGGGAGGAACTAGAACACATCACCAGCTCAAGATAATCTCAACCAAAAATATTACTGATGATAGTAAATAAGATATTCTGCACCGAAAAAATAACTTCACTTCTAAAATTTGCACATCTTCAACATGACTACTTCACAAACAGCCAAAAGATTTAGAACGACTTTGAACAATCGAATTCCAGAAAAAAATCACAAATTCCATATTTTTATATTTTCTTTATTGTTCACCTCAGTTATCACTTCGCTATTTTATTACTGAAAGATTTTGACGTTTTTATTTCTTTAGTAAATTCTTTCTCCAGTTTTGCAGTGGCTGCTTCATTCATTGTCCTGCAATCTGGCTTTCTGGAATCTTTCCACTACTAAAGGATTGAATCCTTCATCATATATTTTCCGTCCCACCGCAAACCCGTACTTAGGTAATTATTCATTATTCTTATCTCATTACTTTCGCATCGTCTACTCCATCTGCTATTGACATACATTTTCCATTTATAAGCCTTGGTTTTAACCATCTATTTACACAAATACCTAATAACATTAGCCTTCAACAGTTTTAAGAATTAGGCGCATACGTTTTCGTATAATTTGTTTTATTGAATTTTCTCGATTTTATTAATTTTTTAATTATAATTTTTAAACGAGTCTAAGTTAGCTTATAATTACACTATTTTAGAGGGCTATTCCACAAAATAGTGTAATTAGTGGCTATTCCACTAGTGGGAGTAAAGGATCACTGAGGAGACCAAGGTCTTGCAAGGACCATATTAATATATAATCTGCGTTAGATAGAAAGATAGATAGATTCCATAAAATACATTAAGCTCATATTATAATAATAAACCTGCACTCTGAAATTCGAACTTATTCCAGCTAGTTCCACCTTACCTGCTGTTCACTAAACTCCCTGATATGCCATAAGTGAATACTCTTAAAAAAAACTTTATTATCAGCGGGGGGTGGAGACCTTCAGAAAGTGGTATATCGATAAGGTGCCTCCTCCCGAAAATCAATCTCTCCATGTGTCAGGGGATGTCACCCCCTATCCCCGCCCACATCATGGCACCCCTGGCAGGAGGTACTCCCGATGTTCGGGGGTCTCTCGTTCAGGTGGATCTGGGAGAGGATTCCCGTCAGGGGCAGGTAATTGGACGGAAGCCCTTCAAGATCACCGGGTGTCAGCTTAAACCGTGTTTATTTGCTTTTGTTGGCGTAAAAGAGGGCCGATACCCTCCCTGAGTGCGGAATACAATCCCACCGAGTTTATTTACTGACGCCTGTTATTTATGATAATTCTATCAGCTCGTCGATCTTATCTTTTAATAATCTAAAGAAAATAATTCTGGAATTACATTAAGATTTAGACTCGACGGGGCATGTCCTACTTTTTTTCTTTAATTAGACTTGATTCATTATAACATTATATAATCTAACTCATCACTTGATAAATGTAATTGCTTAATTAGATTAAAATCAGCATACTAGTTATCTTTTCCTTTTTTTTTTATAAATGTGACTGTGATAAAAAATTCGTCAAGGGATTCCGTACTAATTACAGATATAAACAACATCATGACTGGAACTTTATTTATTCATAGTTCATAGTATAGTTCATTGTAAACCTGTAAATAATTAATCAATAATAAAACTTCCTATTATATAGTTGCTATTATAGACATTTATTTTATTATTGTGCCAGCAAATTCCACAATTTGATAAAAAGGCTCAGTCACAAGTATATTTGTACATCAGAAATCTATCTATAATTTATTAATAATACAAATACGTAGAATTAAATATTTTGTATTTATGAATGCAATATATATTATGAAATGCTCTTTGCTGCATTATGTTCTAATATTATTTGATTGGATCCAGTTACATTGTTTATAATGAAATTATTTATTATACTGTACTGTTATTTTTATTTTTATATTGTCCCAGACATTTATGTTTGCTCTTAAAACTATCAATATTATTATTTATTTTATTAGCACATTTCTACTATTTTAAAAGATACAGTCTTTTAAGTCTTATACACCCCCAAAAATATAAAATAATAAGAATATTATCTCATCTCCGTATTCAGTGCTCAATGATGATAATCATGATGAAATTCATATTCTGTTTAGACAACTGAACTGATTATTATTAATTTAGGAATGTAGAAAATACAGGAGTTAAATTTTCGTTTAATACTTTAATTTTCAAGTCTATCTACGAGGGCAAATAACAATAACAAAAAATTGCTAGCTATTCTAATTATAACATTCGACATAGTAATGGAATATGATACCTACACATAATATTTTAATTAAAAAATATTAATTTCTTGTTATTAAGACACTTGATGACGAATTATTTTACATAACTTATTTCTTTATTTATTTGATTTTCTTTAACGCCGCTTCGACTGCTGAGGCCATTACCGACGACTGCTCTTATTATATTTCTTTTATTAAATTTTTGAGTTTTACCTACATCAAAGTCCTCTGTACTTCATTATTCTTTTTGAAGGGTTGGCACGTTTCAATGTCCAAATTTGGTCTTTCTATTTGATGCTTCTTGCATTCAATTAGATGCTTTACGATAATTTGTACATTGTTACAGCTTTGGCAGGTTGGGTGGTACTGATTTTTATAAAATAGGGAATATATATATATATATAATATTTAGATCTTGAGTTTCAGTCTTTTATTTCTTTATTAATTTCTCAGGCGACGTTTCGAGACTAGGTTAGTCTCATATTCGTGCCAAGTTCTAAAGTATACCAATATAACACTTTATAAACTAAAGTATATGTATACATAAAGTATATATATAAAGTATATTCTTAAAATATAATATATATATATATATGTGTGAAGAATGCACAATATTGATATGTTATAAATAAAATTATTGAAGCTCTATTTTTAGCCCAATTTGATTATTTTGTTACCCGTCAATAATAATAGGGACTGTCATTTTTTCAATTACAATTTTCAAAAGTCTAGAATCCAATTAAGCATACATTAATCAAAAATGATTTTTTTTTTTTTTTTTTTTAGGAAAGTTGATACGATTCTTACATTTCCTGTTTTACAACATGACAATTTGTAATCCTATGGCTAAAATTGATTTCGATCAATGCTAAATTGAAACAAGGCCTTTAATAAGATGATTTTCTCAATAAATAATATTTATTAGCTGAGGCAATTGACTACCGGTCGGACAACAAGGACGCCATTCTATTAACAACTGCAGATACCTTGCATAAGTATGATTTATCCATGGCATAAATAAAGTTTTCTGTATGAAACGTGTTATTAAAAGCCGTAATCGATAAATATAAAAAGCCTAATATATAATATTTATGTTTCGGATCAGTTTGAGTTGCGCAAGAGCTCAGAGGCTAGATCCAATCTCTTTGAGCCGAGATAAGCGAAGGAGATACCTGTAATCTATGAGATAGATAACACTAACTGCCTCCTCATACACTTAGATTATCATAAATCATACAACTTAGTGTGGGTGGGATCTCTCTAGGCTGTCCCGAAGTAGATGTTTAAAGTAATTCAGATATCAAGGGATATATATGACCAATGTATTTTAAAAAAAATGTTTTCTATTAATATATCAGTTAGAAAGAAGTTTAAATATTATAAACAAATGACCTGTGAGTAGAAATAGGAGACTGGCTGATTTGCTAGGAATCAATCTCGAAATTACTCTGAAAAATCCCTATTTACAAATTATATTATCGAGTTACTGTAAATTGTCGCTTATTATATTTAATGAATATAATACTTATAAATGAATTATACCATAATGTAATTTATACTTTATTTATTGCAGACCAGGCAAGTACAAGGACCTATTATGGCAGCACTATTGTACCAACCCCATGGGTTGGAGAGGTTGCCACCCTTTACCAACCGGAGTGAGAACGACAAAATTTCTTTCAGAGACCACCGCAAAATGAATATTAACTCACCGATGTGAGGGTTGAGCCCATATTGTGTTCCTAAACGATTCTCTAGCTGTACTTAAATTATAGTTTATATATATTCAAAAGCCTAAATTGTATTTTTTATTTGTTTAGACTTCTTTAATCGTTATCGTGTACTTATTGGATCAAACGTCTGCGTTTATTACCTATTATAATGTATAATATCAGCATCTACTACCCATGTCAGTGGTTAATTCGATATTTTGTCCAGAGAGAGTTAACTGTATTTTAAGAAGCGGAATCGTATCATTCTTACAGTTCTGGGCTTGAAGTGGAGTTATAATATTAGATATGACTCCTTTTCAAGTCAATGCCTAATTTGTCTAAATTAGGCATTGACTTGAAAAGGAGTCATATCTTAACACAACACTTTCCACGACTAAAATAACACGATTTCACTTCCTTATGTACAACATTCTCATTTTGGAAAAAAATCTACTATCACCGTTGATAGTATGAATTTATAAATGTATTAAGTTTTGGTTGAAATACTATTTTGTTATTTTTTTTTTTTTATAGATATGAAACTAATATTTTTTTTAGATAAATCATTAATTGAACCAATCACATATAATTCATCAGATTAATTGTTATTATATAATTAATTTATATAATAACAATTAATATAGTTAAGAAATAAAATAATCTTAAGCTTATTGAATGTTCAAGTTTGTCTCTCAGTCGATATAAAAACACAATTAAAATTTAATATAACATAATAATAAACGCTAATATTATTTAAATGAATAATAACTGAGTTAAATCGAAAATTTTGTTTCAATAACAGCTATTCCAATATCTTAACTGATTATTTATTTTTTTTTTAGTAAATTGAAATTCAATGAATTTGGGACTGATTATATAAAAGCAATGTAGTAAATAAAACATCTTATGTTATTTTATAATTATTGTTGTTTAAAATATAATAATTAATTTAGGTTTTATATCTATTAGGCTATCGTAAAAGTATTATAAAGGTAATTTTTATCAACTCAGTTGATTGTGTATTATAATCCAATCAGCATTGTCAAAAATGTAATTTTTATTTACTTGGGTTGATATTATTTTGTTTTGTATAAATTAAAAAAATTATTTATCTATAGACTTACTCGCAGCACACAATGTTTATCATTGTCCATTTTAAATTAAACGACTACTTAGTTTTTACTAAATAAACATTTTATATTAAAAACTAAAAGTATCTTTAAACTAACCATAATGAAACTTTTTTTACAACAGAACACCATTTAATAAAGATATTTTTCATGTTTTTTTTATTTAATATTTAAAATTAATTTAACGTAACACATTATTATTTAATAATCGATAGCTTATAAGTACTTATAAACAATCAAGTCAAAAATGAAAATGATCCTTAATGAAAAGTCGACTATGTTGAATGTCACCCACAATTATGTGAGTTAATCATTTAAATAGATTATCATCTTCAAGTCGAAAAAAATATGGGGAAAAAGCTTGAAGGGAGAAAAAAAAAACCCTGGAATTTTATTACATGTATTTTTGTAAAAAATAAAATAAAATGAATATAAACCATTAACGGAATGAAGGTTGGGTTAACGGCCGAACGAAAACCTGCTTGGCCTGAGTGACGTAATCTTTTTGAGGATTTGGATCCCGTAATGAAAAGAGCCCCTTCTACACTTCACCAATATTATCGACTCATTAATAATGTTTAATAATTTAAAATAACTTTATGAAATTATTGCTGTATAATTGTCGACCAACCTAGATTGATAATAATAATTATTGATTGTTAACTTTATTGTACAGACAGTTGATAGTTGACTTCGGAAGCATTTTATGTTAAATTGTTAAAGCATAATTTTATTTAAATGAATTGTATGAGCTGTTATTTTTGAAATTGGTATGAATCCATTTATTCATGTATAGACGAGCTATTTAATGGTTTGCATTTGAATAAATTTAAAATATGGTTATGCTTTTACCAATTAGCACTTAGCAAAAAGCGATTTTTTAACACCATACAAATGTGTTAAATTTTATTTAAATACTTTTATTTCAAAACTAATAATCATTAAAACTACTTTTTTTATTAACATCTTCTTGAATATCTTGTAAACTAATTATTTATTATTTGTATTTGTTAGTTTGGTTTTTTGTTTAGTGAATTAAAATTGAATGAATTCGGCCCTGATTTTTCTTAAGATTTCAGTTTCCAATCTCGTTTTCAGTTTGAATACATACATACTTTTCGAATAGATTAAAATACTACACATAAAAGCTCAAAATACCACCCGATGTTAGAGAAGCACTTAGAGACAACAAATCTGAAATCGACAAACTGGTGAAATTCATTACAAACTGTAAATTAATAACCAATATTTGATAATCCATTGCCCTTACTAAGATGCATTTGTGGTTTTTCCCCCATTGTATTATCTCCTTATTATATATATATTTTTTATTTATATCTTTTTTTCTCTTTTTTTTTAAAAAGATAAATAATTATAAAAATCAAAAACCTACAGCCATTGATGACCCTAGAATTTTACTCCTCCTAGCAACAACAAACAAACGAACAATAATAGATTGAAAACCAAATATTAAAATTTGTTTAGGAGAATGGAGATAGTTGGGGGGTGCAGTAAAAAAAAACACCAAATAAGTCAAGACATTTTTATTTGTGCCGACCTTTCGATCTACTTTGTAGTTCATCTTCAGGACTAATGAGAGAGGCGGCTGGGTGAACTGTGTATCTGACAATCAATCCATTGTCATAATTGACAATCCATCGAAACGTCGGCACAAATAAAAATAAATCTTGACTTATTTGGTGTTTTTTTGACTGCACCCCCCCAACTATCTCCATTCTCCATTGTATCATCCAGTCAACTATTTTCCTCTCTAAAATTTGTTTTGATATCATTTAATAAATAAAGAAAACCTACTACAACTAAGGACCTTTGGTGTGTATAGTACATGGTAGAGACTGTACTGTTTCTTGGATAGGTATTGTGCAGAGAAGGTGATTTGTTCCAGATCTTCTCTCAACCGCCATATTTTTCGCTTTAAGAGTATCCACTTTATAGAGGCTGGGTGAGCCCCGGAAAGTCTGTTAATTCCAAAGGGTTCCTCTGTGGCTGTATCCAGACTAAATAATTCACCTTCCAAAGATGGATTTGAACTCTGCTCAAATTATCCCCATCCCCATTGTATAAATAGCCAGATGTTTCGTTAATTAAGGTTAAAAAAAAAACAACGATATTAATACAAATCTGAGATATCTGCATCTTAACAACCGCCAGAAAAGATAAAGTTGTAAAATTGGTAAACAAATTTAGAATGAATATTTCAGATCGGAAGAAATTAAAATTTAAAAATCGCTTTGGATTTAGAGCAGGTAATCGGATAAAACATTTTGCCATTCGCTGAGGAAAATCCGCTTGTGACAAATTACGGGTACGCTGATAATGCAGATGAGCTTTTAGGTCGACACCTCGACCAATTTGCGTAAAACACAAAAATTCCATTAAATATTGTACCCGCCAGTTCTGCCTTTGATTGCGCAAAACGCTTGAAAAAACATCAAAATCGTGCGTATTACTCGTATTATAATCTAAATTAATAATTTAAATAATATCCATTTTCAGTAATGTTTGAAAAGATAAAGAAATTTCTTTCATTTTCTTTATAATTATATTATACATATATTTGTGAAGTAAGACTTAATCGACTATTGTTGACACAATATATTTTTTTTAAACGTTGCATACTTCATACACTCATAAAATCGGCTGAAATATATAATAAAACAATCGTAAAATATGGAATGAATAAATTTTAAAAAAAATATTGTAGTCACTAATTTTATGGACTCAATTAATTTTATTTTTATAACATTATGAACCAATTTTAAAGTAATGAAGCTGGGATTTGGTTATATACTATTCACTTGAGAGAATATTTAAAATTTTATTATTTATTACTTAATAATATTCACATTAATCTACAGCTATATTTTAATAGAATTGTTCCTTAATTCATATTATAATAACAGATGAAGTATTACAGACCGCAGGCAGGAATACTATAACTTTTTAATAATTCTCATGATTGATTTTATAATTGGAATGTGGTTATGTTAATTTTTATTTCAATGATTATTCTCTGTTATTGTACTTTCTTAAAACATTCTTGTGAAATAGTTGAGTAACAGTTTATAACGAACTATCAAGTTAAGGTCGAGTTAAAGCCAATTTCACATTATATACCTACAATGACATTGCAGAAGCATAAAAAAATTGAATATACAATTACTGTTCCCACAAACAGAAAATGAATTGTATGAAAATAGCAATTTAATTTTAAAGTCATTTACTATTTCACTATTTTCCTGAGTAGCGTTCTAAATTCATAGTCTGGTTTAAAAGCCTGACTACTTATTTATTAAAAGTAAAGTTTTTTCCGGGCTTTTACAGCCTTTGGTCACGTGCCAAAACCCAGAACATTTTGTCGCCAATACTCTCGGCCTTCCCAATCCCCCTCCGCCAAGCCTCTTGCTGCGTAAAGTTAATAATATTCGATAGTGAACATGATTATGTACTTACATTAACATTATGCTGGTATGATAAGAACGTTTACCAAAAGATTATTACAATAAATTATTTTTGATTATGATACTAAATATAATATAATAAATATGCAATCAGTTTATTTTATTTCAAAGGCCACTGACTAATTATTGATTCCACTGGCATGTGAATTGTTTTAAATTAGTAATCATTTATTAAAATCGAGATAATTGAAATGATTGTTTGAATTTTTAATAATTTAAAAAATACTTTAATTAAGATATTAATATCCGACTTTATTTTGCCTAATCATATCTCAAACACTAATTATTTTTTTATGATGAATTAGCACTACTGAAATATTTGATTTATTAAGTAGTAACTGATATTTAAACTCAGTTTTAAAATTAATGTTTGAAGTCAAAAATAAAAAGAATCATTATTGAAAGATTTTAAAACATTATACAAAGAACAGTAGCTCATACACAATAATACTAATTAAAATTTGAATTCCTCATTTTTGAAAATGGATTCAGGTTATTAAAATTGTTATATATATATTATATAAATATTACTAAAACAGATAAATGCGATGATAATTATACGGTAGATAATACCTTCATTAAATTAAAACCGAGATCAATAGAACTGGAACTTAAAAAAACAAATGAAAATCACTCGATTTGTTAAATAAAAAAATTACGTACGATTAAATGGGAAAAATTCAAAATAAATTAAATAGATTATAATTGTAATTAGATATATTATCATATTATAAAATAATGATATAAATGAATTATACTAAAACAGTTAAATGATTATTATATTATATGATTAGTATTATGCAATTGTGATTATTATATAGCAGTTATGGGCATTTAATATTCGCGTTAGATTAAAACCACAGATCAATGGAACTGTAAGTTAAAAAAAAAAAACGTAAACTATTAAGATAAAATAAATAACAGAAAATCAGATGTAATAAATAAATTCAAAATATATCTTGTTTTAAAACTCAAACTCAAAAATAAAAAATGTATTCGTTAATCGCTAAGGAATTCAACGACACGGATCTCAGAAAGCTTTCAAAATGGAATATCTTTTCGGGGAAGAAAATGATCCGGATGAAGTTCAAAGAATTAATTCCGTAAAAAGTGACAAAATATTTATAAAACGTTAAGGAAGCATCGACCTCCACCGTACTACTTTCTTTCTCATATTTATATATATTCAACAAGACTATGCCTTTTATTATCCAGTTCCAGGTTAGACTGGACCCTTTCGAACGGACACCCCAGCTGAGCGGACAATGAAGGACAGAGGCTCGGATGAGACAGAGATTTGATGATTCACTGGCGAGGGTGGTGCATTATGGCGCCGGGGGCGGTCCTGCCATTTCGGCCATACTTTCCGCCGCCACCCCCAGCCATGTGTGCACCTCCTCTACCTCATGTTTCTTCTGTATCTACTCTTTTGTTTGTCGAATAGTTTGCTTTGTTTTATTGTTATTGTATGTTTTTTGTTTACAGTTATCTGTGCCTAGTGATCCCCTTGTGATGTTTCAGTCGAGAGAAAAATCTCGGGTACGACGAGCACTAACTAAAATGTATTCTGGTTGGGAGTTAGTAGTGCATCCTTAGTTAAGTTCGGAAAATAAATTTTAAAACAGTCGATAACAATTTTTGAAGCTTTCCGATAGTAAATAATTTGACGTTTTCCCCCTTTTTTGCATATGATTATTGTAATTTAAAAAATGAAAAAGAGAAAGGCATATAAAAAAAGGGTTTAATAAAATAAAAATGTTTTAACTTGCATTTAACCAATTTAAATATATATACTATATATATATATATAGATATAGATATTTTATAAAAATAACATAATTGCCTGAATCTCAAAAAAGAAGGATATTAAGGTCTAGAATTTAATCAAAATTTTCTTGATTTACAAGAAAAACAATTTTGTCAACTCAAGTTGTATTCTCGTCATGAAAGTCATAAAGCAAATAAAACAATAAAAATAAATAAACGATATTTATGTAAATTATTTTTCAATATGAATTTAGATTTGGTATCATGTCCAAAGAGTAGAGGTGCTAGTTAAGGTCAAATGATTAAAACAATAAATTGTGATATTTCAAAAAAATAAAAAACTGGTCCAATTAATTACTGTTCTACCGGAATAATCATTCGGGTTTAGATCAATGGATGCTTCTGTTTAGTAAATACTTTTAAATAGTTCACTTTTTACACTATATAATTTATGGAACGGTTATATAATCATATCTTAATGATATTTAGGGATTGATTTATGTTTTAAGCCCTCGTAAAATCATTACAATATAATAAACTCTTATATACGTATAACATAATAATTGTTTATTTATTTGCTAATTTTTCGTTTTACTTTTGTATTATTTCACTTATTATAAAGTTTTCACTAAACCTCTTCTCTATATCACGAAATCTCTTTGTTTTAAAAAATATTTTAGTTTCATTATGAAGGCCTTTTAAGAGAACGAATACAAAACTAACGAATGTTTCTAGATGTTGATATATCTTATACACTATTTAATTTAATAGAGCCATAATTTTTTATAAAACAAAATGAACACTATTTTAGTGTAAATACGATAAAACCGTCGAAATGCGTGATGTCAATGGACTCATGTCATGACAATAAATGGAATTTTATTCTTCAAGTCAAGCCAATAAATAGATTCTTTTTTATTTAAGTTTATAAATATGTTAAGACTGTGGAAATATTCCAACGAAAAGCCCTTAAGTCTCCAAAACAAAGACAGAAATTGAAAATATCTGTCCAAGGACATATTTTCAATTTCTGTTTTTGTTTTGGAGCCTTAAGAGCTTTTCGTTGGAATTTTTCCACGATCTTAACATTTATGTAAGGTCTCTTTTTACCTTTCCCTTTTCAATATTTATAAATATGCTTACTTATAAATAAATAAACTATAATTTAAAATAGTTTCTTATTCTTATAATTTATTATTCAAACCCTCTGTATTGGTTTACTGAGCCAGCTAAGGAAAATTTATTTGCTTCGTCTGACTTCTTATTTAAATGCTATAAATTTACAGTTTAATTATTTATGGCCTCTTTTATGACCATGTCCGGCCATTGTGCCAATACATAAGTTCTTTATGATTTATTTAGAAATATAGCGATTATCCCATGAAAAAGTGCTGCACAGTCATCGGCTTAACGAATATCATTTTCGCGGCAGTTGTTCGAGTTTATTTCGAAATAATTAAATGTTTGAAAATTGATATTTTATTTTACCATCAGCACATTATTTTTTTATGAGAGTAATAAAACGACTAAGGTAATCCCAATAAATATTTCTATACCAGATTTTTGTTTACCCTAGTAAAAATAAAAACTCTAAAGAATGAATGGATTTTTAAAATTTAATAATGATTATTGGTTTCATCATTAGTGATTATCTAGCCATCTTGAATTACTCATTTTTTTCATTAAAAAATGAATAACTATTTACAATATTTTATTAAATCATTTACATTTAAAATTTTGCTGTTGTTGAGCTAGAATAGGGATGATTGATATAAAAAAAAAAGTATAACTATAAAATTATTCAGCTCTTTTTAAAAAAAGTTTGACCCACAAAAATAAAATGAACAAGGGCAATAATTTTTTTTTAATAAGATAACATATTCCAAAAATTTTAATAGTGTAGATTCAATTTTGTATGAATGTTTAAAAATCCTCAGAGTGCTTAGGCGGTAGATGAGGATACAAATTTATGATGAAGATGAATGTTTAAAACGGGTAATTGTACAGTTTATTCTGTTTGAAATTAATCGAATTTCAGTTTATGTTTTTTGGAAGAAATTATAAAAAATTGTAATTTCCGTAAGATTAAATATAGAAAGCACAAAGCAATTACTTACATTTTCAAATATATTTAAGTACAAGCAAGACTTATTAATTAAGTGCGCTGTAATTAACTAAACCAACTCTTGTGCTTGAAAATAATTTTATAATATGTAATTAAATAAATTATGAAAATTGTGGCATTAAAATACTGTTTAATAAGTAATGCAGTGAAGTGATCTGCTTAACTATCATAAATTTTTAGAATGAATTAATATGATAATAAATATATATGACTTTTCACATTTTATATTATCTAGAAGTGTCAAAATCAACGCTGTTCAGTTATCTGTCTTTTATCGTAATTTAATATTTTATTTTATTTTAAAAAATTGCTAAAAATAATCCAAATTAAAGCAATATATTTGTATAAAAATATTATTTCTAATACAACAGAAATATATGCAATTAAATCAAGAAGAAAATCTCAACGTCGCAGATGATACTACAACTGGGGCAGTAAGTTAGTACAGCTAATGAATCGGGTGTTATGATAGGGCAGTGCCGTTCCCGCTTCGACCACCAAGGCTAAGTCCTCGGGAGACTTTAGGGGGACTTCGTAGTCTGGTCGGGGGTTAGTGGGGGCTTAGCGGGCGAGGGTCAATGTCGGAACGTAGAAATAATATAATATATTATAATAACGCTGTAATGGATAATATAAATATTTTTTATGGAATATCAACGAGCCACCAAAAATAAATATATATTTTTAAAAATATGTCATTAAATAAAAAGTTTATATGAAAACTTTAGTAATGGTTGTTTAGATTTCGTACTAATTGCTTTATAGGTTAATTTTTTAACCTGGAGTTTCAACATATGCACGATATTCGTGTACTTGAAATTTGCGGTATGGTATAATCAATGTATATAATGTGAGTGATATTATTTAATTCAATAATTTAATTAATAATTTATTATCTTTATATAATATTATTTATTATATTATAAATTAATTATCTAATAATGTTAAAAAGGTATAGTTGAGAAATAAGATAACTTTTGTTAACCAACATACTTATTCATACTTTTATCATAGTATATTATTTATCATAGTAATTATTTGAGTACACGCCAGGCATTTTTTATATGCCTAAAAAGTTATAATCGTCCAATTACAATATTTGCTAATATATTTAAATTTTAGTGTTTAAAAAGTGTTAGAGTAAATTTTAGTTAATTTATATATTTACTGCCACAATTAAGTCGGAATATGTTGTATTGCAATTTTTAGAACAATATTATATACGAAGAAAATTCATATAGAATATTAAATGGTTATTTATGAATATTTTAAGTATTATTTTTCTAATTAAACACAACACTTTGCCTTCACTTCACAATAAACTGATCACTTCCTCTATGAGACTTCGTCGCACAATTGAAACAAGTCATTTAGTGGATTCTTCTGCTCTATAAAACCGTGTTTCCAGTGCCTAAGAAGCGAAACATACATCGGATCAAGACCTATGTGCTCCAGGAACATCTGCGAACTAAAGCTTCCGAAGATGGCTGGAAGCTATTAGCATACTCCAAGGGCCGTTCCCACGGCAGTCGGAGGATGTAGGCCCTTCAAGGTGAATATTGATTCTGAAGGGACACAGCGACAAACACTTCCGATCAGCATAACAAAAAAGTGGCTATGTAAATGCTTGCGGTACCCAGGTCAGTCGTAGAACCGGAAGGGTTTAAGCTGTGTGAAAAAGTACTCGGAGAAATATTCAAGAGATTATCGTAGCCTTAACGGCACACCTTGTTATGTACATACATATACATATATATGTATATGTATCCAGCAATCTTTGATATGTAGGTATACATGTATTCAATAATTCTTGATGTGTACGTACATATCTACACGGATATAGTAAAAATAAACTTTGAAGTATTTCTCAATAATTTTGTGCTAACGATATATTCCATAATTACTACTTATCAAACTAAAAATAAAAAATCCTAATATTTTAGGAATAATTATAAACAGCCTATTTAATTTCCCACATTTTAAAATACATTTATTAAACTAAATATTATCTTTTAATTTCCAGTTCACCGTTAATTATTTAAATAATTTTACCATTAATTATTATTTAAAAGTAAATAAAAAAGTTTCAAAGATTATAATAATAGCATCTTAAATTGATATTTTAAAGAACCTATAACTATCAATAATTAATTGAAAATGGCTAAGGAATTCTAATGTGTTCTCATATTAATAATTAAAAATTAAAATTTATAAACTTAATATTCTATACGTTTCGACCTACATTTTAGGTCTTTGAATTAAAAATAAAATAGATATATGTTATTTCAAAACTTTGATTTTATAATATGAATCATTTCTACTGTATTTGGTTTAGTCCAATAGTTTCATTTTTATATATTGTTTTATTTTTATTTTTTAATTATATTTTTCTTTATTCGAATTATTTTATTTTTTAATAGGCGTCTATCTTGTCTATCCAGCATGAATAAGACCTGCATTGTGATTTGAACAGTTGGTTTCTGATAAATAATTTAAAATAATTAAATATTATAGTTCGTTTTTCATTTTGATTATATTTTAACAATGCAGGCATATGCATTTGGTATATTCAATAAGCCTGCTCTAATTTCCAAATCAGTTGCAACTCCTCTCCCAATTGTTAGCTAAACGAATCTATTACAGTTACGGTACTTGTCAATCAAGTAACCAATTTACGAACCCCTGGAGCTGCTTCGACACTGAGGGTCGTACAGGGTTTCCTATTTAGCTTTTGTTAATACGTTCATATGTTTGTAGGCTTCGTTAATTTTATTTAATACCCAACATTATTATTTAAATTGTATTAATATTTTACTTGTAGTAATGCGTTTACTTATTTTAATTTTAGATGGAGTAATGATCGTACTATTAATTTATTATTTATTTATTTTACTACCTTTGATACTGATCTATGGAGAAAATATTTTATTTATATTTCAGTGGATACCAGGCAGCTGCTTAAATAATGCTATTCACATTACCATATAAATAAAAACATAATAAATTGAGTGTTAACTCAATTGTATTTTGTAATTGGAGAATGTGATCACAAGCGGTTAGCTCCGAAATTAGAAAAAAAAATTTCTCGATATTTTAGTCAAGCAATTTTCAGATTCAGAACCAGACTAAAAACATGAGGAATGAGATGTCAAGTGTCTTGTTAGACAAAATTGCTTAAATAAACAAGCAAAAAATTAGAAATTTCGGAGATATCCGCTTTTGATCCCAAACAACTCAATCGTCATATAATTATGTGTTTAAAGTATAACTAATAGTATGTCGAAAAACTGAAAACCGGGTTAATCAGGGCCACTTATAAGCTTGTCCTTGCCAAAATTTTGAATTATATTAATTATAAAAATTTTTCATTAAAAAAAATCTTAGATTTGATGTAAAGATTGAAAATCGCACCAATACCACACAAGGAAAGGAGGTATTTTTGGTTAGTCAATATTTGTGAATGGTTTCTCTGAATATGAAAAGTCGGCTTAAACTGTGCCTTTTGTAGCCTAGTCAAACCTTCTAGGATATGTTCTAACTATTCTAAATTTTATGTCGTAAAAGTTTAAAAAAAAAATAAGGAAAAAAAGACACTTCCTAAAGTATCAATGATAATTAATTGAATACCACCTATCAAAAATATTCGGAAATAGTATGAAAACAATTTTTGTTTATATTCTGATCTCATCGTAAAGAATAGAAAATTTATTTCTTAAAGAAAAACCCACCTGAACTAGAAGTTAGTAGTCCAGAACTTATAACAGAACAGAATATCCTTTAAATTACCCAATTCCAAAATTAAATATAAAAGTAAACAATACAAATGGGATATTTAAAAATCCACGAAAAGTAAAACAATAAAACATATTTATTCAAAAATAAATGTATGATGATCTATCTCTATTTTTAGTACACGATGTTTATGCAATTAAATCCACTACTTATTTCTATTGTATATTTCATGTAAAATATAGCTTAGGTTGAAGTAGCGTGTTTGCTTAAACTGAAGTCTCGACAATTTGTTTTTTCAAGATCAACAATCCAAGATGATCTTGGAATAAATCAAGTTGCTCATTTGAGTTTAGCGGCTATGAAATATTTTAATAGGGTGTCAATTAGTAAGAAATGTGTAAATAGATTTACTTCGTGGATTCAAATAACCCAAATATATTGAAGAATGAAAAAAAAATACTTAGGAGCTCTTGCAAATTTGAAGAAGGTTAATGAATAGCTTTGGAAAACTGTAATTTTTAGTCAACAAAATAAATTTATCAACAAAATAAAAACATGAGTGAATCACGTAACAATATAGCGCTGCGAAGGATGAGGCAAGGCGGTGAAGATTCCTACGCTGAAAGGTCAAGACAACCTGCTGCGACCTTTAGCCAGGACCTTTTCAGGACTCCGCTTGTCTTCCTTCCCAACATGTCACAGCTTAGGAGTATAAGTGTATATCAATCCAGGGATTTTCCGATGGAAACGGTGATCCACGAGGGTAGTTAACTTGAAAACATCAACTTTGCGAAGTCCTGTAAGCTCGTAAGTTTGCGAAATGCACTTTTAAAAATAACATTTCCGTGTTCTCCGCTCATGAAACGTATGCTTCCTCCTACTAAACTTGGAATGACAAGGTATAAAATAACCCATTTTATTTTTAGTCTAAATTTCGCGGTCACTACTTATAAATCAAATTGTCTGTCTCCAATTAATTAAAAAAGACGCATATACTTGACTAATATACCGACCTAGTTGGAGTTACGTAGAAGAGCTTAGAGGTTCAACTAAGCCTTCGAGTTCTTCTCGTATCCAATCCTTACAATTCAAATTTCTTCGTAAAAAATCCTTAATGTTCCTTCCATCTATAATGACCTCTATGCCTCATTGGCGGCTGATTTGGCCCGAACCCGATATCAGTCCTTTCATAACAAACTTTATTTCAACTCAAAATAAAATAAAAATATGTATCTGAGTAATAAGAACAACTATCCTGTTGAATTTTCACATCCACAGAATGGATATCAAAATAACTGATGCAGTAAATATTACATTAACATTTTAAATAAAAATCAACTAGAGATTAATATTGATACTAGTGTCCAATTAATCGGTTACTGGTACGATATTAATTTTGTTTGCAATCTTCAATGTTGACATTACGCCTTTGTTTTCATATCGTTTCTTCGGAAAATTGCCATATTTGGGTTAAGCCTCCAGTAGCCATTGTATTAGCTGAAGTTTTATAGTTGAAGAACGACATATCTGATATTCCATTTCCACCATTTTTTTGGAGTTGTTTCATATTCGAACTTGAAGTTTTGTAGAAATAATGATATATGTCAAAATGAAAAAAGTTCCAAGCTTTTAAAATTTTTTTAATGATTAATAAAAGAATTTCAGGACCACCATTAAAATACGAATGCTTTCCTTTACAGATACCCAAAATTTCTTTAACTAACATGGAATTTTCAAATGCCTTATTGGGGATGTAACCTCCCCCCCCCCATTGCTTAGAAGAAATTTAAAAAAAAATGTAAGTAACAATTTAAAAAAAATAAAAATTTGAAGGATTTTACTTTTTCAAAGTTATTATTGTGGGATTACAGAAGTAAGGGTCAATAATGCCAACAAAGCAACAAAGAAAGTGCAACACAGTTATTTTAATGAATAAAAGGCACACTAAAATGACAAACCAAAACGTAATACTGTTTATTTACAATTAATTATAATATTATAGCGGCAGTAGTGGCATCTAGCGGCAACAGTAAGATCGCAAATGTGAGAAGAACAGTTTAGACAATTCTTAGAATCTAGAAGTACATGGATGGGTCTAGAAAGTTCCCTATGCAATTAAATATAGTAAGTTATTGTAACCAATAACTAAAAATAGGGTTACTTATATTTAAAAGCTATTGCTTGATTTCCCCTCCAAAAATAACATTTATAAAAAATTATAATATATTTATTTAATTTGAAGCTACATCAGTATAGTATAATATATATTATACCTACATTACGAGACATCTTTTTGAAGGGAGTAATATGTTGGAGTGGCTGACTGGTGGTGGTTAACCTCCCCCCAGAGGCAAGTCTAGTTACGCCACTGTGAAGGAGCGATATGTTTTATTACTAATGAGGCATCTGGTAGTTTGGTACCTTCAGTAATAAACCGCATTGTCCTTTATACAATTTATTAGTATTTTATTTACTATTTAAATTTTCAACTATTAAAACTTATCTTAGTTTCTTCAATAAATCATAACCTTAAGTGAGCTTGGCGATCCGTTAGTTTCTTGTGAGAATCATATTTAAATTTGTTCTTTTATATACTATAATCATAAATCGATAAACAGTTTATGTTTTCTAGTTAGCCTAAAGGTCAGAACCATGATCTCACAATTACAGCTATAGTAGTTAATTAAGCTGAAGACACCTTGCGCAAGGATGTGGATCCTCGGCTGCAATAAATCGACATCGCAATAAAAACCCGGAGGCCATCGCACAAGATATAATCATAAATACACATCATACATGGCCGGTAATATTTATCTACCTGGCCTAATACATTTATCTACCTGGCCTAATACATTAGAAGCTGGATTAATTAGTCGTGAACCCGCGATGTTGCATTTTGTCCGCTCCGACACATGCGCATTTGATTAATGAAAAAGATAAGTTATTTCGGTAGCTCTACATTTTCCATTAACGCAGCCGACCTACTAAATGAAGAATGGCCCTGTAATCTGACGGATCGGTGTATGTTCGGGATCCGAGGGCGAATCTGATTAAGTTGGGGAGGAAGGCGAAAATCGGATATGTGGGGCCTCTTCCATCGCGGTAAAAGGGGAAAGGAATAATTTTATTAAATTCCAAAGAGGTTAGAAAGTAATTTCGATGAACCAGTTTTGTAGAGCTGAGCTGGCATGAGAGGTAAAATTTTTTGTTTTCAATTCTTTGATCTTCCAGTGATAGTTTATTCGATTCAATCTACTAACTCAATAGTTATATTCATGGAAGTAATATTGAAATTTAATAATGTTTAATAAATTTAATCGTTATATGTAATCACTTAACAAGTAGATAAAGGTAACAACATTACATCATTTAATAAGGATGTTAAGTAGTGTATGCCTGTACCCTACCGATTTGTCCTAATTACTAGAAGTTCCGGAGGGTTATAATCTGAATAGATCTCGTAAAATCTATTGAGTACTCAAGGTAGCCGTTGGTAAAAACGTATTCGGATCTGGCAACTAATCATCTCATTAAATCCAAGTGAAAAGGTTAAGAGCTGCCTTCTAAAAACTATAGTTTTTTAATTCTTATGTATCATAAATCTGGCTAGGGATAGTTCGCTGAGGCAAAGTATAATGAGCTGAGGGTAAATTTATATCCTTTTAACATAGTTGAATCTTACAACTTCGGCTGCACAGCCCCTAAGGGATCTAAAGACGCTTCTGGGGCTCACCCATCCTTCATAAAATGGTTACTCTTGATTAGAAAACCAGGCAGTTCACCGTGATCTAAGGTAAATAACCCCCCTGCTCAACTGATATCATAGAAACATTTTCAGATTTCTACCCTGTATTGACACTTCATGGCCTACTATTTTTTTTTTAGATTAATTTATTGATATTTACAACTGTAATAATATTACAACAAGTAAATTTGCTAATCTGAATAAATGACATGAAAAAAAAAAATTTGTGGAGAAACTACTCATTGATAGCACTCCAATAAAGTTCTATAGTAGAAGGTCTCGAGGCCATCTTCTTTTCAGACGCCTCGGAGGGTTATCAGGAATAGTATGGGAAGCAAGTTGAGAGACTAGCGGATTCAAGTATGGATCTTATCATGGAAGAATAGGTATCTAGCTTGGGCAATCCGCAACATATGGGATATTAAGATCATGATGGATGAGTTTGTTTGTGACATAATAAGGAGCATTGAGGATCTTACGAAGGATATTGGATTGTAAGGATTGGATATGAGATGAATTGGATGGCTTAGTAGAGCCCCAAAGTTCAACACCGTATGTACAAATAGGTCTGATAACTGTCATGTAAATGAGTCCCGATTTGTAATTAATTGGGAGCTAAGAGCGTTTCTCCAGTAAATGTTGAAATAGGCGAAAAAGTCGAGCGGCTTCTTGTTTTTCCAGTCTTGTATGACACTATTTTTTATAATTTAAACAAGCAATTTTAAACTATTATAGAACAGTTAACTATTAATGAGTTTTAACTACTACTTAACATCTGCCTGTCAATCTTTTTTTTTATAGATTATTTCCAGAACTTTCCAGAACTAGCTTATTTCATTAATGTTATTCGCTTTTTCAAAACTCCAGAAGTGGGTACTCTTAATTGGGAGAAAAGCCCAGCGGTTGAGTGTGATCTTGGACAGATCACATCCCTGTACAACCGTTTATATATATAAAATATTCCTCGAAAAAGAACTACTAAAGGAAACGCGTAGGCACTTATTTTGCTTTATAGCTTAATCATTTCAATGATACAGAGAAAATAATTATTTTTCATATATTTTACAACTGTTTTTCTTAAATTGAAATCTCTGGGAGTGTTATTTCTCTGTTTACTTTTTTTAGTTGTTTGACAATTGGAAACTCTTTGTTCCTGCGCATACACAAAACTGTTGTGTAGGTAAACCACGGTGGTATACATAGCTCTAAAGTTAGACCACAAAGACTGGGACAGTTACACGGATATAAGTGGCCGATGTATCCTTTGTCCAGAGCCAGTCTCTCAGCGGCCTTTTTATTCTATTCATGCGGTCCTCCAATCTCTATTGTATTTATTCAATTATGGAAATCCATATTTATTCAATATAAGCCTGACTGAGTGCTGCTTATGTATTCAGCACCTCCGTCCCATGGGATCTGAATAACCCCCTTCCCTCTCTCATTCTTTAAACATTTACACTTTTCTCCTTTAAGTGAGTTGGATGTTTAAAAGAAAAATCCAGGGAACATTGTTAGTTTTAGCTGAGGATGGCTGTGGATAAAATTTTAATAAATTTTATAACTTTTAGTTCCTGTACTTAAAAAATAATATAAAGCGAACAGTTGGGCACATGAGATTGCTGGAATGGTAGCAGGGGGTGGTAAATAACCATAATGTACATACCGATCCATAAATTCTTAAAAAAATTATTTATTAAACTGAAATTTAAGACTATATTATACAACAAATAAATAGAATAAATTATACATACAATTCATAGGAACTATAGATTGGCAATACCCAAATTACAAATTAAACTTTAAGGGTCACAAGACTATCTTCTTTTTAGACACCTCGGTGGATTATTGGGAATTGAAGAGGTAGCTAGGTTTGTAATTAATTAGGAGCTTAGAGCATTTGTTTAGTAAGTGTTGAAATAGCCTCAAGCGGCGAGCAGTTTCTAAAGATAACGACAATTATTCACTGCCAGAACATAACTTGATATCGAAAGGGTTATTTCCTACCTGCAGTTAGCTCTCCACCTTACGATGGAGGAGGCATTATCTACCTGAGCGCAAGGAGGGCCAGGTGGAGTTGCACCTGAATTCAAATTGTGGGAACTGTCGAAGGGAGTCGCTTACACCATTTGCATCTCCTCTGGCCCTATCAGCTGATATCGGAATCACTTCTAGAAGACTTCCGAGTATCTGGGTCTTAGAGGAGTCGAGTCAGGGAAATGTTACAGCTGGTCTAGTTCCTGAAGGTTTTACGGTTGGCGATCGCTGATCGTATCGTTTCAACTCAATAGAGACCAGTTTTGTAAAATGTTACGAGTTTCATACTCTTCTAGAGAAATTTCAACTAAATAATAATTTAAATTAAGTAAAAATAAACTTGTTTTTTTATAAAAATACAAATTTTGAACAATGTTAATAAATGTATTAACATATATACATTATGTATATTTATTTCTCAATATTGTTAAAAAAATCAATCAATCGAGGGAGTAAAAAACTTATTAACCAATATTTGAGTACTGTGATAAATCAAGAGAATGGCTGTAAGTATGATATCAGAAGAATAATTAATCTGACGTTTATGTAGAGAAAGAGAGTATTTTACATTTATCTTAGAATTGACAATAAGATTACTATCATGCTATGTATTCTACGTACTTTCGTACAGGGATGAATGCAGGACTCTAAAGAAAACAGAGATACAAATACTTTATCCATTTAAGATGTGCTTATACCGAAGAATTCTCGAAATAGCATTGATAGATAGAGCTTGAGAACGAGACTGTGGTAAAAGTGGTTACTTAGAATGCGTTAAGAAACTGCATTAGCTGGGGTTGTACTCTTCACCTCTCTACCGTGAAGATAGTCTCTATAGCGTTCTCTTGGCAGTTGTACTCTTCACCTCTCTAGCCTTAAGATAGTCTCAATAGCGTCCTCTTGGTAGTTGATCTCTTCACCTTTCTAGCCATAAGATAGTCTCAATAGCGTTCTCTTGGTAGTTATACTCTTCACCTCTCTACCCTTAAGATAGTCTCAATAGCGATCTCTTGGTAGTTGTACTCTTTACCTCTCTACCCTTAAGATAGTCTTAATAGCGATCTCTTGGTAGTTGTACTCTTCACCTCTCTAGCCTTAAGATAGTCTCAATAGCAATCTCTTGGTAGTTGTACTCTTCACCTCTCTAGCCTTAAGATAGTCTCAATAGCGTTCTCTTGGTAGTTGTTCTCTTCACCTCTCTAGCCTTAAGATAGTCTCAATAGCGTTCTCTTGGTAGTTGTACTCTTCACCTCTCTACCCTTAAGATAGTCTTAATAGCGATCTCTTGGTAGTTGTACTCTTCACCTCTCTAGCCTTAAGATAGTCTCAATAGCAATCTCTTGGTAGTTGTACTCTTCACCTCTCTAGCCTTAAGATAGTCTCAATAGCGTTCTCTTGGTAGTTGTTCTCTTCACCTCTCTAGCCTTAAGATAGTCTCAATAGCGTTCTCTTGGTAGTTGTACTCTTCACCTCTCTATCCTGAAGATAGTCTCAATCCTAAGTCGAAACGAAGGCACAATAAAATAAGATTCTGTTTACGTTCGAATTTTTAAAAATATGGAAATAATAAACGTTAAAAACCTTGCTTAAAGAAAAAAAACTTAAAAGAAGAAGGTTTGGAAGACTCCATGGATAGGACCTTATAATTTAGGTAAGTGCATTAGATTTATTACGTTAAGTCTAATCTTGGTTTACGCTTCACCTCTCCCCACCCTCTTTCATTCTCCATCCTCCCGTGCGTTACGTCTTCTCTTTTAATTCCAACTTCTTCCTCGGTTATCGGTACACTGGCAGATTTATTGGCTTCGTGATTAGCGACTTTTTTTATGAGAAGCGTATGATTTACTCAGTTACAGCAGACGATCCAACCTTTGGATACAGAACCTGTTATTAAAATAATTATCTAGATGAATATAAAGAAAAAATGCAATCGAGAAATGATATAATGAGACTATTACGTAAATAATAAAGGCTAGTAGAATATATATTAAATAAATAAAAGAAGAAAACTAACATGATCCCTTCCTCCTCTTCGCGGTTTTAATAAACCATTAAGAACAAGTCGGATGGCCACCTTTATCTTCGCAATATCCGATTTTCTTTTGACCTAGAATTCGGTATAGAATGGCAGATACTAGATTTCCATTATCTACATTACACAAATAATAAATAATAAAAAGGCTTAGTGAACCCGAAGGCTCGATGCCGATATCACCAATCCTCTGCTTACAAACTTCTGTACCCTAACCCAAATCGGCCTGATCAGTCTTAACCCAATCCTAACACCTTCATCTTGGTCTAACTCCCCAAAGCTTCCCAGCAGGTAAAGCGCTTATTAACATTTTAGGAATTCGTTTGTTACTAAACCCAGCAACTTTAGAAGCCCATCTTAATCTTCATGACGCTACCACTTGAATAATATTAGCATTACACAAATATTGAAAAAACAAAAATAAATATCAAATAGAAAGTTTGTGCTACTGATAGATAGATAGATTTCAAAAATACATATGATACTACAAACAATACAGACAATGTTGAAATCGGAAATTCCATTTTGAACAGACCCTATTATGCAGTATCTTCGCAGTAAGTATATATTACCTAATGCTTAACGGTTTCGAGATCGGAGATGAGTTTATGTAAGTTGAATCATCATATCCTACAATCATACCTATGTGATGTCTTTGTGGCACTTTTTATAACAGGGTGGCACAGCATCTTGACTATGTTGATGATGCCATAATAATGGCAAGAAATAAAACAGCTTGGGCAAGGCCTCTTGATAAATCTGAAATGATAGATAAGAACTACTAATCACTGAATAGATGACTCAACACGTTGAAAACACGCTGACGTATGTTAAAAAATAGGAAACCACGCCTTGAAGGAAGTGAGAACCTTGAAGTATCGAGGCATGCTAATTGCAAAAATAATAAACTGGAGTGTATAATAAATAGAAACATTTATTATAGATACGTGTCTCATGGATTTAGGATTATGGAGCCAGTTATCTAACTTTAAAAGATATGAGTGATGTCATAGGTGCTGATATAAGTCCAACAAAGAAGAAGAAGTGGGATCTGTTAAGCAAACCGGGTTCGATATCAATGATGATTGGAATGCCACAATATGGCATTTCCAGAAAGACCAGATAACGAATCGTCAAATATCTATTTGAGGCGATCCTGAATTGAGTAGAATCGGTACCTGGTGGAAGATTTGATAAAGACGACTCTATAGAAATCAGGGGGACAGAAGATGGCGAATACTTTCACGTAATGGCGAATACTTTCACGTAATGGTGAATACTTTCACGTAATGGGAAAATGTTATTAAAGGTGACATAAGACCTTAACGTTATAAGCAAAAAAGTATTTAAAAAAATAACGCGTAAGCAAAACTTTTAAAAATAGTTGGGTAACAGGCATAATCAAACTTCCAATGCCTTAACGTACACTTCAATCAGTTTTCAATAGCAATTCTTCTGTATCCCTACTATTAACAATATGTTGGCAATTAACTTTAGTTCTGATAATGCTTTAGCTATTTATTTGGCCATTATTTAATAAATAAAGTGGCTACTGAAACACAATGAAAATTAAGTTTGAGAGTTTGTCTTTTCTCACTAGATGAATGCTTATTTGTGCATAGCATTGTTAACTGTATCAAAGCAAGTAAGCTGAGATGTGCAGGGCATGCTGTCAGAATGGAGGATGAAGCAGTTCGTTAGAAAATTCTAGACGCTCTATTTAGTTGACATAGGAAAAGAGGTAGATGTAAACGAAAAGATGAGGTAGAGAGAGATGGTAGGCTAGCTGTCCGCAGCTGGAAGAGTGAAGTGGAAGAGAATATCTCAGAGAGCCAAGGTTTGTGATAGACTAGAGCCGGGTAATTGATGAATAATTACTTCATATAAATTTTAATTTAAAGTCAGTATGACAACTGCTGGTAAAATAAACTGCCTTATTTTCGAACATCATAATAGTTCGTTTATCTTTCTAATACAGTCGAATTTACATCCTTCGGCCAGTAAACAGTTAGCACTAATTCGATTAGGACCTGTATGATTTCTAAAACAGTTTAATGAATGGTTAGGGCCCAGTTGTACAAGGCCGCTATTGTACCCAACTGAATGTACCTCAAAGTGGAGGACTGAAGAAAGGGTTGTAAGGGACGGGATGAAGAGGTCGGTACCTCTTCCCACATCGGCCGCTACCTCGATGGCTACTTGAGGATTCGGGTTCCAACCCGCCCTGTATGCAAATGGTACAAATTGATTTTTGAGCCGTGAGAACCGAGGTACCAGCTCAAAGGGCAACGCGGCTGCCACAGGTCGCGCTCTTTGTGGGGTCGCTCAATTAATATTTATACAGTTACGAAATCGCTTCCAGTCTTGCCTTAAACGACAATCCCTCTTGTGAAAGTGAAATGAATTTAATTTGATTAGAAAGTCTATTCAAATTTCGTTCAAAGCAGTTTACTAAACAAAGATAGACAAGCGATATGTTATATTTAGTTATGCTAAATATATTTACCACTTCGTTTGATAAATAGTGCTACTCAATTGAACGTTTTTATGTATAAAAAAGTACTAATATGTTTTCACATTATATGTTCAACTAAATTTTTTGCATCATGTTGAAAACAATGTAGATTATCTATATTCTTTGGTTGTAGGTAAGGTATAAGCTACCTAACTTTTTCACTTTTCATCTTTTCAACAACTAGAATGTTTTCTCATCAGAATAGTAAGAAGAATATAAAATTCAAATTCATAGCTGTTTATGATCAATTATGTAGATGTGCCCAAGTTAATGTCTACATTGTCTGTACATAAAGTACCTTTTAGGTAATTTTATTATTCTACCAAAATATAACAAAAATGTATATTTATATTATATATAGTAGAGGGATGACTCAGTGGCAAAGCGCTGAGTTGCCTAGCCAAAGTTAGGGGCTTCAATTCCGACTGTGGTAGATAAATTATTTAATCTGTGTAACTGGCGGAAATGGATCCATTGGGATTTGAAGATCCTCCTGGGGCTCACTCAGCATCTATGAAATGAGTACCAAAATAGAAAGGAAACCTGAAGTGCAAGCGTTATCGGGAAGAAAAATCATCTGGCTGCAGAACCGTTGCCTCAACCACGTACTCATCATGGGATATAGCCGTACAGGTTTCTTTTTTTTATATATACATATATATCATATTTACATACGCTCTTTAACAGTTTAGTAATCTGTTCATTTTCTACAAGGAAAAAAAAAGGAAAAACACGCATCGTAGAATGATTTTAGAATTTTAGAAACCGCAACATCTATATTTATTTTGTTTTTATTCAACCTGACACTTTCCCAATTTTCCAAAAAATATAAACACTTGATAATCATATTAAGAGGCTAGCCATTTGCATAAAAAGTAGCAAAAATAATATTTTATCCTCAACACTGATCAATGGTAGAACAGAAAATATGAAAAAAAAATAATAGAAACAAAGAATATGAGTGATTATTTTTTTATTTATAATGTTGATGAACTAATAAAAACCTACAAAGCCTTTATGTGATGCGTGCGATTGTGATCCAATATGTTTAATGGATCCTTCATCGGAACATCTCTTACACACATTAACTCTTAGATAATTACACGGATCAGCATCGGCAGATAGGCCATTTACTTTCAAACGCTGCAATTACCAGAAGGTTACGTGACCCCGCCAGCCTGGAGGTACCATGGAGAAGAAGTTGCGGTTAGGAACCTGCGTGCCGCTAAGTAATATCCCAGAGGATCTGCATAACAAACTGGACCATTCTTCTCACGGAGAGGACTAGGATTTGCATAGGTCCGCGGGTGGCCCTGGTGGGAACTCGGCTCGATTAGGTACACATTGTACCTCCGTACCTCTGTACCTCGGGGAACGTCAGGGAAGGGTTGTATCAGATCGGGGTGGCCATTGTCGAAATATCGGTGGAAGGATATGCAAGTTGACCTGCACGAAGCATCTCATTATTGTCTCTCTGGATTTGCATAGAATGTCAGTTTCATTTAGCAACCCCTTATTTACTGTTATATGCAAATAAATAAATTGAATAGGACGAACATAGGAGTTATTGATTATTATAATCTCCTCTACCCCAAGGAAGAAGTTAACTGAGCTCTAAGTCCTAACTAAGCTGATCAAAATTTTTTCCCACAAGATTTTAACGGTCGGTGTTCAGGAATATGTTGTAGTTTGTAGAATTAAATAAATTAAAAAAAAAGCTTTACCGATTAGAGTCTAATCATTAGACTCATAAACTGTCTTGGGATCAGTAAGCAATAGAGAGTACTTTTCCAAAACCATTTCGTCGGTTCAAAGAGACATCACCTTGATGATGGTGGACCAGCTTGCTCGTAGAGAGAATGTTCTATTTAATATACCTTCATGTTGATAATTACTCTTATAGGCATTATAAACGCCAAATATACTTAATCGAGGTTACTGTTACAGCTATAATATATTATATTCATTTCAAAACCGATATAGGTACTAGAAAAAATAAAACTAAGAGGAAAATAGGTAAATATGTAGAATAGAATGGGCAAAACTCAGATAAGACTAACTTCTCATGTATTATTATTGCTATTAGATTTTTATCACAATTCTATTATTTAAGCCATTCGTTATTCAGAAGAATATACTAAGGGTTAAGCTTGAATATGCAGGTAAAATAAATTAAATTAAAGTTGTAATAATATTAAACCTTTCTTGGCACAAAAATTTGAAAAAAAAATTTATCGGCAGTAGAAATATATATTTTTTAGATAACAGTGTAAAAGAAGCTAACAAGCATTGCAGTGATAGAAAAGAAAATCCTCAGATATAATGTAATAAATTAAAAAAAAATAGTTTATTGAAATTTACAACATTATTTTAATACAACAAGTAATTAGATTGACTGATACATAAATAATGGCAAGTAGAGAAACTATCCAATGGTACTGCTCAAATAAGAAATTCGACGTAGAATGTCAGGAAGCCATCATCTTTTCACGCACCTCTGAGGATTTCGGGAATTGGGGTAGTAGCTAGGTTTGATAGTGGTGGGTTTGAGTGGGAATACAGTTGGTCATGAAAGGATTGATATCGGATTCGGATCAAATCAGCAACTAAAGGGACATCGAGGACATTATGATTGATTTCATTCGCAACAAGCACCTTACGCATTGAGGGCTTGGGATTGTAAGGATTGAGTACTAGAGGAATTCTATGGTTCAAGTAGAGCCTCAAAGCTCATCTCCGAATGTAATAATTACAAATAAATTATTAAATTTAATTTAGGACGGGGCAGGCTAGAAGAGTTTATTGAACGTTGAGTTGCTGAGCAGTTGAACAGTTGAAATCCGTTGTGACAGATAAATTATTCAACCAGGTAACAACCATAGATCGACGCTGTGAGTTGGAGATTATCCATCTATAAAGTAGGTGCTGTTAATTGGACGAAAACTTGGCAGTTAATCTTGTTCAGATTACCTCTAGGAATAGAATAGAATAGACAAATAAGTTTATTATTATTTTATACCAGAATAACAAAAATGAATAAAATTTATTTAACATGTAATGTCCATTTGCCGAACCACATGAGGTAAAGCCTCGTGGTCTCTACTTATTGCTGATTGCTAGTGTTCTAGTGTCCACATCACCCTCCGAGCTTGGCCAACTCACCTCAGTTCCGCCTCTACTCTCCGTTATTATTTCTACATTCTGTGGTTTAGCGGCCTTTCTTCTCAGGCAATATTTTTTTGTTGACAAAGATCTGCAAACCCCCCTGGGACTAATCCAGCCTCTATAAAGCAGATTCCCAAAATAAGGGGAAATTCTAACGATTGAGTGTTATCTAGGACAGATAACCTCCTGCACAGCCGTTGTACAAGAAATAATACAGTCCCTACCATCTACTGAGCCCAAGACCCTTTCATGTGCTACAACGGCAGAGGTTAATTTCTTTACGTTATATTAATCAAGCTTGAAAAAGAAAATATAAACTGGCCATAATTTTTTTTCCTTGTCTATATTTTGTATCGGACCAATAACTTCTCCTGCTCAACCGTTGTCCTAGAAAGACCACAGTTTCTACCTCGTAATGAACTCAAGACCCTCCATAGGTTGAAGTGGAACAAGTTTCCTATGTTTGGTAATTTTATATACTACCATATTCATTTAAATATGACTATATTCATAAACATGCATTTGATATATGTGCAATTCAGAAATATTACTTCATACATTATTTTTTATTTTATTTGTCTTCTCTAGCTCTCGTAGATCTATATTTGCATCAAGCACTCCAAGGGCAAAAATTGAGTTACAAAAATTACAAAAACAACTTTACCAACACGGGCCATGACGTGCCTTAGGGTCAATTCATAGTAGAGACGGTACTGTTTTTAAGCCAGCACAGGCTCAATCCTCAGGTATTTCCTCAATTAAGAGTACATACTTTATAGAAGCTGAGTTAACCTCAGAAGGGTCTGTAGATCCCAAAGATTTCTTCTTTGGCTTAATCTGGTCCACTAGCTTCACAGGTGGTGTCACTTAGGAACAGTCTATGGACTTTAATGTGTCCAAGAGGATTTATACATTCAACTAGCATTTTTTTGCTCATTAAAGGTAGAATAAAGTCTTCTTTATTCTGATTAACCTGATCCTAAGAGACCTGGTAGTGGACCAGCTTGCTCGGACTGAGTGTGTCTCATATATCTTTGCTTAATACTCTTGTAATTAAAGGCGAGGGGTTTAGCTTACCAATATATTATATAAATATTTTATATTTTTAAAATATTTATATGGATAAAAACAGCAAGATCTAAAAATAACCTCTAATTAGTGTTTTCCTCCTTGAGGTCAACATTTCGACGTATTACCTCGAAGTGTCCAGTCACGAAAAGTCTTTCGAGGAAAGTGGTTTCGTGACTCGGTTGACAACGCTCAGAAGTTACCAATGATAGTCCTTTAAGTACTATATTCCACCATAATTGGAAATCTATGTTGTGGTACGAAAAAAAGATCATTAGTTGAAGTGGCTAGTATTATATGTATTATGTAAATTAGGAACTTTTTATCTAAACAATTCATACGTTACCAAATCAGAGTAATTTCACATTGAACAGAAAATAGACATTTTGTTTGATTACTTGAAAAATATAACCTATAGTATTTGCATGATCTTCCTGTACAAACCTTGGCTCAGAAATAGAATAGGCCCTAGGGTCTTGGGTTTACCAATGCATTTATTTTGTGTAGTAGAACGTAATTGCATACGATTTAGAGAACTCATGCATTAGGTCTTTCTCCACTTCAATTCACGCATAAAAGCTGTTGGGGAAACTACGACAATGACAGACATCGAACAGTAGACATCGTTAAGAAGTTCAAAACAATGAACAGATTACTGCTTCTGTTATAAAATAGTTAGCCATATTTTCATTGAGAAGCGATATTCGCAAGGATACCGAACACCATAGTTTGATCAAATTCAAATTACAATAGCAATTTCAGCATGAAGCGGAATGATGAGCGTTTTGGAAAGGTGTGGGCTCCATTTCCAACTGTGTTAGTAATCATCTACTTGAAAGTGGTTTTGGTGAAATGAATCTTAATTATAGCGCTCTGAGTTTTGAACTGCAATCTATACGTATCGGCCTGATGCTAGTAAAAAGGATGGGAAAGTCTACTAGTTTGTGGACAGCTTAATTACAACAATAAAATTAACAGCTATAGTATATAACAGATACAAGCATATAACACCTTTTAAAAATCAGTTGTGAAAATATTCGATGTTTTATTTATCCTCGGAATTATTCATAACAGTAGTACTTTATTTTTTAAGAATTTTTTTTTCTGTCACACTTGATATAAGATCCATACACACATTAAAACACATGTCTATTTTAAGCAGCAAAAAGGACTTATATACATTTTTAATTATCATGTATGTTCTAATTTCCTTTTGTAAATAAGGAATTAAAAAGTAAACACTATACAGTGTTAGGGAATGTGCCAATAAATGAACGGTTCTCTCAAAGGGTTACTTTGAAACCCTCATTCTTCATTCTTACTATACCTATACTTCGTTCCAATATTTTCTTTCACTATCATTTTTGGATGTAAATCGAGTTTTACTTATCAGAATAAAATACAGAGTAATTAAAGTAAAGCTCGTCACTGACTTTTCGTATTGAGCCCAGGCAACTTTAATAATTATTTGAGTGCATCAGTGTTTTAGAAAACTGTAAATAAGTGCTTTATATTTTAATAAATAAACTGAGTAAGGGTACTCTTACTCTTACTCTCTTATTCTTTTGAAATTGGCAAATTGTGAATCTATTATACAATTTTCAATATATTTTTACAACCACAGGCCTGAATATATTTTACAACCCTTCTGGTGGTTCATTAGAGTTAATCGTTTTTCAGTAACATTTCTTTAGTAGTATCGAGATCGCATTAATAAAAAATAAAAAGTGAGATGATATAACGTAATGGTTTTGTATTGATACCAGTAGCCGGGAATGACCAAGCTCGACTATCAATGAACCATGCATTACTATCCCTAATCGGATTCTGGATACGTCAGGAGAAAAAGAAGAACGTGTGTAGCAAGTGAGGCGTGGCCTGGAAACATGAGAGGGGACACGTTGAATTTTAATGCTCTTCAAAGAAGAAGCGAGGAAGTCATGGGAGGAGGAACATTCTTTCCCGTTGAATCCTGGGATCGTGCGATGTTCACGACGTTCTTTCTGATTCAGGATGAGTCAACCCGCCTCTTATGCAACCCGCTAATCTTGCAATTGTCTTGAAGACCACGTGTTTATTGTCCTTGTTTTGTTTCAATTCTTTGTTTATTTCCCTTCTTTTTTCATTTTCCTTTATTTCCTTCTTCTCCAGAATCTCATCAGCGATTGCAGTAAATCAACGCGCATTTTATTAATAAACTCTCCACACAACTGATATTTTAAAATTAATTCTAATTCTGCAGATGATTTGAGAATCTAAAATTGAGATGAGACACCGTACAAAAATATTTGTTAAACAAAGTTGTTGGTGGTATGAGTTACTGAGAACCTTGAACCTTGAAACAGTACAGTCTCTACCATGTACTGAAACCCAGACCCATTCATGGGTTGTAGTGGTACAGGTTTTGATCAAGTAACCACTATCGCATGTTAATTTCAGAACTGTCGTGCTCTCGCAACTTTAAATGATCGATTTAAATGATGTTCTTTTATGTAATATACTGAAATTATTGTAACAAAGACAGAAATTGTAACAAAGACCATTGTTCTAGGCCTGATTAATTTATCGCTTTTGAGAGAGAGAGGAAACGTCACACAGTATTTATCTGTGACTCAAGAGATAGCTGCTTATCGGCCAGCAGTCCGGGAGCTAACATGAACAAGGACGACATAGTTTTCTGTATGTGTTAGGGGCAGTTAGATGTTTAGACTGGCTTCATCAATCCGTTATTTGGTTGCAGGAACTCTTTAGTTAACTGGTTAAACAGATGAAAAAGTCAATTTTTAGGATTGTCTTAAACGTGTACTACTCTATTTAATAATGCTGTGTTAGTACAGTACAGTATAATAGTAATATGCTAATTGTATATAAAATACTATGTTATCTATATGTTGATAATCTTAACCATAAACATCATCTTAACCAAAACCATAACCTTTATCATACCCTTATTTATCAAATATGCCAATATTACTATTACCACAAAGCTATTGTCAAAGGACCACACAGATATGGTTTTCGCTCATTTCCTCTTCTCCAATAACTATTCATTCTCTCTTCTTGCATCCTTCAAATCTTGCATTCTTCTCTCTTCAGTCTATTCTCCATGGCCATGCCTCGTTCTCTCCACCTTAAGAAACCTGAAGTTTATGATCTGCTCCAAAATTTCTTGATCTGCTCTCAAGTTCTTATTACACCTTAGAATAACCACTCTGGCTTTTCAGGTTTCAGGAAGTTATGTATCTTATCAAACTTGTGCGTATGTATCGTTTGTGACTTGTATTGTACTCCATCCTGACCATGTGCCCGTATACCTCATAGTTGTTTCTGTCCTTTTGTATAGTTTCTGTTCGTTCTCTATCTGTAGCTCCCCTGTAATATAGTTCGGCCATAAATTATTATTAAAATTTAAACCAGATTTATATTATGTTTTTGAAAATCTAAATGCATTGGTTTTATAAAAAAATTAAATTAAATTAAAAAACCTATGGTGGATCAAGTGTTTAATGTATGTTGAGCAGGGTGGTGATTTGGCGTAAATCAGGCTTAACCACCCCATTATTTTGGATAACCAATTTATAGAGGTTGTTTGAACCCAGAATCCTCCTAGTCCTCCAGCAAGCGGGATATGAACCCAGAATCTTCGACAAGGCAACTCAGCGCTCTACCACTAAGCCACTCCGATGGTTCTATCAAAATTATATAATTCGAAATTTATTTTTAAGTTTCCAAACGAGTATAAAAGTACGTAGGGCACAGACGGAATTTTTCTCGAAATTATTGGAAATGGAAAAGAAAGCTGGTTGTCGGTTTTGTTTCCTGAGAACGGTAATTAAATATTGGCTTTTACGAGCAGTAACAACCTAGCAGATACCTTTCACCATGACACAGTTAATAGTTTCCGTTAATGGTTGTTTTTCGCCGTTTCCGAATTACACGTAATAACCCAACCGTGAAAGGGAGTTCTATTACACGACTTTGTTTTCCCTTTTCACAGCTACTGGAGTTCCACTGACGAACCCCTTTCGACCTCCAACAGCCAACCCTGTCATTTCCCTCCCACACATGTAGTTAGTTCAGCGCACAGCCTAAATAACAGAAATCTTCCATAATAAAGCAGAGAGGGCGACAGGTGATACGAAGCAGGCAGATATCCATTCAGCTCCAGCAGTCCGTGACTAGGATGTCCGGAGAGAACTGGCACTGTTGATCCTCTAAGTGTATGCCATTATCGGCCTCCTCCTGTGGGAACCGTCCTGTCCAGTCCGCGAGGAAACGCTTCGCTGCCTTCATCCAGGTCGGCGGTGGATGCATCAGGTCCAAAGGAGCGGATGGATCGCTTACAGTGATAAATGTATTTAATTATTCGTCCTGCAGGATGATAATGAATGCGAAAAGAGTACTCATTAGTAATCTACTGCAACCGCTGACAGAGCAAGTTAAACCAGGAGCTATGCAGATTATTTTTTTTAAATTATTCAATCAACCAGCTATGATTGAATTTTGACAGATTATGACTTTAGATCATGTTTTCAAGTAGTAACTTGGTTAATTGATGATTTCTGCTTGCAATTTAGTAATTTTTTTAAGCTGTTTATTATGCAATATTCGGTTTTAGGCCTTTGAAAGGAGCCAAGTACAATTTTTATCTTTTACTCGTTGGAGGCGGATAACTAAAAGTCTTTCCCACTTCCAGTTCCTATCTATCTTAACGTTACAGTTAATGATTTTTTTCTATTGAAGCAAAACTTTAGACCATTGAAAGAGGCGATGTTAAAGTTTTTTCAAGTTCCCTCATCGGTTCGTTTGTTGCTGTTTATGCTTATGTGCGAAGGAACCCTTGATAGAAACTATTTTGTTTTTAGGCTATGTGCATGTCTTGAAATTTTGTAAAACATCTACTTCAATGCCGCTTATATCAAGTTGAGGATCACCAAGGATTTTGAAGTGTTCTCATTGTTTAAGTGTATGTGTGATTTTACTATTGATTCTGGAATTCAGTTCATTCATTCTCAATTCATTTATGCTTGTTCCTTCACTTTCCTACCCGATTTTCTTTATTTTTTTACTACGTAAAACATATTTAAACTCCTATTGCTCAAATTGCGCTTCAATTCAATGTTTTCACTCAAAAACCATCCAATAATGAATAAAGATGAAATAAAGAACACATGAATGATTATTATTTTAGCTGAGAAGCAATTATCTATTCGGTAACTGTTAACACTATCTTTATTAGGACACTAGTTGATCCCACATAGGTACAACACGGGCTATTTCAAACGACAAGGAAATTAAAGATTTGTCTACACTAAAATAAATACTTACAACCATAGCAATAAAACTATGCAATGAGCTCATGAAGTGGGTGTCTGTAAGTGTTGTGGGAACAAGAAAATTAGTCTAGGAATTGCCTAGTATATTCTAGAATCAATCTTAACATTGCCACGACAAATGAAAAAAAATGTGAGACTCCGGTAGCTTTTCGAGATAACTTACAACGTATAGATCTGTTTTTGCCGGATAACATGAGCTTCGTCCCAAATCCTGGATAAAGAAGTGTGAACACTCGAGAACTAGCAATCGCAAAGGCGAGATGGATGGCTTCATTTCTCTCGACATTTGCATACAATGGGCGCCATTTTTGTGAAGGACGGCCAATACTGTATTTCAAGGCCACAGTAGTGACAGTTGCAACATATGGTACACACATTCAATCTGATACCCGTGAAAAAAACTTGGGCTATAACTATAATTTATTTAGCAAATTATATTTAATAATAATAATAATAATAATAATAATGTCTTTATTTATTCTTATTATTTATCTAATCCCTATAGAATAACAATACAGGTATTGTAAGCTATTATGTCTTAGAGTGAAAATAATTACATTTAATTAATTATTCAAGTAATTTAATAACTGAGAAAGAATAAAAAAAAATGTGAATTACCTACAAGAACAATAATTTAGGAACAGATTAGAAGAAAAGAAAGAAAAACAATTAAAATAAGTCAACAATAATTATATAAGAGAAACAATTTATTGCATATATACCAAATACAATACTATATACCAATATATCAAATTTATGTTAACAAAAAAACAAAAACAAAATGAAGAAAAATTAAACAATATTATCAGAGATTTACATTTCATCCCATTGTTGTTTTTTTAAAATATATATCTGTACGATATTAATAATACATATGTACGTGGATTAAATTCTACACAGTCATATATATAAATACCTAATAACACACACACAAATGTACATCGAAAAACATCATTCATTCATCGAATAAAGAGAACATTAAGTTAAAACTGATCCACTACTATTTTCAATTTTTGGAAATTGTAGAGATAATAGGTGCTGGCAACAATATTTAGGTAACAATGTTTTGAAAAGTGTTACTTTGAGTGGAGTACCAAAATGCTTCACTACTTAACGTATAGTGGTAAATAAGTTCTACATAAAACATGACTGAAGCGATCAAGCATGCAATTCCAAAGGCAATTATTTACTCTCCTGGTTTTACTCTCAATTAAAAGTACCACGTTTACCACTTGATGAACCCCTGGAGGCTCTGCAACTCCCAAAAGGTCGACCAATTGTTGTTAAAAGACAAAATAATTCATTTGCCAAAGCGGGATTCAGATATGGGGCGTACAGCTCAGCAATTCAACGCTCTTCACAATTTCATCTTCACAATCCACTCTTTGAATTTTGTAGGTAAAAAATTTGTGTTTATACATAATTCAATCAATTATAAGAAATACTTAAGCAACCGATCTAGTATAATTTATGTATAACGTAACTTTTTTATTTAGAGGACTTTATTCTTTTATTTAATATCTATCATAAATCATACAAATAATGCGTGCTCTCTGTGAAGATATTTTTAAATTTTACTTCATTATTCAGGAGCATAATCAAAAATATCTCATGAAGCCCAACTGTCTGCTCGATCTCCAATATTTTTTTATGTTTCTGAATAGAAGTCCTATCCTATCTATAACCCCGGTGCATAAGTGGTTAATTCGAATTTTCTTCAAAATGAGTTTCTTGTACTTAAGGAAGCGGAATCGTGTTATTTTCGTAGTGAATGAAGTGCCTGATTAGTCAGGCATTGGCATGGAATGCAGTTATAGCTCGTATTAAAACTCTATTTAAAGCCAAAAACTATAAGAATTACAAAATTATGCTTCCTTCAATACAGCTAACTCTCTCTGGACAAAATTCAACATAATCACTTATTAACCGGGGCTGCAGATGTATAAATGTTTAAATATACATGTCATTAAAGGGGTTTTCACACCATTCGTTGTCAAACTCTAATGGCTAATCGCACAAAATTGTTTATGTTTCAATAAATAAGGAAAAGAAATGGAGCTAAAAAAATCAGCTTGAAGTATAGAGGACGTCAACCTGCTGAGATTAAGCATACGTGGCCTTGAGTAAAGAACCTAGCCCACTGCTGTGAGTGCAACATGGATGGAAAAGTGCAGTTGTCATTTGAGAAAAGTGCAGCGGTGAGCAAGTGCTGAGCAAGCTGCAACACTTCCTTCTCATGACCTAGGCTATTGTCTTTCTTATGCTCGACGATCTCTGAAGGAAAAGAAGAAATATCTAGACATAGAATTCATGAACAAAAAAAAGGTATGATGTATATACAAACATCATAAATAAACATTTAATAACTACTATAATCATATCGCTCCTTCAAAAGAACAAGTTCATTACTAAAAAAATTGCATTTTTAAGCTAAGCCTTCAGTAACAATTCTATTGGTTGAAGATTTTTAATTCAGGCACAACATATCCATAACCCATTTCAAGCTTTTTAAAATTTTCTAATGAATAATTACAGAATTTTAATGCCATCATTATAATAGGAATGCTTTCCTTTACCAATACCCAGGTTTTTATTTCTTTTAACATAATTAAACTTAATTTTGACAAGGCATACAATTTTCAAATACCTACTATATTGAAGAACTAAGCTTTTTGAGTTATGATATTTTTCTTTTGAAGGAGCGATTCGTGATAAACTCTTAACATAAGTTGAAAGAAGTTTTGAAATGAAAAATAAAGAAATTACAAAATATTATTATCTTATGAAGAACAATGATGTACAGAAGACCATTCAAATATAGGGAGATTTTTTTTTTTTTTTTTTTTATTGTCATTGGATACTTCCATCCACACAGCCAGCTATGTATTAGCATGTTTAACTGTTAAGTTAGATGCCAATAGCACGCGTCCCCATCCAAGTCCTAACCAAGCCCGACGTTGCTTAGCTTCGGTGATCGGACGGGAACCTGTGTGATCAACGTGGTATAGCCGTTGGCAAATGTAGGGAAATGGATTAATAAAGAAAGAATTAATGCAAAAGAAATAGAACATTTTGTTAAGAAAACATATAACATAGAAATAATACAAAAACATGCGGGAGATTTTTTATTTTATTATGGATTTTCCTGAGGAAGATAAATTATTTAGTAATAATAATAAATTATTATATAAACAATCATAGATGGACCCTATGATGCAGAAACTTCAGAGGCTTATCCGATCTCCTTAAAGCGGGTACCCATAATGCTGAACCCATTTGGGGGGAAAACCCCATTGAAGTCTGGGTCTAGTCATCTTCCTGCACAACTTTTAGATTAGTAACATTACAGTCTCTATCATGTACTGTGCCCAACACCTTGCAAGGGTTATCGTGGCACAGGTTATAGGTGTCTTGAAACTAAAAACCTCAAATATTAAACGAGGTTGGTTAAACTGTTATATCTGGGATAACGTTTGGCCTAGTGGTAAGCAAAGCCCATTGCATTCACAAGATCGCGGGTTCGTACCCCTGTAGGTGACCTTAAATGGGGGTAAAAGATCCTTAGTTTTGTCGTTCTTGAGAAGGGACGTAAAATGACGTAAAAGACCGGGTACGCCTTAAAGATCCTTATCATAGATTTAATTTAGGACTCCCAGAAAAATGCAGGCCTCCCACTGTAGAATCTTCCGACTAACCATTAGTCATATGCTACAAGGAATAAATTAAATAAACAAACAAACTTGTATCACTTAGTCGAATATTTGAGCATATAATTCGCAAGTAGAATATGTTTGCTATACGTTGAAAAGGCGTGTTTGTTGAAGTACAAAAAATATTCGGGCATTATTTCCAATGGATGAATAATTACTCTGCCTAAATTCAAGGAATGTTTTTGTTTCTTGCATTGCATTTCCGAGCAGCGTTGTTTTAAATATTACACCATCACCATTAGCTGGCTGCTATTGGAGTAGATTCCCCGTTGTCATTCTTTCATGTAGCCCTAATTGGGGACGAGCCTTCCTCATTACTGCGACAATAGATGGAAGCGAAAAAAACATGTTTCAGCGGAAACGTGAGTGCCGTTTGTTTTTCCGACCGTTCGGTTTTTTTATTCGTCCCCCCTCAGTTTTTTTCCAAAGGCATACATATCACTTTAACGTAGCGTGAAGTACGTACATAACATTCTTTCATAGCCGCTCTGAAGCCGAGTGTAGAAAAAATAGCGGTAGGATTAAATCCCTTTAACTTCTCATTAAAAATCCAACGAACCGTTATCTTGAAATGCTGAGTGCACTTGTCAAAATCTACCATGCTAGACCTGGACTTTCAAACTTACTTGAGTGAAAAAAAATTGTTTGTTTTCTGCATATGTTAAAAAGAAATGCATTGGGATGTATATGTTTTTATTTTCTGCAACTCTTAGTGCAGACTTACTTAAGTTTAGATCTGACACCATTTTGCCATTATTAATTTCTTCTATAATGAAGTTGAAAATAGTTAATATAAGTAGATAATTATATATATTTTAATGTACAATTAAAGGTTAATTATTTACTCTATTTTTGGTTATACTTATTGAATAATATGGTACATTTTAAATCACCATAAGTCATAAGCGCATTACTAATTGTATTAGTTCGTTACTTGATAGAAAATATATTATAATATATTATAATATATAATAAATATATTATATTATATTTACAGAAATATTGTAATCTGCATTGAGATCTATATCTCAGGAGTAAATATTTGGGTTTCTAGTTTTTCTGTAGAATGAATTTTTAGATGATATATAATTTTACATGTTTTTTATAGTGTTACAAAGCCGTGAATCTAAATTTCCATATTTCCTACTTTACGAACAATGAATAGCAATTTGTCCAAAAATACACACTTTAAATAAATGTATGTTAAGTAAATAAATTTTAACACTATTATTATTGACGCCTCAAAATCGAGCCATGTAAGCTCCTCTCTACGCACAACTTCGTATCCAGCAGTCAAAATTGACAACGACGAAGTACCTTCCAAAAATTATATACGTTATCTCGGACTATACTTGGACAAAAGACTTACATGGAACTTACATACAAAATTAAAAAGACAAGAACTGACTTGACGGTACAAACAACTATTACATCTTCTGGACTACAGATCTTCACTTGACTTGAGGAACAAACGACTTAACTATAATAGTGTAATAAAACCTATTTGGACTTATGGAGCAGAACTTTGGGGTTCAGCAAAACAAGTCCACATACACAAGATACAAACAACACAGTCCAAAATTCTCAGAAAAATTATTAATGCAGCATATTTCGAATCACACCATACACAACGACATGCACATTTCCACTATAAAATCATATATTCATAACAAATATATCACATTCCACTCATCGACACAATATCACCCAAACCCACTCGTTCTTCCGCTTTCCTACTCCCTATTACCTGGACTTGATAAAAAAGGATTAAAAAGACATTGGCCAAGAGACATACTCAACAATTGATTTTTTTTTTCCAAAATAAATATTATTGTTGACCGTTTCATCAATTTGTTAGTGCATAGCCATATTTTTAACAAAAAAAAAAACCACATATTTTTATAATTTGCTTATGGTTATGAAGGTCTAAAATAAAAGTAAGGTTGAGTCCGGTAAAGATTGATAAAACATCCATTTTAATTACTAGAAGAGGCCAAAAGTCAAATCGACAATAATGCTACTTGAGAGGATGGGATTTTTTTTTTCAGTACCTTAAGAAATGTTTTTAAAAATATATTAACTTAATATATTATAATATATATCTATGTCTATCTATTTGTGACACAAAATATGTTTTGGGTTACAAAATATAATAAACAAATGTTTCAACTTTAAACTAAAGGTTTCGAAATAAAAGTTAAATCAATTATGTTATAGCTTATAAATTATCCTGTACTATGTATTCCACTAAAACCCTTTAAGGGTCTTGAAATAAGCACCTGGTAGAGACTGTAATTTTTCTAAGGCAGCAGTTGAGCAGAGAGGTAATTGTCCATGTCTACGCTTAACCTCGAGGTTTTCACCCAATAAAGAGGGTCCACTTTGTACAGGCTGGGTGAGACACAGGAGGGGCCGTAGATCTCACAGTTTCCATTCCGGGATGTTTACAGATTACCTAAATAAGTTATCAGCTACAGCTTAATTTGAAACCGGAACCTTCAGCATATGTGCTCATCACTATGAAAATATTGAGCTACACTTCAGCCTTATAATTTATTGCAAGATACATAATTTTGATATCACGTGATGGCGAAATTGTAATTTAATGCTTAAGAATCCTTCAAACGATGTCTCGATACTCAACAGCATTGTTAACTGGTCCGAAAGTCCCTATCAACTTGTAGTATTGTCCGATTAAGAAAAACAAGGATTTATAGTAATTCTTTACTGAAAAATACGCCTATTGGACCGGTTATTAAATATCTGTCGTTCCAGGAGAGGCGTATAAAAGGCCTGGAATGGAAGGACACAGAAGAGGGATATATAAAGAGTTCATCAGGGCCTTTTCACTCCAGTAGTGGATTTCTCCAGAGCGGGTAAAGAATTCAATTTGGCAGCGGCTGGAGAGGATTGGACCAGCTGACATTTGATTAGGGCAGGAAATCAACGTCCTCGCAATCTTACAGTTCTCTCCTCTTCCTTCTCTGATGGAGTCATTGTCGATCCTCTACTCCTATCCATCTTACCATACATTGTGTTGTTCAATATGAACACTTGGATTGCAAATATTTTGATATTTAATTTTAAAATTTTATTAATTTTTAGATTACGTCTTAAGTGGCTCGATGATGTGGAGGGTGACCTGAAAGGGATGTGTATAAACCGCTTGAGGCGCCTTGCAGTGGACAGATGCGAATGGCGGAAGAAGTTAGCAGAGGATATGGTTCTTCAAGGACTATAAAGCCCTGCAATAAATGAGTGAGCGAATAGTTACTCTAAAAAAAGGAGGATGCCTCCAGAGAAAGCCACTTAATACAGCGTTCAGTACTAGAAAGGCGCAGTACTGCCCGAACCATACGAAGGATTATGGTGATCTATAGAACCTGCAATTGATAATCCTTGAGGTTAAGAAGCAACGAAACGTATGTGAGACCCGCCAACTTACTAAAGGCAACTAATGTCGGGAATCGCGTTGTAATTTTACATAACTCCTATCACCCGGAGGCTTTGTACAGGTATTGCCTACTACAGAAATATAGGGTGTCCTGTATTTGATGAACCCCATAATATAGAGTGTCCTGTATTTGATGAACCCCATAATATAGGGTGTCCTGTATTTGATGAACCCCATAATCCGTGGATCTAGACCGCTTTGTCAAACTCTTCGAATCCTACTTAATGTCGGTAGGAAAATGATCTGATACCGTAGTATCTGATCCCAAATGGAACAGTTATTGTTATTTAAAATATATGGAGAGTCTACATATGCACCATTTCGTTGCAACATCAGTTTGGATAATCTCTCCAGCCTCTCTGTGCTCTGGTTGGTCTATTCATATGTCTACACATTTATTGTAATTGATATATATAGTGAAATAAATATTTATTTATCTGTTCATAAATCGAACTAATGTTGCTATCCACGATGTCACATAATTTTAATATATTTCAGACCAGCCACTCTCTTGTTTCTTAGTCTAATTAGTTAAACTATTATTATATGAATTATGCTAATTGTTAAGTTATATTATAAGTTTGAATTTGTCCTACAATACATAATAAGTACCGTACTCTCTACTGAGATCACGGTTGAGCAAGGTAATGATTTGGTCGAGATCGACCCCAATCCTCAGGCTTTTCCCTAATTAAAAGAATACTTGACCTTAAGAAAGATAAAATTGAAACAAAAAAGATAAAAATTAAATTTTTGAATATATTATCTAATTAAGCATTAAATTGTTCGGAGCTTTGAAGCATGAATAAACTTACTAATTTACAAGACACCTTACTCTTCCACTTTAGATAAAAAAGGAGACGACATAAAAAACAGCTTTTGTTAACCGTTTAAGAAGGGCTCTATTAATAACAAAGTGATTTTGTGTGCTAAATTAAAAAAAAAAAAAAGATAGAGTCACTGTAGGGGAGCAACCTGATTCGAAAATAATACCGTAGAGGAGAGGTAAAAAACAGAAAGGGGAAAAAGTGGGGAGGTCTGGAAGTGGAAGGGTTTGGAGCGGTGTGTGTTAGGGGTGGTTTGGGCCAGCAAAAAATATACACTGCCTCTGCGGGGGATGTCTAATTGGGGAAGGATACCCGCTATGTGGTTGATTAGTTCACTAAAGGGTTCACCGTACCTTGGAATGTCCTAACCACATTACAAGCTTTGGCAGGGGCATTGCTGGCTACACCATCGGATTTGTTTACTGACAAATCTATATATAGAATTCCAGATTTGTAAAGGTATCGTTCCTATAAAGTTATATATATGACCACTGTGACAAAAATCTGAATATATATATATATATATATATATATATATATATATATATATATATATATATATATATATATACCAGACATGATTTCCTTTGCATCATCGTCCGAAATTCCTTAGAAAGGGCACTTTATTCCGGTTTGGCGCAGTTTGTACCGCTCTACTCTGTTCAATATTCTTCATGATATGTATATGTCCCATCATGGACTTTTGCCCCTTGATGCCAGGTGGATATACCGTGATGCGTCTCACATTATTTTCCACGACATTATCTTCAGACAAATCATCACGTATGAAAATAGCCTCCTCAAGTGTATCTGCCAAGTCATTGCTATGCAGGAGGGCTTTATTCGTCTATGAAGAAGATAGTTTTTCCATTCTTCTTCAGAATCATCAATACCAACTTCACCCAAGACATTTATTTCCAAGTGCGCTTCTTGTTTCAGTACGCTATGTCTTTCGACTTATACTCGTAATGCGACATTTGTACTTTTGAGAAGACTCCTTAACTTTCAGACAGGGTAAAGGTCCGGCGACCACCATGAGATAGTTACTAAGACCCCCAACAGGTCGTTGGTTGGCAGCCATAGTACATCTGCCACAAGTCGCTTAACGCCTATGATTAATTTGAGGATTCTGATCTCTGATATTAAATCCGTGACATGTTCCTACTTATGACTTTTGTGAAGCCGAGAATTGTCTTCCAATAGAACGAAGACCTCGCACAAGTTGGTGTTGACTTCAAAATAGGACTTTAAGGCATATGCCTGAGATATTCTTCGGATTTACATTTGTTAGGGGTTTGCTATGTGGAAGAGTTCAACTTTATTTACCTTTCTTTTTCTTGAGGTTTCGTATATCCTTCATAGGCCTCAGGTTCTATTAGGCGGGTAGGATTATAAATCAGTGTTTTCTTATGTTCTAACCATGTCTTCTGGAGGCTATTGGATCGGTATAATTTGTATTCAGTAATCCTTGAGTTACTGATGGCATTCGGATTTCCATTATTTTGTTGGATTTTTAAATTGTTTAATTTGTTATCAGCCGGGGTTGCATTCTTGTTATCTGACGACTCTCCTGATGCACACGCATACTCCATAAAGTGGGTACCCTTAATTTGGGGAAAACATGGCTCTAACCCAGAGCCTTTTTCTGTAACCGAAAGAGGTCACCTTCGTCTGTTGAGTTGTTCTCTCAACTCAAAATCCTTGTAGCTTTTCTTCATTCGTCGAATTTCATCCCTGCTCATGATTTTGTCCTCCGGGATACAAATTTCTTCAAGATCTTTATCACATTCGTTGAACCATCCAAATCATTTTGCCTTAGGTTTTATTAAATTCATTATTTTATTTTATTTTCTCTAGAGGTGCACATCGGGCATTCTGAAGAGGCGTCTGCAAAAGAACCTTTTGTTCTTAATTGATATTGATATTAGTTCTATATTTCGGAATAGTTGCTCTTTTGATCTCAAACGTATGCGTCCATTAACCCATCTGCTCTCTAAAATCTTCCCTAATATCCTGCGTTATATTTTGGCCGCTTGGTCAAATCTACAATTAAATATAATATAGCTGTCGTACAGGTATTACGGAAGTGGCAACTAAAAAATCGGTGCTTTTTCGGTTAACGACTATTAACTATGAAAGAAATGGGTAGATATCTCTTAATCACTTTTCAAAACTGTATTAACCTTAGCTTCAGAGCTTGTTTGCCAGAAGGTACTTGTGCCACTCTTAGTGTCCTGATGCTATTCCGCTATGCCCATTAATATTTTTCCAAAAATATAGTTTTTTTTTACTTATTAGAAATAATAGTATGATCTTGCTGCTGTCAAAACAATACCGCCTAACTACAACTTTTGGTGAAAATGAGTTAGTAACGGTAACGCATTCTACAGGTTGAATTACACTCTATTAAAAAAAGATTTAAAGGTTGAACGCAAGGCAGTGCTGTAAATAGCAATTGAATAATAACCGATATACATAAAATACTTTTTTTCTCTCCTGTAATCGCCAATGTATTATTTGGGCGATTTTACAGGAGAGAAAAAAAACCACACCGACTGTAGTCTAGGCAATTTCTTTCAGAACTATTGAAGAGAAGTATCAAAAAATCATACACTGCCATGTTGCTGACCTTAATACCTGTCTTCCATAGTGTCTAATTCAACCTGTAGAATGCGTTACCGTAACTATCTCATTTTCATAAAAAGTTGTAGATAGGCGGTACTGCTTTGACAGCACTAATCTCAAAAGAAATATCAGAAGGATAAAAGCAGTAATTACTACACAATGTTATTAATGTAAAATATAATGTTAATTGTATAATTTGGACAATCATTAACTAAAATATATACAGCTATAATGCATATTATAGAAAAAATTTATACTATATATATATGTAAGTTTGAATACTGACGCCAAACTTAGTCATATGACAGACGTGAGATAACCTGCAGAGACAGATGTGAGCGAAGGTTATAATAGACATTATAGACTGCTATTGTAGAAATTAAGTATTGAGTTTAATTACTGAATATTGACTATTGTGTTGATTCAGGTATGTTATTAAACATACCTGGAGTTATTTAGTTAGTTATAAATTTATAAAACAGTTCTGAACTGCATCCACAAGAGTTTTATTCCATCACCTCATTGGTTAAGTCGTTGAATTCACGACTTACATATATTATAAATTACCCCACTCTTCCCATATATGGTTGGTAATTATACCAATCTCTTGTGGTTGGCTGATCCTATCTCCTCCTCAGCTATTATTCAACTATAAGTTTTAAACAACATCAATTCCCTGTTACCCCGGGGCTCTCCAGTTTTTTTTTTGTTTAGTGTTATTAATTTTTTCTCTGTTTGCATGCTCCTTTATTATCTTTAACAACTTTATTTGATTTGATATATTAATTTTTTTATATTTCTCAGTTTTTAATTGCAAAGGTATTATATAATTATAACTTATAATACGGTTATATTATAATGATAGCTAATTTGAATGATAAAAAATAACCTATGGGTTCGATAATACGACTCAAGAAGATAAGTGTAAATTAGAGTTACTAGTTTTTTTCAACCTTGACTTGGATTTCCTAAGTGTGATTAACTGCTACATTATTATGTAAAGTTATTATCAGTTATTATAATAATTAGAGTTTTTATCTCATTCTAAGAAGATTCTCATTTAAAGTTTAGTAGTTTTTCTTATAAGAATTTCCTTTAATAGGTGATAACTGTAATATCAATTTTACATTCTTCCTTCATTGATTTTGCATGCGTTTTGATACTGTGTGCATATAATGCTGTATTTCGATTGCAGGTGAAGTATGTTGTTTATACATATTATATTACAATGTATACGTATGTAATATGTATATATTACATTGCATTAATTGAGTATATATTGTATTGACTTTTCCAAAATTAACGCGTAATGAACAACAAACTCTGTGTTGGTCTTTTGGGTTTTACAAATATAAACACTTACTAATCCTCTTTCAAGCAAAAATGTTTGTTCACATCTTTAATATTTCGCTACTTGGAAAAAATTCAGTTTTCACTAAGATGTCAAAGGGTGATTTCCACATTTTTGTTTTATGGGTTCAAATTCGACCAGAAATAAAACGAAGTCTGGGATGAAGGCAGTATATGTGAGTGCACTCACTATTCAACGGTGGTTCCGAAGTCTTCGAGTGGGATTCTTCAGTCTTGAAGTTCTGCCCATGTCAGGATGTTCTCCAAAATTTGGCGGACAAAATCCAATAACATACGTTCAAGAAGTGGTAGAGAAATTGCAAGTCAGCAATTGAACCGTCGATGACCACCGCAAGGCCATTGAAAAGGTGAAAAAGATGGTATATGGCAGAACTTCTCCCACGTGTTTATAAAGTCAAAATTCCAACAAACAATTTGGAAGGATATTTCAAAGAGATTATAATAACCTTCATTATTTTCCGGACAACCTAATAATATGTTATTATTTGTTATTGGGGCAAGGTATTGTTTATTGTCGATATGCTTTCAATATTTTAAATCATAATAATTTTCGCTGTAAGAAAACATGTCCGATAAATTTTAATAATGTGAAAATATAGTCAGGGTTGTGAAAATATAGAATTAATCTATGTTTACTAGATTTGACTTTCAGTTTTATTCAGAGAACAATAGTCAGATATTATTCATATATTTTACAAGCGTTTTTTTCCGTTAGTAAGCTCTAAACACAAAATGAAAAAAGGTTAAAAAAATACCCTCCCTCATTATATTATGCAATTGCAACAATGGCTCCCTAACCTGGAGTGACGCGCAAGAAACACAACCTGGATACGCAGATAATTAGATTTGGGAAGCTCGAGCGATCACATGATATCCCACCCCTCGCGGAATTAACAAATCAGCAAGTTACAAAGCGGACAATTGACACGGCTAGCGCAAAGGAAGAACCGGATCCTGCTATAGGCCAGCTCTTTTGTTCTATTAATTGAAGGCAGTCGGGCAACTGTCGCATTGTCGCCCTTCGCTCCCGCCAAAAAAAACAGGAGTACTCGGAGAGAACGGAAAAAAAAGGTACGACAAAAAAGGAGCATGTGCAGGGGGGGCAGGCGGCTCCCCACCGGAGAAAAAAGTCAGTTAGCATAGTGGTGAGGTATTAGAGCACACACAATGTTCCATTGTTTTAGCCGGTCCTCCGGGGGGCTATTGTCTTCCGACCGTTAGCTGGATCATCGCAGGATAGGCCTCGCCTGGCTCGTGTCTTCTCCACCGGAGGTTCATCGAAGAGTTCATTCTTGTCAGTCCCAGTACGAGTGGTTCCTAGTGGGCGATTACAGTAGCGATTGCATATTAAACCTTGAAGTATCCCTGAACAAATATTGTGACCTAATTTTTTCATCATGCACTAAATTAACGAAAGAATTATAAACTATCACAAGGCAACTTTATAACACGTATTATTAACAATACTGTCTACTACTATTTAATGGGTGCATCTTGGTTATGGCAAAGATATTGAACAGCATAAGCCCAAAAGAGATATAAAATAAATGTTAAGGCATTATTGGAAAAATTCTAACAAAAAAGCTTTTTTATTTTTAGGTTGGAATTTTGCTGTTAGTATCTTAAAATTTGGTATTTGTCTTTAAATGTTAATCAGTGTTTAATAGTTTTGATTTACCTAGTTGTTTTGCAATAAGAGTGCAGTAGACAGAATGTACATGTATATTACGATCTTTTTTGTCCGTTGGAAAGGTAAAAAAATGTATTAAAAAACAATTCTTGCTCACATTTATCATTACAACTCTTCACATGATACTAATATAATTGTAAGTAAAAAAGATAATAAATAATCAATAATTAATTAAAGTTTGAGATTATCAACAGTATAGTTACAGTTTTGCACTTGAAACATTCATTTTCGATACCTATAAAAGTTCTTTGATTCTCCTGAAGGATTAGCTTTTTATCATGATTCACTTCCTTTTCCATATCGATGCCTAAATTAATCGACTAATTGAAAGCCGATAGTGCTGACAGTATTTTTTTATTTACCATTATCCTTGCAATAATATTTTTGAGACGATTTTTCTTTATTATTGAGAAAAAAAAATCCTACAAAACCTCAACATTTCGAATTTCCGTAGTAACCAGGAAGCACTTTTTCTACATTATAAAATACGATGCAACTAATAATTATAGAAAATACTTTCGTACAAATGTTTTATGTTCAATAAAGTTGTTTTATACTACCATAAAATTACACATTTAATATGAATAATACCTCCCTTTACCTACCATTACATTGGCAAAGTTAATATTGTAACATAATTTATTTTAGTCAATTTTAAATTATTATTACCACACTTAAATAAATATAATTATAAATAATGATAAATATAAATATAAATAATGATGAGGACCTATCTTTTCTCTTCAAACAGCAAAAAATTGACCAATAATTATAAAAAAAATATAAATAATTCATTGTGTTATTTATTTCTTTTAATTTTGTTTTTTAAGAAGCTGTACATCATGTAAAGAAATTATTGCATGCGAGCTCATGTATTTAACAAAAGTTATGGATTTATCAATTCTCTTTAACTGCTTAATATCTTGTCAAGATTTGTACTGTTTATTTATTTATTATTATTTTTGTTTAAATATTTATTTTTAAATTGTTTTTTGTCACTTTTTACACGCTTTATGATTTGTAACATTTAGCTTTCTGTCCAGATAAATATTATGTTTCTTTTTCTGTTCATATCTGCTATTCTAAAGGGACTTAGTCCCAGAGTAAAGTTACTTTTTTATTCTATTCTATTTTATTTTATTATATTTTTATAATTTGTAAAATGTGCGTTGGTGGAACAAGGGGTGTACCCACTATTATTAATTAAATGTTTTTTTGTTATTTCAGTTGGTCGCAGGATCTAAATAATTTTATAATAGAACTTTAATCTTTTTCTACCCTAGTTTTATGATTGATATAACTATAATTACTATACGCTATTTATTAATAGTATTAAATAACCCTTTTTGGTTCCTAAGATATTCACTATCTCTCTATCTGAACTACTTCATAGATCATTTTAAATTTTTTCATAAATATATCATGTTTTGGTCTGACTTTGCAAAATAGATATCAAAGTAATTATATTAATTACAAATATCTAAGCTCAAAAGGACTGAACATTCCTTCGTGCTGTATAGGTTGCTTTTTCTTAGAAGACTTGACTTTATGCAATTTCGATGGTATTCATAGACATCTATAGACCCGCAAAATAAAAGTTAATCAAGGTTATGTCAAATTTTGTTCAGAGAGAATTAACTGTACTAAGCGAAGGGGAATCATGCAGTTCTTGCACTTTTGAATTGAAATAGAGTTGTAATATAAGCAATGACTCTTTTTCAAGCCAATGCCTGACTAAGGCCCTTATTTTTCTACGAAAATATCACGATTCCTCTAGTCTATTTACGAAAAATTCATTTTGAAATAATTCGACTTAACCAATTATTCAACGGGGCTGTAGATATATTATTCATTACACTTCCAGATTTAAATGACACCTTGTGCCGAGGAAGCTGTTTAGCAGATAGATAGGGAATGAGGGAGGAAGTGATATCGGGCTTAAATAGAAGACGTCTCTATAAAAAGTAAAAGACGCTGGGATGAGCTGGAGAAGGGAGTGAGTGATGAACCGAAGGCTGCCCCTGACGGCACATCAATCTCTAAGCAGTCAAGGAAATCCAAACTCTCATTTGTCACCGGCCATCTCGTCCTCAGCCAATCCTCTGTCCTCTGGTCTCTCCGCTCCGCTGTCCCAGCCGGGGATTGGCCGATCCGTTGTATCTATGTTTTCAAATGGTGGCTTACATTATTGCATCTAAATATACTTATACCAACAGCCACGGTGAGTAAGCGGTTAAGTCGAATTTTCTCCAAAATCAGTTTCTTGTACTATTTCGTGATTTGGGATACTGATTTGGTAAGCGGAATCTTGTTATTTTCGTAACGAATATAGTCTAAGTCAGTTATTGCTTATATCAAAACTCTATTTCAAGCCAAAAAATACAAGAAAGGCTCTATTTCGCTTATCTCTATACAATCAACTCATTATCAGAAAATCCCAGCTAAAGATACCCCCAGCTATATCATTCATTGAGTCGAATCTTTACAGTTCTGTTTGTAGTTAGTATAGATGCATATAAGTATACTTCTTTTAAATATATGCCAGGACTAAGACTCCAAGAACGCGGAGAGAACAAAAAATCTTTTTCCATTAAGTTATTCCTTTGTCTCTAATAAAGAAAGCAGGTGTAGTCATTATTTCTGTTTCTCAACACTAACAAATGATCCGTATAAATATGAATTATTTTGATAATTTACTGAAATCTCAACAGAAGCAGTTTTCCAAATACTAAACATCCTCTTCTATTCACCATGAGTAATAGGTATCAGTAATAATCTATATCACAACAATTTATAAGAATTCATTACATCTTAGAAACAGTTTTCAAAATAGCTGTCGCGTAAGGATGTAAATTCGTTGATACCATCGCGCTCAAACGCCAGTTTTCCAAAATTAAGGGTTCCTACATAAATAGTTATCTCATGGGGGTCTTCGGACCCCACAGAGTAAAATAATGAAGACTTTACTCTAGATTCGAGTTCTAGAACTCATTATCCAGTAGACAAAACACTGATTTAGTAGGCTCTCATCGGTAATAGCAAAACATAAAAACTATATAAACTACATCAACAGCGGACAATTCCGAAATTCCAAATAATGACTTTTTCGCATTTTTTGCTGCTTTAGTCAATTATGACTAGCACGACACTTGGTCACCTTATTTTTCACAACGTTTTATTCCATTTCTGAACTCCAAGTTTAAGGGAATATAAAACATTGATAAAATAAACTAGCGAAAAAAGTGATGAAGTAAATTTTTGAAATTCGTAGTTTTATGCTTTTGATCCTGTGTAACATAAAAGTTAAGCAAAGCGATTTCTTAACTGTTAATACAAAATTCTATTAATGAAGTGCTTTTGTATATAATTCAATATATAAAGTGGTTCGTTATCGATATACTGTATTGAATTTAGTACCTTCCTTCATGAATTATTTTCGACATTTTTAAATTTACTTAATATTTACTGAATTTTCAAGTAACTCACCTATTGCGTATAACTTGAGAAGAAAAATGAAAGCTCATTGATTATGTATTAGGTTTCATTTTGAACTTGAAATAATTCATTTTTTATTTCTTTTTACATAAGAATTGTATCATATTCGAATGGTATCGCATTTTCGATAAACTCTAGTTTACTTACATTTCTCAAAAATTGATTTTAAGGAGCCGTCATAAAATAAAAAAGTACATATAGTAAATATTTTGTCAACAAATATCTTTCCATATTTTTCGGCAAATGGTCTTGTTATTTACCTTTGGGGGAACTTCAAACGATCAATAAAAATCGGTATTTTTATTAATTGTTGTAGCTATTTGTCCCAAGATAATTAAGCAGTTTTTGTAAATTTGTATATCCTTAGAAATAACCATCTAAGTTATTACATTAAGTTCTCAAGGTGACATAAAAAAAGGATACTCTCTTACTGTAAAACAAAGACCTTCGTGCCTAATCTTCCTCTGTCGTTCCGAATGCACTCGAATTCTCTTCGGTTGCAATTGAGCGCTGTCGTCACAGCACTAAGGCTCTGTCGTAAAGCGTGACGGAGCGGCTTCCGTTCGAACTTGGCCAGAACTTATGTGTTGGACTTAGAAGTCCCAGGGCTAAGGTGGTCTTTCGCCAGTCTATTTATCTGTTATAACTCCCAGTTCCACAGAATTCCATTAATAACCACGGTATCGGCGAAATGGTATAGAAATGGTTTTATCGCTGCCATAAACATTAGACCTAATTGCGTAATAAAGGACAACAGATAGAGGTGGGAAATACGTCGGCTACTGGGTTTGGTAAATAAAATATTAGGCTGCAGAGTACATAATACAACTTTAGAAACAATTGAAATAAATTGTTTACAAGTTTACGGACTGGCTTCAAGTAAGTAATAGCTTTGGTTTAATATTTGATCAAGAGATAAAAATTGCTACAAATATTTTATTTTGTGATATAGACTTAATGGATTTTCAATTTTTAACACAGCGAACCCAAAGATTTGATGCTGATTCAACCGATATTCGCTTACAAATTCCAATACACTCTAACCCAAATCCATTAGATCATTCTTCCTCTAAAATATTAAAATAAGATAAGAGTATTCATCTGAGCAAAAGTATTTTAAAACTGTAGTTTTTAATTAATGAGGTAAATATAACTAAAATAATTTTTATTGAAGAAGTACATTTCACTCATACGGAATACATAATTAAATATAAATTATATTTCAGATATTTACTAATATATAGTTCTCTTCCTTCAATGAAGATAACAATTTCTCTACTGATATATATTGGCAGGTGGTATGAAGTATAGATTGGGAAGGGTCTATTCTTATTTTTAATGTTTAAAGTAGGGTTGAATGGTCCCGGTTACGAAAATATTGAGTTCTAAAATATTTCAGACTGACAACCTCATTTGTATTTTAAAAACCTGGTACAGTCTGTATTGTTTCTGATAGAACGGCTGTGCAGGGAGGTGATTTGTCCGAGCTCACGCCTAACTCGACTAATTAAGGATACTCATTTTATTCAGGCTGGACGTACTCCAGAAGGGCCTGCAGGTCCGAGGCTACGAAAAAACCTATGGCTGTTAACAGATTGAATAATGTAACAGTCACTACCGGATTCGAACCAGGAGCCTTCATCTCAGCAACTCATTTTTTTTTCTTTATTGCTCACCAGGATACTTGATAAGAAGATTATTTCTTCTTATAAACCTACGCCAAGTTTAAATGTAGGGTAGTATGGCTTGAAAATGAGCAATAATGGTCCGACATTCCTTCCATTCCGACTCTGCTCTACGACAGAATGGAGGGATGGTAGGAAGGAGTCCTGGAGAGGTTATCAATCCGAGGGGATGGCTCCTGATGGGACGGGGATAGAGCCACCGTAAATAACTGTGGGGACAATTAACACTAACGGGACGGGAAGGAATATATCTACATCTCTACGGCTCTACCATTAGCGGCCGTGTCTTCATAACGGTACGCAGGGAGTGTCCCTCCGCTCTTCCTCTCCAGTCATTCCTCTCCAGCACTTCTCTCATTCTCCAAACGATAAGGATGAGACCGTCCGGAGAAGTCACTGTTATGTCTATAGCTCAGGTGAATAAGTGGTCAAGTCGAATTTTCCCCAAAACGAGTTTGTTTTACTTAGGGAAGCAGGTTCATGTTATTTTCGTAGTGAAAAGGGGGCTAAGTGAGGCATTAGCTTAAAGTAACATTTGTATTGATTCAGATATATTTAAAAATACTTTACTAATGAAACTTTATATGACTTACTATTGTTTGTATTAGATGGCTCGCTTGGATGAATCTTAATATTTTCCCCTTCATGCTTATTAAAGCCACTTCAAACACAATCCATAACGGGTCTTGTTCTCAGTACATGGTGGACTATGTAATGTTTCTAAATCAAAGTTCCTCCAAACATTATATCGGGTCAAATCATCGTTACGACAAAGTTAATATAATGTAATCCTTTGAAGAAAATCTAATCCAAAACTAGTAACTACTTTGGTTGAGCAAATTTTGGAAAATGTGACGACCAGAACGTCTATATGGTACCTAAGAGCTTCAAAAGGTTGAAAATATGAAAAAAGCATTCATAGACTGATGGATGTACTTTATCATTCCTTAAGTAGAAAAAGGAGTGCGGCGTTATCCTTCGCATTTTCAAGAAAGGTAAGGAATTTGCAGGTGTTCACTATCGGTAGTTGTTAATACTTTAAAATGATTTACTTTAGCAGCTGATGACAATTAAATCAAGCTGCCTAATGATACTATTTATCTTCCCATGCTCTTATATTTATCTGCAGTAGAAATAATACGAAGATGTAGATCCCATAATAAAGAAAAATCGTATGTGCAAAGGTGGAATTCCATGTATCACTGAAAGGATTGGATTCATAAAATAACACATAGGTGACCATCCCTAATTATGCAATGTAAGTAATCAAATAAAAACTACTCTACCGTTGATGTAGTATATATTTATATTTATGGTAGAAAATATAAATATATTCATGGAGAAGTGATCGGACGGGATTCCAGATATGGAACAGTAGGGATACCTTTGTGACTGGGAATGGACAGTCTTATCGGAGAGGAACGGTAGCCCCGGCGATAACTCAGTGGACGCGGCCTCCCTGCATCCTCCTGCCATCGGGAGGACCGGGGAGGAATGTCCTCTTGAAATATGCCAACAGTCCGCCTCAGACCTGCAGATAAAGTGTCCGTTATCCGGCTTTGTATGCACCTGTTCCTCCTCACATATACATTGCTATTCCGGCCGCTGCAATGCCTGACCCGGGAGTGCTCATGGCGTATATCTGGCAGGGCGGGGTTATCGCTGGCGTTGTGTATTCAGTTGAAGAAGAGTGGTTTGGGACAATAAGGGGCTCGCAACGTGAGTCTTACGCGAGACAAAATGCTCTCTATCAGGAGTAGTTGATTTGTCACATTCTTCGTGTTGAGCTCAAGTAATTTTTGGATCAATTAAGCACACAAATAGTGCGTTATAACTGCAATCTCCTCTTATTAGTTTGTATTTCCGTGAATGTAGCGGATATACTGGAAACCTCCTTGTACCGAAGCCGTAAGGAATTATTTTTAAATTTGTCCAAGTTTTTGAAGTTTGAGACCGGTCCATATCGTAAAGCATATTACTTTCGTGAATTGTAGCAAATTATTTACGAAATAAATATTTTTTTATTATTAAACAAAATGGTAAGCGGTAGTATTTAAACTAAGCTAAATAAATAAATAAATATATATTTAACGAACGGCCGATAGTAGAGTCAGTAGTGTCCGGTTGATACAGCCACTTAGAGGAAAGGTGAAAAATTAAGACATTTGTCATCTTGCCCCGGTCTCCACTATATTTATTTACTATGTACAATCCACCAACCCTCCAACCCTGATATGCACATCTAGTCCTACCTTTATCTGATAATGATTAATTTTTAATATAACGTGAACGATGATGTTATGACAGTGATATCAAAAGCCTCCTTACAAATAATTTTCATTTCATAACGTTACTCGGTTTATTACTTGTGGCGTAAGTTGGATTATGGATTACACTATTAAAATATCAAATTTATTCTGATAATGGTTTCCATTAATCCAGATAACATTAGATCAAGTTATGTTGAAGAGTGGAGTAATTACTCGTGTTAGTTTTCAATAACCTTTTTACCTTTAAAGGATTCCTTTCATGAACTCTTTGTTTGTCGAATTTATACATTATTAGTTTATAAAAGCCCATTCCTGCCTGGTAGAAACCTATAATAAATATTATAAAATTAATAATATACAAAAAATGTTGGAAGCCTCCTTCCAACAGATCTTTTTATTATAAGTTTATTTCTCATTATTTTATCCAGAAAAAAAGTGATACGAATACGAAGAAACAGACGGTTCAACAATAAAAAAAAAATTTATAAGTACGGTTTCTTAAGTTCCCATTGATATACTTGAAAATAATTGAAATGAAAATATATTTCATTCGTTTTAGGTGATTAAAAAAGTATGATGATATGAAAGAGAGATTTGTTTAAATAGTACACATTCATGATAAATAAATTAAATGACATAATAATAAAGAATGTAACTCTTTTATATAATTATACATAACTTTAAGACCCTAGTGTGTATCCTTAGTGATGTAGTTTGAGGTTCGTAAGGGAGCTGAGCGCTGGGAGCCATCAAGATTCGAAAGGCCGACGCTTATTCTTCATTATGTAAACGCTTATCGTGCTCAATGGCAACCATATTTTTCCTGCCTGCTACAAAAAAAAAAATAATTCCCATTCAGTGGCCGGAATAAGGCAAAAGGAACACCAGACAAACGCATTACTGAAACACGGCTTGTTGTAAGAGCTTTCCTTAGTAGTGTAGCTGTGTCCCATAATAGTACTTGCTATAGATCACGCTAACCTAGGAATACCTCGGACTTCTCTCACGATGGACTTTTATAGTTTAAATGTTTATTACTGCCTAACAGTTTAAGTCTAAGACGTTAAAATGTATGATTACTTATTTGTTTTGGAGGTGCAGGTGGACAGCCAAAGAAAACAGATTTGAAGGGAGCGTAGGAGGTCATGTTTTTAGTTCATATCTTGAGAAATATCGGAGAAAATATAAGAATCGTCTTAATATTTTATCCGTATCTGTCTTAGTTTTAGAAACACGCGTCATTCATAGAAAAGTATAAAGATGATTAAGAGAATACATTCCTTTAAAGTATTGTGCCGGAAATGATTTTTTTAATTTGTAACTTTAAGAAGAACATTTTTCTCAAATTTTAATGTATATCTAATCATATATCGAAGGGTTGCAAGTGAAATACTTTTTATGAGTTTGAGAAAAAACTGATGAAAAGGCTTATACTAGGAGTGATTACGAAACATTGAAAAATAAATAAAATAGTAGAATTGATGTTCCTCCTAAACAAAAGAGAAAAAAAAAACGATTACATTACCACAGTAATAAACATTTCTTCTCAAATCAGTTGAATTTTCTATTTTTTCATTTCTTTATTAAAGGAATGTTAGTATGTTTGATACAAAATTTATCTTACAATTATGATTGTCCCATAGCTGCCTCCAAATTCTCTTCATGAAATCCTCATTTCATATATACATGAAAATCATCTTGAACCTCAAGCCTTTATCGATAACGAATTACCAAACATATGCATCCAACTTAAATTGGAAATTGAACGTTTTACACTATTTCAAGCTTTTCTATAACTAGCAGTGGAAGATAAAAAAAAGTTACAAGCAATTATGAGGGTTTCCTACTTCATCCATGGAGCATTAACTATTGTTATTAATGACATGTAAGAAATCTTAAGATTCTTCTTTTCAATTAAAACATATTTTAACTTGAGAAAAAAAATAATCAAAATATACTCATAAGTAGTAGTAACAGTAATAATACTTCTAACAATTAGTGTAGTAGTCATAATTTATTGTTTATTACATCATAATACCTTCCAAGTTCTTGCTTTCAATTAATAAAATTAGTTTTTTCATGTCTAATTATATCAGTAGCCGTAAATTTTTTTTTAATTTAGTCAAAATTTATAAATTATATCCTCGGTTATATAGCCATTAAAAATAATTAAAGATACTGAGAGGCTAGAAGAAAGGTTGGCTACCCCTTTCGTGACTGGGAGCGATAATATGAAGCACCTAGTCTTCCTCTTCACACGCTCTGCTACACCCACTAATTTTCTTTTGTGGTCACACATACTCTCTGGAAACGTGTGCAGTCTCCGGTCTAAATTAGCGTAAATATTTCTGGCTCTTAAAGTCAATGAGAACTCCAAACAGTAGCTGATGTGAATTCATTTTGAGAACTTATTTCAACTCCTTGGGACAATTTTTAACCTAATAGCTTTCGTTTGAGTACTAAATATTAGGAAAGTTGGAAACTTGTTTCAGCTTAAAAGCGAGTAGTTCCTCTGTAGGATTTCTTGGTACTTGTTTCAGTTATTTTTGTATGCGTTATTACGTTCCCTACATTTTATAAAAACGTTTTTGCTTTGTTTATTTTGTTGGTAATAATTCAGCAGCTTGTCGCTTCGAATTGAGTTACAGCAAGTTTTAACTTTTAATAAATTCCAAAAATGCAAATTGTCATGGGCTTTAGTATGGAAAAGAGAATGTAATTATAGGAAATGTGTATACTTCGGTAATTATTTCATTTAGCATTGAAAGTTTTAGCACGCATATAGAAATTTTAGTTGAACCTTTTATTTATTGCTGAAAGGTGTACCTAAATATATTCATTACCGTAATTACACACTCTTTTCCATAATAAACCTAAAGATAACTCATATTTTAGGAAAATATTTAAAATGAAATGAATTTGTAAATTTGTAAGTTAAAACTTGTTGTAACTCAACTCAAAGTGACAACCTGCTGAAAAGATACCATTTTGTTTATCGTCTACTTATATGTCTGTTTTTTTTTTAGATTAATTTATTGATATTTACAACTGTAATAATAGTACAAGTAAATTTGCTGATATGAACAAATGATATGAAAAAAAATAAACACTTGTGGAGAAACTACCCATCGGTAGCACTCCAATAAAGTTCTATAGTAGAAGGTCTCGAGGCCATCTTCTTTTCAGACGCCTCGGAGGTTTATCAGGAATAGGAATGGGAAGCAAGTTGAGAGACTAGCGGATTCAAGTGTGTATGGAGCTTGTCATGGAAGGATAGGTATCTAGTTTGGGCCAAATCAGCAACATGGTGGGATACTATGATCATGATGGATGAGTTTGTTTGTGACATAATAAGGAGCATTGAGGATTTTACGAAGGATTTTGGATTGCAAGGATTGGATACGAGATGAATTGGATGGTTTACTAGAGCCCCAAAGCTCAACTCCATCCAAATAGGTCTGATACCTGTCATATAAATGAGTCTTTTGTAATTAATTGGGAGCTTAGAGCGTTTGTCCAGTAAATGTTGAAGTAGGCGAAAACGTCGAGCAGTTTCTCGTCTTTTCAGGCTTGTATAAAGATTTTTGTTTATTGAATTAAATTTTGAATTTTTGTTTTATTCCTTTTGTTATTGCCTAGTTAAAATTAACAAAATAACATTTTAGGAATACATAGTCATCTTTAAAAGACGAAGCTGTGAAATACTTCCAGAAGTTCGGAATAATTCCCAAAATGAAATCATGTTAAAAAGGTCATCAAAGGGATTTTGTCAAAGATAGAAATGGAGATGATTTCGTCAAAAGTGTGGGCGAAACCTTTATGTTAGAAAAGGATCATGGCTAGAGGGGTCTAGAATTAGCATCTTAATATTACATTCTGTATATTTCAGTTTCCATTAATATGAATCAGAAGGTAGGTGTTATTAATGGTGGATAACTGTTGTAATTCCTATCTGAGCTAATAAGCTAGCAATTAAAAATGAAAATTGTAATAAACTCACCAAAAGTGATGATAATAAATGTCAAAAGTTGAAGAAAAACGTAAATAACGGGTATTTCCACCATTTTTTCCTTTTATAAGAAAATTTCGAACGAGAGATAGCCGATGACATTTTTTCAATATTCCGAATCCAGCCACCAAGTCGAAGAAATTTCTTAATTAACAAAGCCAATTAAAATGACACAAACATGTTTGAAGTTTATTAGAAATCTTTCTTTCTTTTTTGATGCTTTCGACGATGGTGAAATTTATATCTACTTGTTAATTGACAGAAATCGAGGCCTGCCCAATTAAATAAAAACGCAAAATGTATTTCCCGTCGACGTGAAATGTTTCAACGGCTGTCCGCAATATTTTCATATCGAAAATAATTACAGTAAATCCTGAAGCTTCAGAAACTCGCAGAGAGAAACAAATTAAACCAATCTGATATCTTTAGAGACGTATGTCTCAGTTCGTATGATAATTATAAATGATTTGTCTATTTATTATGATAATTGAAGTATTTATTTAAAACAATTACAGTTGTGAAAATTATATGCTAAATTACAATGTTTATCCCAAAATAATATCTTATGAAACTAAAGGATTTCTGCATTTAAATGTGCACTTTCCATAAATCAGACATTTAACGTCTTTCTGAAATAAATTATTTACATAAAGAAGTCAGAATCGATGTTCTCCATGATATTTTTCCTATCTTCTAATTAATATCGGCGATCAAAAAACTCCTCAGAATTCTTGATATAAATTTAGAGTAAGCTGTAAAAATTTAAAGCCTTCGTTAATTTCAGGATTAATAATTAAAATTTCACTATATGAGTAATAATGTTTTGAGAAATATAAAAAATTAAATAATAGAGAATGTGGAGAAATTGTTAAAAAAGTATATTCGTAACAAAAAATGATAAAATATAAATTGTGACTGACCTAGTCTATAATCTATCGCCATTATAAACCCCTTTGTTTTCGTATAAACAGCTATGGGCTAAATTTCTTCAACTATTTTTTTCTATTTTGTAAGGACAGCACTAGTCTTCTTTTTAGATGCTTCCTAAAAACCCATAGATTTGTGCAATTTTGCTTTTAGAGTTGATCCCTCTGTAATATCTGACAGAGTAATCTTCAGCTCCTCAATGTCTTTTCCACTTTTGCAAACCAAGCATTTTAGCCAGTAAGAAGCTCTTGAACCTCTCTTACCCAATCTGTGCAGCCCAAAATCCTTCATGAAATTCTTCTTTTCCGGGTTGAATCTGTTATTTTCTCCATTTATATCTAAACGTAAATTATATTTCATTGAATGTTCCAAATTTATTTCTAGGCATAGTTTGACATAGTTTTCAGAATTTTCGCCTGATTAATCGCGATACCTCTCAGGAAAAACTCATTCCTAAATTCAAGGATCTCAATACTTGGAAATTTGTTATCAAGAAGCAATCTATAAAAATAAAAAGGAAGCAAGTAGACATCGAGAGTTAGTCATAAAGAGAGGAAGGATCCTTAAATCCGGAATTCTTTCATGAAAATCTTGGAAAACTGGCTAGAAGAGCTGTCGGTTTTCAATTTGCATGGAAAATTCAACAATTTATCTAGAGCTGGAGAAGGGCATTGCTATTCCCGGAAGGGCGCCTCCCTCCTTTAATAAGATAGAAGGAAGAAAAAATGCTACCATTTGTATTCAAGAGGCTCCTACCCAAAAATTACATGAGGCTCCTTATCTTGAGGCCGGGGCCGAGGAGGCATAGATTGTAAAATCGATTCTCCTCATCTTCTTATAGAGCCCACCTACCGCTTCCTCCCGCCTCCCTCGAACCCCTCTCTCCAGAACCTGGAAGAAGAAATGGCTGGAGTCCAAGTATTTATTCGGGCTCCTTATGAGTATTGAATCCGAATTGTAAAAGAATTAAACTAAAGTCATTACCAATCTTTCCACCTGTTTGGCTGCTCACAAATTCACAACAACCATCACATAAGAGCAGATATCAGGGTAAGGTATTCATTATGGAGAGTATTTATTGTATCTGTTTGTCGCTAGAATGCTAATATTGCCACATCTAGGAAGCTGATGACAAACCTGTTACAGGGATTTCGAGAGATTGGTTGGACAAGTTAAAGAAATTAAAGACGGATTGCATAGCGAATGATACCAAGAAATCAGGCTGATGATAACTACAGATAGTGACAGAAGTAAATGGGGATGGATGGAGGAGGGGAGGACTAGCTAGAGGGTTGTAGCATCAACACGGTAATAACAATAATAAGTATTTGGTAAAATTTCAAATGTGCTGCGCATAGTGCATTCTGAAGCAAACAATCATTAAAAACATGAAAAAACATTAAAGGCAAGAAATCATTTTACAATAAATAACAAACTGAGAGTAATCGGCTGATTACAAGGAAGTTTTGAAGTAGCCAAATTCGAAAAAAGGATATTCATGTGATAATCACCCTTTAATATTATTGCAATTTTTATGTTGAGTAAAAGTTCATCAACTTGTATAAAGCTTCTAAAATTATGATTAAGAGAAGTTTCACATCAAACCATGGCATGAATTTTTGTTTATGTTAACGAAGTTTTGAACATAAATGAAAAAATACACAATATTTTATCTGTAGTAATGCTAAACTTGATTGCTGGATGAAAACAAAAAATGGAAAAACAAGGGAATACAGGAGAACACAGATCTAATAGTTAATTCCAAGTATTCTGTTTCATTAAATGTTAAATATTTGATCGAAATATCTGCAGCCCAGCTGGTTAAGTTGAGTTTTGCCCAGAGTGAATTAACTCTATTGAAGAAAGCGAATTCGTGCCAATCTCGTAGAAATTGAGTTCCATTTCAAGCCAATACCTGGCTTAGCCCTTTATTCAGAACGAAAATAAAGGGCAAGTCCCTAAAACTTGCATATATAAACGATTGTTTTGGTATTGTAGCAAATAAATAACTACTTTCCTCTGTCTCATATGCGTCTTTGCTCCGTTTTACAATCTCTCACCCTAAGTCGCTAAAGGTATGATTTCTCAATTCTTATGAGTCTCTGAACGGGTCTCTGAATTCGTATTCTAAAGCGCCTGCTGAAGTGACCACAATCGCGAATCTGAACAGCGATTATAATATACTAAGGTTGCGAATTAATATTTTCAAATTAAAACTACTTTAGATGCTTTCGCGGCTTTAATAATGAACTGACGTGATCGTTAATAGTAGCATTCGTCGGCGGTACATAAAAACACGATGGAGTGTCAATCAAGTTGTTTTAATTAGGGCATTGTAGGCATTAAATCCAAAGCTACTTCAGATTTATTGTGGTTTTCGGATCTTTGGAAAAAAAAAATATTTATTTTTAGACACTAATTTTATTAAAGTAGTAGTGATAGAGTGATAGGTTGTCGTGGCGAAGTTTCCGGGTTCAAACGGGAACACTTAGCCTCCTAGAGTGATCTAGGACAAATCAGCTCTCTGTTCAACCGATGTCACACCTCTACTATGTGCTCATTCTATATTTAGAGCATCTAATATGACATTTTAAGGAACCTGTTACTCGAGTATCAAAGTATGTGCCGTTACTTCTGGAGCGAGGAAAAGGAAGACGGAGATAGGAAGCCCCCGAGGCCCGCTAATGATTGCGAGATCACGGAGCGACCATCTGTACTCTTACTAAAGTAGCAGTTACTTCCTCCACTGGTCGCTTCCTTGTGTAGAATACTCTCAGTTGTTACTCAACTTCGCTACTAGATGGAAAATATAACCGTTAATATTATGAAAACAATGGTTGAATCGTTATTTTCTGGGAATAACCTAATAGAAAAGGGAATCTATATGTAAGTTAATTAAAGAGGATCTGTTCTCTAAACTAGATCAGATTGAGCATTCATAAACAACACTAAAGATATCGCGCCTACCATCCCAAAGCATCGAATGTGAAAAAAAAACAGTTTTCGGATATTAGGATATTATAACACCTGTGCAAGATTATTTCGCAACTAGGTTTTCCCCCTGATTAAGGATATCCACATTAAAGGGGGCTGGGTGAGAACTTGAAGCTAGAATGCTGTTAATATAACATATAATTTATCTGCTTCAGCCAGTCACGAACACGAGAAGTGGAGTTCAGAAACTCTGCAGAAAATATCAACAGATGGGAATCAAACTCGCTCAGACTCAGATTAAATATCGTTCTGACAAGGCTTTCGATCAACATCATACGAGAAATAGTAGAAGACTTGAGTAAGGTTGAATATTGGTAACAGATTGATAAAGAAGGCTTTGTAGATAGAATAATTGTTTAGCTACCGGTTTAACTCGAAGCTTTGTTAGTTTTAAATTATGATTTCGGAATAATAATGTATTTTTTGTAATTCATAGATCAATGCACTGTAAGCACTTTTCTATTCCCTAATATGAATTAAGATCTCGAATCGAAAGCCATGTGTTGGCATTTTGGCATGTTTTCCTTCTCACTCTTTAACAGGCAGTGGCTGTATTTGTCCCAGCTATGTACGAGTAGGAATTTTTCTTTCAAAACGTTTTTGTTACGTTCAAAACGGATTTTAAGTTTTAAAATTCAGATCTTGTTGATTTAATGTTTTTAATGGTGGATAATAACAATTGGCAGAGTAATAACATTTTAGAAGTTTTTTTTTTCATGTGGTTTGTAAAATTTGTATCCATTTTATTTTTATTTTTGAAATTTTTTTAACATTTTCAACAAACATAAAAATCTGAAGAAATAAATACCCAGAGAACCATGTTTGAGATATTTTCGGTTTTAACCAATACCGTGTACCTGCTGTTGTTGTTATTTTGGGGATTGGTTGAATTTTTAGTATTTATTTTTCTATTAATTGTCTACTACCGGTATTGCTTGATGACGTAGGTGATTAAGGATCCGTAATATTTAGGGAAGAATCATTTACCCTACCTCAGCAACCTTAATCCAAAATATACATTCTCAAATATTCGTCCCTTTAGCGTATGTGCTACAGAATGATATGCGAATGAGCTTATCATTTGTCAACTCAATTATGGTAGCTTCTTATCTATCTCAGACCCCAAGGACAGTGTAGTGGGAAATAAGAACAGATATTCCAAATTGATTTTGAGATTAAAAATAAAGACAATCATAATGTTGAATGCTATAATGATCATTTATTGAATCAGTTAACAGCCAGGTATCTGGAGACCTTCCTGGGGCTTACCCAGTCTCTACAACGTATAAACCGAAATGGGCGAAAAATATGGTGGTTGAGCATGAGTTCGAACAAATCACCTCTCTGCTCAACCGTTGTCATAGAAACAGCGTAGTCTTTTGTACGTATTGAATTCAAACTACTTCATGAGCCATTGTGGAACAGTTTATTCAGTACTTATATTTCTTACACTCCTCCATGGCTACTCCCTACCCGCGATGAAACTCCTGCTTAGCCCTTTCCGCTCAGCAAATACTGATATCCAAAAGTAAAAAAATAATAAAATTTTCCACGACTATTTTTTACCACTGTATTATTGAGCAAACACCATAGGCCGGAGAAATGGGTATATAGAGAGATAGCTAGGCTAGGATGTGAAGTCCTCATGGGCTAAGCTTAGAGCGGCCTTGGTTGTGCAAGACTAGTTGTGTAACCAAAGGCGTGGCAAACTCCAAGCAGCCGCGGTCTTCGATGGAGGCGCGGGCATTTTGGCTCTTAGGTCAGTAAAAGACTTCTTCAAGTCTGCATATGAAGATACAAAAATATATTTCTCATTATTAATATATAAAATATATTAATTAGTTCACAACTATTCGTCAAAAAAATGGTGGCAATCACAGAAAAACACAAGGTATACATAAGTTCCAAAAGCACCTTCATGAAGAAAGACACGTTCACTCATAAAATATAATTTGGTTTAACATGTGTATTATATTATTTTTTCACAATCTTCTTCTTTCACTAGTTTCTTTCCCCAATTTTTAGAATCTGCTTTCCTGAAAGCGTTTTTATTTATTATACAAGATTTTTCTTCAATAAAACAATAGAGAAATAATGAATAAAAAGATCCTTTATGAAATAAATCGAAATGTAAAAAAAAGGACCAAAAAAATGCTTGTTATATGAGATGTAACTATTGAAAACAACACAAACTAACGAATAAAATGTAATGAATAATGCTTTAGTAATTGAAAAAGAAATGATTTAAACACAATACTGATACTTAATATAAACAGTATTCTATCTACAAATATTTGACTTATTGGAAAAAAGAAAATCATAACAAAGAGGACTAAAGAAATAAAGAAGGATTTGTAAAATTAGAATATTACATATTCTCACATACAAGAGGTTAATTTTGAAGCAGAGTAAATACTATGGAAAGGTCTTTGAAAGATCCTGAGAACTTTGGGCGATGATGGTGACACAGAAGATCAAAGGAAACGTGCCAGTGAACGCATGAAGGGATATTGGATACAGAGAAAACTTCAGCTGAAGAAAATAAACTTGTAATTGTGATCCCAAGTAGTCAATACGAAATAAAAGTATTCGTATAAACATAATCATCACTCCTCTCTTATTCAGCGTTAACGGGGCTGCTCTCTGCTACTGCTCTCTACTGTCTTTGGGAACCGCCCAGACTGAGTATAAATGGGAAAAAGTCGTTAGGAAAGTTCTTTAGATCTAAATAAGCTTTTCAAAGGTACGACCAAATAATGCAGCAACTCTAATAGATACAACTTACTAATTTGCAATCAGAACGAAAATAAAAAAACACGTGCTGAACTTAAAAACAACTGGCCAAGATTACAAATACAAATTAACGTTTTCAGTGAATAGAATAATGTTTTTGTGATCATCTCATAATATTTTATTTACATCCTCATTGAAATTATAAATTTAAGCATCAATCATGTTACGCCTGGATAAAGATATGAGCATTGAGTGGTATAAATGAATGATCAATTGCACAATTTATAAAATGAAGGTAGATTCGCCTAGTATAAATAAATATGATTTATTTTCTCCGCACTAGACACATGATTTTATTATTGTATTTTAAAAAACATTATAAGAGTTTTGGTTTTATTCTGATATTATTGTTATATTATTATTATATTTATGAAGCTTCCCTGCAATTATGTGTCGGATTATTCTTCAAACATCTATTTCAGATATCGCAGAAGATTTGCTGCAACGCTTGGGATCTTTATTACTTCTCAGTTCAGGTTTATGCTGTTTCTTTACCATAGGGGTGCTCTCAAGTGGCTTGCAACTTAACGATGGTGTGAGTGTATGCTTATACACGTACAAGGATATACCTTGAGGATTATAATTATTTATTTATTATTATTATTAATTATATGTGATGGCTTCACACTCATCATGGTTGGGTTTAGTATAAATTTATATTCAATAAAACATCTGCTGAATGTATGTCTTCTAAAACACTGTCTAATACATTTGTGTTTGATTTCCTTGCAGAGCAATGTTTTTCAAAACTCTGGATGTAAAAATTTATTTCTTTACTGGTGTTTATTAAAAGTGAACTTCCAACGCTGATGATGGAATAGATTGGATTTCAAGACTTAGTTGTTAAAAAGTTTCTCAAACATTCGGAAATTTGTTCACAGTTAGGTATCTAATATGTATAACATAAATCCAGCATCCTATAGGCGAGCTGTACATAACTAACGATGTTCTTGGAAGGTTGTGGAAATCCATGAGACGCCTTCAGCGTAACTCATCCATCTACCGAAATATCTAATGAACCTTCATCTTTTCCTTCAGCGTGGGCAGAACTTGATTTACAGCCTACCTACGGTCCATGGGCCAACAGCACGTGCGAGTCTTTACAGGTATGCCGCATCTCTCATCATATCCACATTATCTTTGGCGAAATCGAGCGAACTCTAGGATTGAAATAAGTCATTTCGATCAAACTCGATGGTCCTTTGTTCAATTAAATAGACATTAAAATCAGATAAGCCTTATCTTCACTGAGAAACTCTGCTGGAGCATTGTTGCAGAAGTTGGTAAATGGCTTCCTCTGGATCTGTTTATTTGAAATAATTAATTGACACTCTGATACTTATTAGTAATAAATACAAAACATTTGATCGTTATAAACTAAAAGAAAATATTTATAATTTATTTTTATTAATTGTTATTTTGATTGTAATCATTTTTAAATATTTTTGTTTTGAAGGGAAAAGATTCATCCTGAGAAAAGATTCGAACCTGGGAGATCTGCGTCTCCAGTGCAGTGCTCTAAACCACTGAGCTACAAGGGGTCGTTTCCAAGTAAGACAAATCGGTTCTCTTCACCTATCCATGGTGAAACATGGGGATATACATGTTCTTTCAAAGAGAATGGATTGGATTTTCTGAATGGAAAATTTCAAGGTTATATAGAGTTTGAAACATCAATTTTTGCTAAGTGCTAAGTGAATAAAACATTTGCCTGTTTGCCCACATTTTTAGACTAATTTAAATGGAAACCTGAAGACATAGCGTATATGAAAAAATGGACTTATGCCACTTTAAAATACAACAGCTCAGTTCTATTTTATTATAGTTTAATGGAAACTAAATATTTCAACTGAAATTAAAATTTATTTTCCTTGGTAACTGATTATAATATTTTTTTTAAATTTATTTTTGAGTATTAATCAGTGGCACAAAATGTCTATGGTGTGAAAATTGTAAAGTCTATGGTAGAATATATAAGAGTCTGCTTTACAATAGGTAAAAGTGATAATTATAAGGGAATATTATATAAAATAAGAGTAGCTAGTTATTCAACAACAGTTTTGGGGAATGAGGAAAATATGTTAATAAGTCTATCATCAAAAGAAACATTTTTTAAAAATATTTATTACAGTTACATCCTCTTTTTTAGTTTCACTAATTTCTCTGTTTCTCTATTTATATATTTTTCTTTTAAAAAAAATATGTTTTTACTTATTTTATTTTAATATTAAATCCACATACTATTTTCGTATAAATTTTATTTAATCCTCTATTTTATTAAATGTATGTTTATTTTATTATATTTATGTATTATTAAAATTATCGTTTTAAAAACATATAAAAATGATGTATATATTTATGCAAACATAAACTTAGGTGTTGTTGACCAACAGTTTTTGCATCTCAGCGTAAAATAAAAACACAATCAGCAACTAAGTCAATGAGTATAACAACTTTCAGATATAATAAAATTATATATTGATTTAAAGATTGCTAAACCGTTTATATAAAGCGGTACTTTAAATAACTTCTAAGTAACTTCTTTGAGCTCAGTATAACTTCAGTATTTTTTCATATGAACTTATCACATACATATAGTGTATCACACATGGCATTTGACACGACTTGGTCATGAACTCAAGGGACCTTAAACCATGTATTTCCGTTAGAATTATAATACACTGCCAGCACTTTCCATTGTTAAAACTTTACAAAAGAAACAAATAATAAAGATCGTTTTTGATTCGATATAATTCATTGTAATTTATAGTGAGTTATTTGTTTTCGAATAACGCAACCTCGAGTACTCTACACTCTGCAATTGCTTAAAGTATCATTAACTAAATAATAGCAACATAAAGCTTAACAAAAATATTTTTATAATAATTAAAAGGCAATTTATATCTTTAAAAAACGAACACAAAGATATTATCATTTATCAGAGCCTAAATATTCCAGAAAGAGCGTTCCTGCGTGTTCCCTATCTTACAATTTATTAGCTCAGCTTAGCAGAGGATTAGAACGATAAATTGGAAGATCAGTAGCTAATGGTATCCAAAGCAACCTACTGGTTTTTTCAACACCGTTCACGAATTTATATAGTCTTTTTTTTCTTACAGTTTTGAATACTAAAATAATTTAAAATATTAAATAAATAAATATATATATATATATATATATATATATATATATATATATATATATATATATACATATAATATATATATTTATATATATATATTTCCTGGCATTTGCATATATCTCAAATAAATATTTATTATTTATATACAAATGAAATATTCTTTCCGTTATGATATCAGTTCTTTAGTGAAAAGTCTTCTTTTCCTCAGATGTATAGATCTTGTATAAATAGTTGCAGAGATTTTAGGACAATAAGTTTAGGAAAGTTTCAGCAGAAACGTTTATGCCATTTTTCGGAGGTTTGAGATTATTTTTCGGCTATAGCGCACAGAGTTTTTGACAAAAGGACTTAAAAAATTTAAAATTAAAACAATAAACTCTGTCCATCTGTTTAAGCTATGTTAAATTGAACGGGAATTAGTTAAACGATTTTTATATTGTTCACATTTACGTTGAAATAACCATTTTTAAGGAAAATTTCTGTTTCTCTTCTATTTACGTTACGACAATTACGTTACGTTTAAATATTTAGATAAGATTATATTTTTAATGAAGTTTACAAACCTAATGTGGTACTTATAATCACATTTTAACCAAATTTGGTAAAAAATATATAAATTCACCAATAAAAATGGGTTCACTTTGGAGGCAGTCACTATGGAGTAGCTAAATATCACTATTTTTAGTTCAGATTATGGCTGATAACCTAATAATGGTCGTTTTATCCTCAGGTACAGAAGCTAAAAAAGTAGGTTGGTTTTTATCAGTCTTATATAATGGTTTATATTAAAAATACCACAATATTTGTAGGTATCCCGTAATAATTTTAAGTGATAATTTAGTAGAACTTCAGGAGACACATGGAAATTTTATTTTAACTTAAATCATTCACCAATTTATATATCTACAACACCGAATAAGAGATAAAGACGATTTTTTTCAAAATGAGTTTCTTGTACGTGGGGATGTGTAATAGTGTTCTTTTCGTCGTGAATATGGAGCTAAATCTCCAGCATTGGCTTTAAATGGAGTTACTGCTTATATTACAACTCCAATTTAAGCACATAACTACAATAGTGGCACGATTTCGCACTCCTTAATGCACTTCATTTACTTCTTCCAGACAATATTCGACTCAACCGTATATTATTCAGGCCTGCAGCTATAGTTTAATAACCGTACAGGAAAGTCTTGGGTTGCCCATTTGTTTTTAATATAACCTTCGTATTCCATGCAACTTAATTAGTAATACAATTTTTATGTCATTTACTATCAAGCTACTTTCTTTTTTTTTTTTTTATCTCTGAATATATTGTAAACCTCAGTTTTTTCATGGACTCGACCAGTTTAGAAAGGCTCTCCGAGGCAAAGATATGAGAGAAATTCTCAAATCCCGAGCCTTTACGTGTTCCAATAAAGATGGTAATTCTTCAAACCGGTTCAGAGGCAGTCCAAAAACTCTTGTCGGGACATGGCTATACACTCCTCCGATTGCCTTCTTTAACTTAAGAGGAAATATAGACAATATTTTATATTATAACCTGAGAATATTAATACTATAATTTTTAAACGCTATTGTAACAATCCCCTTTTATCAACAAATCAAGAATTTTCTTTAATTCAAGGATTGATCCGTTTAAATTCGAAAAAAAAACGTTAGTAATGGATCGCGTGCCAAAAAATCATTATGTTTGTAAAAATCACAAGTTTTGACTTTAGAAAATTTACAATGATCGAAGCAATTTTTTTTTTTTTAACAATTATCATATCCTAAATTTGAACATCTAAATCTCAAATCTTGATATATTTCAATCCGCAAATACTATATTATATATCAGTAAATGTATTTCAATCTAGTTATGCATTTTTGTTGCACAACTCGAATTTTGCTATGAGCTTTTTCACTATCAAAAGGCATAATCAAGTATAAAGAAACTATATAAAAAACACAAACATTGTGTATTATATAATTTTGGATAAACAATGTATTATGCCCATATTGTCTCATGAACTAATTCCCATGAACATGACGACATTTCAAGTTTCTAAGTCTAATTTTTTTTACAAGAAACGAACAAAAATGTAAGTCAAAATGTATCAAGACGGAATCATAGAGGATATGACTTTTGAAATTAGGAAAACTTAAAATTTTGTCGATTACAGTACTTTCTTTTTCGTATTATGGAAGATAAAAAATAAAATAATAAAAAAAAGGACAGATATGTAAATGAGACGAGGTGAAATAAAAAAAAAGGGAATGATTCACTGGAACTGAAAGATGTTTCAAAATCTCGAGAGTGGATCTGACGCAGGGATTTGACGCGCTGAAGGACCCCATCGAAAGAAAAAGAACCAAGATGCCACAACCCAGAGGTCGTTCGACCTTGGCCCCCAGCTACAGACTCGCTGGTTTTTGGCTTTCTTAGCTTTCGTATGGAACATACCATTCGCCATCCACAAGGGCGGATTCAGGGGGGAGCCCGGGGCACTTCCCCCCTCAGACAGTTTTTTGAGTTCTATGGAGAATCCATTACAGTACATAATTATAGGCAAATCACATGACCATAGTTGTTAAAATAACCGAAAGAGCATGAGTGATATTTAAATAAATCTTTGAAATCTTTCAACAGATACTACAAGGTTATTTGTAAGTTATTGTTGATTTTTTTTCCGTCTGCCCGTTGTGCTCCCCCTTGGTTTTAACAATGCGTTCTGTAATTCTGTTACAAAATATATAAATCATATATTCAGTTTACTTTCCAATTCATTCTTAATGTCTGTATAATGATGACTTTGATGTCATGACTATCTCCGTCAAATGGACGGCTTGTTTTTTTGTTATGTAATGGTTTTTTGGTTCATCAGTTTCGATGGTTGTCACATAACCGAAAATGAAAACAATCGCGAGTTTTAGTATGGAAAAAAGAGTCCGTTTAGTCTGTATTAAGCTGGTACTTGTAATCTGGAAAACCAAATCACCTCCTTGTTGAATCGTCGGCTCCCTAACATTCACTACTATCCCCAAAAAATTACCACAATACAATTTCTATAGCCTACAAATATTATCCGTCACACAAAAATCGGTATCAGTTCCGCAGGCTGTCGCTTCGAGCTAAGTCACATCTTTTAACTTTTATTCCATTCCTTTGTAATAATAGTAGAGCTTTCTTATGAATAAAGTGTGATATTTCGGTAATCATTACAAGAAATTTTTAACTAAAATTTCGAATTATAGATAATGATAATAGAATATTAATTAAATGATGATTTCAAAAGAAATTATAACCAAAATCTAATTAGGTTATAATTAATTTCTTTCTATTTTTTTGCATGACGGGCGATATCTTTGGGCTATTGAAATTTCATCATGTTACTTTGTTGGGTATAATAGATAATGTACGGTTAAGGAACCGATGATTCTTCAAGGAGGTTATTTGGCATATTATTATTTATTTGGCTCTTTCAACCTCCAGATTTTTTTATTGATTACGATTACCTACTTCATAGAGAGTACTTGAACTTATCGTCAGGTTCAATAGAGCCGATTCTCTAAAGGCTAACAGAATAATGAACTTTTCACTGGTGGTCTCAAGATCAAATCTCACTGGACCTAGAGGTTGGTTACTGAAGATGGACATATTTTATCAAAACGAATGAGTGTTTTTATAATTATTAGTGGTAAAGCTCCCAAAGTGGAAGACGCTAAGTAAAGGTAGTTCGCGTTTGGGGTTTCTTGATCTTTGCCCACCAGGTTTTCATTCTTCGCGAGATTCAGCTTTTCTTTCTTCGCTCTATTTTATTCCGGTTCTTGACACTTTTGCTTATCCTCCCATTTTTCAACTTTAAGTTTAAAACTGTTTCTTGTTTCCATATCGTTATCAATAATTTCGGATAATTCCAAGTCATTCTTAATATTTTGGATCCATTCCCCTGCATCAACAAAGGATACTTACTTTATTATTCTCTTTGTAAGTCTTTAGTCGAGAAGCCTCAATTATGTGGCTTTAGAATTTAAGACGTCTTTTCCTCATTCTATCTCTATAATAGAATATTATATCATATATATATATATATATATATATATATATATATATATATAGAATATCATATATATATATATGAAATTTTCTTTTCATATATATATCTTTTCATATATATATATATATATATATATATATATATATATATATATATATATGAAAAGAAAATCGAAAATTAATTTAACAGTTTTAATCGATATCTGATAAACAGTATGTTGCCTATTTTGGTGCCAAGGGAATGGGATGTAAATAACGATAAATTGTAGTTCCTTTTTTATTTTATTTTTTTAATCAGGGATTCGAAGCCTTCGATCCTATCTCCTGTGAATTAGTTCATGAATCCTTAACCTGTTGCGAGCTGATTTAACTAGAGCCGTGTTCGTTTTGTGTAAACCGGCCGATGCAGTCATCTCTGTTTCTGCCCCGGGTGTGGATTAGGCCAGCCTGGGGAATACAGATGAAGACGTTAAATATGACTAAGAGGAGACGGACGGATAGTGGGTGCGCGCTCCGCACTCAGAATTGTATGCAAATGCTCCTCGGGTGGCTCCCTATGAATATTCCAAAGAGGATACGTGAACTGAGACAGTAAGAATAGATGGCGGCAGTCTCCGTCTTCCTCCGAGTCCGTCATAGAGATCGTGTATCCTTCCTTGTCCATAAGTAGTGTGAGGGTCGTGATTTTGTCTTCATATATGTCCACAGAGTCAGTGGGATCCGTATTTTTAAGCTTAAGAGTCATATGCTTTTGCACTTCCATGAATCTCTGACTAAATAATATTTTTATATTAGTCATTGTCGAATATTAATATAGCGAAAAAATAAGTAAAGGAATTTGGTGATAAGGACTATGGACTTCTGGAGACGTAGTTTTCCATTTCCAGAATTCAGCACGCCACTAACATATATGGAACTGGAAGAGCTGGAAACAACTATTCTCTGCAAAATAGAAACACAGGCTAAAATGATACCAATTACATTTTTTTTTTTAGAGGAACGATGCCCTAAAACAATCCTTGACTATCGCCCGACAGCCAGGAGAAAATAAAAAAGAAGAGATGTCTACAGGATGTGGAGGAGAGCATAGCAGCTTGGGGACTTAAAGAGACTCGAACGACATCTTTAGCGAGATCTTTCGGGAACGATAAATAACTAAAGTTGTAAAAAAATTGTATATATATATATATATATATATATATATATATATATATATATATTGTAATATATATATATATATATATATATATATATATATATAAAAATTGTAAAAAAAATATATATATATATATATTTTAATTTTCTAATAATGAACGGTGTAGAGTCGTGAAATAATATACAAAAGGTCTCGGGTTCAAATTCGATCGTATCACATAAATCTATCAACAGCCGTAGATGAACACAGTGGGGTTTGTACGCCTTATTGATGCTGTACAAGACTCTATAAAGTGGGAATCAATAATTAAGAGAATAACCTGGTGGTTGAACGTTATTCCTGTCTTTTCACCTCCATGTATAGTGAAACAGCACAAACTCTACAATTCACTAAACCCAAGACCATTCATATGTTGCTGTGGTATAGTTTCTTTAATTATAATTTTTCTGGTGTATTATTTTAATTTTCGTCCAATATTTGTAAAATGTTTCAAGGAGTCTATAAAGAATCAAGGATTTTACTGATTGTTGATCGTAATATCGTCGAAAATAGTATACAAGGTTGGGCAACTTCATTTATATGGGGAAAAATCTCTGGAAGAATGGGGAAAGTCTAGCGGAGCGATAAATTCAGTTCGTGAAATTGGGTCATTCCAAGCTCGGCTACCTTGGAAGGGGGAATAATGGAAGCATTGCATGCAAAGGAGGACTGCACGCGGAGGAGATGCAGCGGCAGATAGCGGCCACCGAGGAGCCATGTGTGCGAGCGGAAGGAAGAGGATCCAGTGAAAGTGACTCTGGCTAAATGGCACCAGATCCCATCTCTGCCTCGTGAGTCAGCTCCGTGCCACTCCGGCCACGACGCCTTGCGTCAGTCACGTGGTTTGGCCGTGACTTAGTACGTTCGCGTAAAGTTCACCTCGTTGTCGCAACGCGTTGTCCCACCGGGGGACAGGGCTTATTCCTTTAACCATGCTTTCCTTGCGATAGTATTTCTAAGGTCGCCACATATGAATCTCATGATCTTGAGATGTTTCTATAACTCTTAGGGATCGATGTATGTTCAGGACATATTAATTACCTAAATATGACATCGTGGATTTAAGGTAGATTTATAATTTCCGGTCTTATCCATATTTATCTCGTACCCTTATGATCCCGGGCTCAAATCCGACTGTGGCAGATTTTTTTTAATCTGTCATTGTTAGGGGATGAATCCTATGAGATCTGAAGACACAACTCGGGCTAACCCAGGCTCTAGAAAGTGGGTACCCGAAGCAGGAGTACTGTTGGTTGAGCGTGTTCTCGGACAAATCATCTGCACAACTGTTATTCTAGTCTCTACTATGTACTGAACCCAAGACTCTTCATGATTTGTAGTGGTACAGCTTTATTTTATTTTATTTATTTATTTTTTTCTTTATCCTCCCAAATATACAGCTAGCTTAATCTGAAAAGATACGTCGTAGTATAAAAACGTTACAAAAATTAAGCAATATATATAATAAGAACTATATAATGCACTTCATGGTAGCAATAAACATGGAAGACTGTTTTAGCCAATACTTAGGTCTAGATGGACTTGCTGATTAACATATGCTGGAACATAGCTCATGGAACGGCTTAAAATGCAATAAATTGAGCAAAAAGACCACGAAGTAAGAAAAAGAAGAAGCACTTCCGAACTATTTATTAACGGTGGTGTTGGAAAAAAAGGCTGTGAAGAGCCTTTTCATCATATACAATGATTATTGAGATTATGCTTAAAATATTTAGATATTTGATTTTGATTAAATAAAAAAATATAGGCAACCTAATTTTAAGCTTTACAAAATAGAAGAATATTGAACCGTAGAACAGGTTTTTCATCCACTTTCAACCGCCTCTATCTGAAGGATCTGCAGATTGCATGTAACCTATAGATTCGTATCACCGTATAATTGCATACATCGAAGAAATTGAAAATAAATAAATACGTCGGTGGCTATGTAATCAGATTTGTATATTGACCTGAAAAACAAACACTATCAGATCAAGGGGCCTTGTTAGCATATTAAATTAATAAGTCTCCTTTTAACCTTTTAATAAAACTATAATGAACGATGGAGACTCGAACGCCCATCCCGATTCGCCCCATGCATCATTTGCATCCATATCCTAACACTAATTCTATATCCTAACGGTCCGATCGTCCATCAAGATTGCCATCTCTGGTTCACACAGAGTCTTTGCCTCCCGCTTTGTCAATGCCAGAGGTTGCGAGGAGCCTCGTTTCTCTCTTGCCAATGCTTAGGATGCAACTCGTAGTAATCTCTATCTGAAGCTATTAATAATGCGAGGCGGCTGATATGCATGCATCTAAATCCCGAGTGCCAGTTGCATCATTAGAACTTATCTGCAATCGGATTACTTTGGCCGGATGCTCATAAACTCCTGGATTACTTGCCACTTCTATTCGCCTTTGGCCACTTAAGTGCAAGCACTAACACATTCGTAGTGATTCTTTACCGTTGGGATTAGTATTGCGACTTTATTCGTTACCATTTGGAACGACTCATTTATATCCTCTCCTCTTGTAAGTATCGCTGGGTACAGCTGAAAGGCATCCTTGAAAGAGGAATATTAAGAGTGAAGAATCAATAGAGAAATGTTAATAGTGGAATTTTTATGAATGAACACAAAAACAGTATAGTTTTTATTTTATTAGACTTCGTAGCATTTAATTAATTTAACTAACCCCCCCATTAGAGCAGGAGACTAATTTATAATAAATCCGGCAGGAGACCAACAATTTATTTCAATATTCATGAATTCGGTGAAGTTTGGGTAGAAAATAACAAGTCATTTATTTAATTCATTTGGCAAAAACGAGTTTATTCTTTATTATGGACAGTTATGATTGACAACCGTCGATGAAACCGGGTTCTTAATTTATTTAAAAGGTTATCACGAGATTTACAACTTATTTTCCATATCTAATGGTAAAATTCATTTCATATAAATATTTACAAATATAACTATAACTATATTACTACCAATAATGGTGAAGCACAATAAAATAAAATAAAGCAAATCTCTAATACTTGAAATTTACATTTTAGATGATTCACAATGAATGAAAAATGATAACTACCTAAATAAAATAATAGATGAATTTAAAAATGCAACAAATAGCACACAAAAGAAAGCTAATTAAAAAATGTAGAGCATTGAGTTGCACAACCGAAGGACCCAGCTGCAAATCGGGCTATGAAATATAAATTATTTAATATGTTAACAGTCTTAGGTGGATCCTGTAGGATCTGTACATCCCCTTGGGGTTCACCCAGCCTCTAGAAAATGGGTCCTTGTAAATAGGAGAAAACCTGGCGGTTATGCGTAGTCTCCCTGCAAAACTGGTCCCTGGATGTAGTGAAGACCCTAATATCTACTGAATACAAGACCCGTGGGTTGTAGTGGTACAGGAAAAAAATCAACAATGTATCTAGTTACTATTCCGTATAAGGGGAATGTAATGTTTTCATAGAACCAGCAAAAGAAAAATATTTTCACAGTTGGATAGGTCGAAATGCATTTGTCGAACTAGGCCATGCAAACCAACCGTCCACCGAAATAAATAATATCAATTACTAGGTCGTACTTAAAGTTACACAAACTACTGCAAGAAAGCTATCGTAAAGGAGCCCATAAAGATAGAGTTATGATACTGTTTATGTCTACGAATTTCACCATGAAGAAAACTCACTAAAAGGAAATCCGTCGAAAGAAAATTTATTTGCTCTTTTTTTCCCCGGACCTTTCGACAAGGCAGCCTCGAGATAGCTTTGTCACGGCCAAAAGTTTCCACAGTTTTTCAAACTAGAAAAGAAACTATCACTTTAAGTGGGAATATAAATAAAGCTATCCTCTCAAACAATCACTATTGCCCTTTCCCTCGGCCGCGGTTATCTCATTTCTTTATATCGCTCAGATAAATCTATGGAAAATTGTTTTTCGCATTTATAGGCAGAATAGTAGGGTTTTTTTTATATTTTATTTTTTTCAACATCATGAAGAATGTTGTCTGGCGCCAGGCTGCAATGAATCATTGGAGTGATGTCAGCTGCTGGATCATGATGCATTCCCTTTGGTATATCACTGCTATATATATGTATGTATGTTTACAATATAGAAATATCTAGATAGAAAAATGTAATATTGTTATTGTTAAAATCAACTCATAATTATACAATAACTAAAAATTATTATATAATGACTAATGCATGTCACAAGGCATGTCAGCTGATTTATTTTATTACTATTCCATATCACATATTTGTCAGGTAGGTAATTAGTTTATTCAGTAATTAATGTATACAAATTAATTGCTAGGCCATGTCAAATTATCGACTGTCATAAAATTTAGACCACAAGCAATTTAACTTAATTACATGTTTATTTGATAATATTCCGAAATTCTATACATTTTAATTTATATTCATACCCAATTAATTGTTTATTAGTTTTGTCCTCTTGAAAGTGTACTCACATTTATCTTAATAACTCACCCATCCTTCAGACGGACATAGTACAATACCTTGAACTAACATTTCGCATGTTAAGTATAGTCGTAAATAAAAAACCCTGTACTGCTACAACCCGTGACGGGTCTGGTGTTCAGTACATGGTAGAGGCTGTACTATGGTAGAACTAAACGGTTCTGCAAGGAGGTGTTTTGTCCTAGGTCACGCTCATACGCCAGATCTTCCCCCTTTATCCCATATGCCAGAAATGGCAGGTAGGGCGAATAAGAAAAAAAAAAAAGATTCCCCCCTTGTTTTGGGTACCCTATTTTTATAATATTTTATAGAGTCTAGGTGAGCCCCAGGAGGGTCCTAGATCCCATATGATCCATCTCAGACTGCGAACAGACTAAATAAAAATCTTGCCCGTAGCGGGATTTGAACCAGGATTTCCGGCATGGCAATTCAGTGTTCTACCACTGAGCCACACCATTCCATTTTAGGCGGAAATGCCATTCTTTAAATCTTGAACTCAATTTAATGTATGATCTATTAATGAATAACCCCAAATTAGAAACAAGACAAAATTGAACAAGTTACTTACTAAAACCAGTTCATCACAAAAGCACTACGGTATTGCAGTAACAAATCTTTACCTACTCACTTAAAAATACCAACGATTGAAGAACACATACGAACACACGACAAATATTTGCTAGAAAAATTACACGGAGACCTAAACACATTGATAGAATAATAGGGACACCCGTTCAACGTCCCTTCCGAAGGACGTTATAACCAAGGATTTTTTACTCCCTTTAAAGAATCCTATGGCTACGAACCCGCAATGTAGGGCTTAGTAGTGTGTTATGCTAAATATTAGACCACAGGTGGCCCCACATTGAGTCAGTATACTAGTGTTCATAAGTGCTCAACACTTTATGTTCTTGAGTTGCCATGTTTGAGTTAATGCATACATGACGAGATTTTGTACACTTAATTTCAATACCCTCTTCTGCTGCCGTGTCAGAATGCGATATTGGTGACATAACAGAGGCTAAGAGTGTAAAAAATCAACCAAGTCTCACGAAACCTTGGACAATGGTTCAAATTGATTGACCAGTCGCCAATGAGGACAAGAGGCATCCAATATCAAATGTACGGTTGTCCCTTTGTAGAACCGGAGGAATAAACACCCCTCGGGAGGACACGGTCAGACATAAATTGCAAGCGACGGCGGTAAAGAAGCGGCATTATCCCATTACTCCACATTGACTAATTCTCGGCTGGAGCAATCGGACAGAGGACAACCCGAGGCACCGGGAGATTTAGCACCAGGGGATGGGAGCGGTGCTCTAACCGGTACCAGTCTCCGTTAGTGGATTTAAATAGCGGGATGGGCAGGTCTTGTCTGTTCTCTCGTTGGTCCATCGATAGGATATGAGCTATCAGGTGGTAATTCTAGCAAGAATTATGCTTAGGGTCAGCGCTAGGCCAACACTAAACTTGGATTTGGAAAAAAAATAACCTTTGCCACTACAACCCATGAAAGGTTATTGACACATGATAAGAGAAGAAGCTGTTGTGTAAGGAGGAAATTATTTACTCTTCTGGTTTTACATACCACTACCACGTTTACCTTGGTGAGCCCCTGGAGAATCTACTTATCCCAAAGGGTCAATCTATTGTCGATAACCTTTACCACTACAACCCCTGAAGAGTGTGGGGTTCAGTAAATGGTAGAGACTGTACTGTTTCTTGGACAACGGTTCTGCTGGGAGGTGTTTTGTCCGAGACCACGCTCAACCGCCAGATTCGTCCTTCCTAATTTTGGGTACCCACTTATTGAGGCTGGTTGAGCCCCAGAAAGATTGTAAATCAAATAGGATACATCTCCAGCAGCTAAGAGATTAAATACAAGTCTAAACAGTCATTTAAAACAGTCAGTTTTACTGAATCTGTCCTTAATGTTAGGTGAATCTATTTTATGTTTTTTTTCAACATCAAGGGTTTATAGTTAAGTATGTCAAATTCCGAAATTTCTTTAGGCATTTTAAAAACTTTGTATGACCCGATATTCATTATTTATTATGTTTATATTTTTGTTGATATCATTCTTTATCATTTTTTAAATAAAACTATTAAAAGTTTAGTGGCTTAACTTTAGCTACGATTGAGAAACTTGTTTTAAAATTGTTATGGGAAATTTTAGCTTAGATGTAATAATGAAATTGCGAAATTTACCTGATAAAATCATTGCATTCAGTAAGGCTGCCTCCCTCTTCAATATTTATCACTCATCTAATCTCTAGACTGAGTGGACCCAATTCTAGAAACCAATCTTATGGAATATTTCCAAAGTTTACGTTGTCAGCCACTTTTCCATCAACTCGAATTTCTGTTGAACAGTAATGACAATAAATGCAATTTGCTTGCCTTCAATGGTCATTCTCATTCCACTTGTTTTGTGTGTGTGTTCAACTGTTCATGTTCAATTATAAGGAAGAGTTTAGCTTCCAATGTCTTGCGCTCAGGTAGAAGATATATCTCATCAGTAGTATATTTGAACTCGGCGAACCGACGAAACAAACACAATAGCGGGGCGTTCATTAACAGGAGAGGAATGGTCAATACATCGCAAAGGTTAATCTCAATCATGACTCGGCTCATTTCATATAGCCTTTATATACTCATCGTCCACGGAGCTATTTCAGCTCATGATGCAGTAGTAATCAAGTGCGGTTTTATTTCTGTTCTGCAAATGCGTCGGAATCATATAAATAATATATTTCAATATACCATGCAATAATATTTATTTTCTATAACAAAACAATAATAATAAATAAACTGGCATATATAATAAATATAGATTTAGTTTTTCAAACCTTTTAAGGATTCATGTGAAAACTTGGGTGAAGAACCCTCCCATTGAAGGCATTAATTACTAGCTTACTTGATCTCTTATATAGTAGATCCCTGCTCCAAAGAAGTTTCATTTTCCTTCGATTCTATGGTTAAGTGCCTTTTAGTAATGTTTACAATAAGATTGTGTGTCTAGCAAGTGAGTCATGAAATTTTTCATAGTCTTTGTTAAGTGCATCAGCTACGAGTGGTAGGTCCATGCTATTGTATATAACGAGAGAAAATTTGAATTTTTGACGTAAAACGTAATTCGGTAAAGAACTGATTTATATTTGATATTTTCCCTCTGTCTTCCGGACTGACGAAACTATGAAGAACTCGTATAAACTTGGAAGAAACTAGTAGAATTATGAAAATAACGAATAATAAGGCCAAAAGAAGTCATAATGATGGTTAAAATGTCCGATTAAAACGTGTTCGATGATTATTATTGGATTTTTTTTTTATACCATTTGGATATAGATGATTGCAACCGTATTACTGATCATCAATAATAACAAAGGACTGCTTAAGCTGTGATTAAAGGGGATTTTGATGGAATTCCATATGATATTTGGATTGTAATGTAAGAAAGTACTTAAAAAACTCCAAAAAACCAAAAACAGTAACAGTATGACCTACGAACAGTGTTTGTTTCAAGAATTGGTAGAGACTGTACTGTTTCTAAGGTAACGGTTGTGCAGAGAGATGATTTGTCAGAGATCACGCTCTACTACCAGACTTATTTTGGGAACTCACTTTGATCCTGGGACCTTCGACGAGGTAACCCAGCGCTCTATCACTGAGCCACTGCGCCTTCGTAAATAAAATTAGAATTATTTACTTAGCTGCCGAGACCTACTGGTCACAAAATGCTAGTCATATGTGTGTATATGTAATATATTTTTAAAGGAATTAATTCGGCTTCATTAACAAAAGCATCCTTCCAAACGGCACTCCTTAATCGTGCGTTTGATTAACGGTGAAGAGATCTTAATTTTTTTTTTAGAGTTCTTGATCGCCAAGCTTCAGGCCGTGATTTAGCTTTTTTTATTTAGGCTTGCATGTTGCCTGACAGCCACTGTGCTGATTTATCGTGCCGTGGAAGTCATACATCCAGCTGGAAATATTCAGAGCGTTCGAAAACTATAAGGTAAGTTCCATTTAAGGAGGCGTTTTATTTTCTCCGGAAAACCGACACCCAGAGGTGGTGGAGAGGCAGCTAATAGCTGGGGCTTAAGAACCAGATACTGCTCGGAGATTTATCATTTCCGTGACCGTGTTGGGAGGACAGAATGCCGACTTGATAGCACCATCCGCCACTATCCCGCGTCCGATTTACAATCGGAATCTCCCGTAAATGGAAGAGGATTTCCTTATGTTGTCTTTTTGCCTTCTATCGGGTACGACTGTGAGGCCTTTTTGAGGAGACAACGTGAAAAAGACATCTGTTCCTCCGACTCCCATCTTTAGCGCGAGAGAAGCGGCGGTTTGGAGTCCAGCCCTTGGCTAGGATGCCATGCCCTTTAAAGACTCCTAATGGCCTTATTATTCCGCATTTGCTGTCTTGTCTAGGCTCTCTCAATGGCCAGACTTACACTCGTGAACCATTCAGCATTGAATAGCCTGGCGATGTTACGGCATGATTTGGAAACAAAGCTGACCGTTTGCCCTATGTCCAGCTGGATAATTATTATACCTTAGTTTATTAATTTATTAAATTATGGATATATTCTGGCCGGTTATTATTTACTTATGCAGTGATATTTTGCTTTCTTAAATAATGTCAGGTAGAATTTTAACTTGCAAGACAGAATCGAACCGAGTAATCCTGCATAGTGTTAGAACTCATAAATAAATGTGATTATTTATTCGATTGATATTTATGGTTACATTATGTTGTAAGAACCTTTCCAAAGAAAAGCTGATAGTTTTATGTTTATAATACAATAAATCTTCTTTTTAAATTTTTGGAACAAAACAAAGTAAATTGGGTATACTAACATTGACAAAGTTGAAACAATTAAATTAAAAATCTACATTGCCTTGTGTCTATACACTAATTATTAAACAAATATATGCATTTTTATCTTATGAAATATCAATAGTTATTATAGCGCTTGTGGTAACAAGCCGATTTGTTATCCACATCTAAGCAATTCATTTAGTTAATTTGAATGAAGTAACGAGGAAAAAGCAGACTCAGAATGACAAATGTTGTTTCATACTTAAATGGACATAGGTCTTAAAGATCTGTCAATAACTGAACCTAATTTTAGTAGTTACTATAATGTGTACTCAGAGTGATTCCACGGCACGCCTAATCATTTATAAAACCCTCCGTTATAAATAACAACTGGCAATTATAAGTAAAGTACCGAGAAGAACTGAAATGAATGACCAAAGCAATCATCATATTCATTAATAACTTAAATAAATAGCCGGAGCATCAATCAGCTGATGCTAATATATAGATAATAACAGGGGCAATGTGCTCCAGCACAACTCAATCTATGAGCCAACGCTCACCAGCTTTTGGCGAATGGTGCTTCATTTTTAATTATTTACTTATGGATCGAACTCATAGTCAGTAAGTAAAGAATTTAAACTAATCCATTTTTTTTTATATTTGCATCTGCATTGCATTTAGTAAAATTGATGCTTATGATTTCTGCTCTCGTTTAGTAATCAGTTATTAGTTAATCTGTATGTCTCTAGAACATTCTTTGTTCAATCTTCTTGGAAGTAGATTGTGTAAGAGAGCGAAAAAACTATTAGAGATGATGAGGATATTCTGTTGAAGAGTGAAATATGGGCTATTTGTCGAGAACTTGCGGTGCTAGCACTAGATCTTATAGTAGGAATGTTCTTGTCCTTGTGTATAATAAGATTATAAATAGGTCAAGAAGTATTTTTCCTAAACTTCGAAGTCCTAAGTCCTACCAAACTTATTATAAAATTATCTGAACTAATTAAAGTAATAAATCCCACTTCTTATGTCTACAGCCTTGGTGAATAAGTTAAATAGAATTTTCTCCAAAATTAGTTTTTTGCACTTATGAAAGTAGAATCGTGTTATTTTGTAGTAGAGAAGGGCCTAAGTCAGGTTTTGGCTTAAAATGGAGTTGTTTATATTACAATTCCATTTCAAGCCTAAAACGAGGGGAATGACATGATGCCCTTTCTTTCTGTATGGTTGACACTTTTTGGTCAAAATTCGACTGCTTTTATAATTCAAACAATGTATTGCATTGGATTTTAATGATTAACTGTATCATATGCATATATCAATGGAATAAAATAGCTATACAATAACATCATAATGATTGCTTTGTTTGTTATTATTTCATCTACTTTACGAAGGGTTCTCTCCCATTCTCAAGGTTTCCTGTTCAAAGATTGTCGACTGTTCCTCTGTCTACACAAATATTGCTTAAATTAGAACAACGAAATTCTGAATTTCGCATTACTTAAGCTCCATGGGATGCGAAAAAGGGTACAAGGTTGATAACAATTGATTTATATAATTAAAGGGATAATAAACACCAATTCTCTTTGAGCCATAATTAATTTTTTAGTAAATCGAGCCTTTTGTGAGTCAGCTATTATCTTGAGATATTAATCGAGGGGAATATTAAATAAAGTAAATTTTGGGGTCACTGTTAATACTAAAATCCCATTCCAAGGGCGAAAATATTTGTTAAAGGAGTAGAGGTGGTATTGCGGCATCCACGACATTATTAAATTATTTATCCATTGTAAAAATCTACTTGTAAACAATCAAGAACTTGTATATTAGAAAACCTTTTTAGATGAGCAGAAAAAAAAGTTCTCATGTGTTCTCCTTCAAATTTAACTGTAGCTGAATTATCAATAAATTACAATAGCAAAAAACATAATTATTCTATAAAAACATTGAATTAATGGATAATAGCTATTTGATAAATGTGAAGGTAAACAGATTCATTAATTAATTTACTGATTTTCACTTCTAACTAGCTCGTATATACAGGGATACATATCCTTGGATAAGATTGAAAAAACGTTCCCAGATCCGAGCTATGGATATAGGGAAACTGTGTAGGGACACACACTCGACATCGTCCACCGATAGTCGATTCCACTCACGATAGCCAATTTTTACGTTCTAGGACTTCCTTCTAAATTCTCCAGTTTGAAAAAAAAATTCTCGTGCTCGAAGAGATCTGAAATCGGCTGATTTACAGTTACAAGATAAGAAAACTGATTTAGTAGAGGAGAATTTACACAAATTAAGAACATGTTAGCTCAGAACCAGTAGTCGGATAATTAGTGAGTGTTTTATTTTTTTGCTGGAGGTAAGTTGAATATATTGAGATGCCTGAGGCCGACCGTACAACGGCTCCTGGGAGCGATTCAGATCCAATCTCCTGCCACCGCTCAATTAAATATGTAAATTGCCGAATTTGAATTGCTATTGCGCTCTTTTACTGATTTATTTAAATATAGTTTTTTTTTTTGTTGGAACTATTATGGATCCTTTATATTAGCTACATGTATTGAAAACCGATTTAAATGTTGGGTCTTCCTTATCGATTTTGAAGTCCATTAGGTTCATAGAAATTAGCATTTTTAACAAACGTCAAGCTTTTATTGTTTACGAACCGGTATAAAAAGCGGTATGAGCTAACCTAACCCGAAATGATACTATAATACCTCAGGTTTTTAGGGTACTTGTGTATTAGCCGTTCTGCACGAAACCTACCGCGTAACCTCATCCCATCACTCGTCTTATTTAAATTATTTGTGGGTGCGTTAGTTTTTTTTTTGTTTTGTTTTGATTTGTTCATTGTTTGTTAGTTTTGTTTATTATCTATTTATGTTTCTTTACTGTTTATTGAATTGAATTTTATGTTTTTGTTATATTCGTTTTTTTATTGCCTATTTAAAATGAACTGAATAACACTTTGGAAATGACCGTTATTAAATTTGATTAATTCCAAAGATGACACTATTTGGAATATGTCATCAAATGGATTTTGACAAGGATAGAGATGGAGATGTTTTCTTGGAAGGTGTAGGGAAAACATCTTATCAGAAGAGAAACGTGATTAGAGGGGTCGAGAATTGCCATTATATTATTGCATTTCGAAAATTTCGATCTCCATTAATATAAATAAGAAGGTAGGTGTATCAGTATCTTAATTATCAGTGTTTAGGTGGAAGAAATTAGTCCGGGTAGAGGTCACAATGAATTTCTCGTGAAATTCATTGTGACCTCTACCCGGACCAATTTCTTCTACATATATTATCAAGGTCAACAATTATCTTTCAATATGGATATCAGTGTTTAGGTTATAAACAATGGTGGATAAGTCTCTACACACAGGCTCATACACAAGTACTGATTTTTGGTTATTCATTTAAAGCCATTTTATGCTGCTATGGCCATGCGAAAAGCTCTATATTTTGCTTACCCAGTCATAATTGGGATAAGGATCTTTAACGAGTATCTGATATAGCACAGGCGCGATTCAACAATTTTACGTCCCCTCCAAAGGATGCCATCACTTAGGATGTTTAACTATCTTGAAAAAAGGGTACTTGCCGGGCTGCGAACCCGTTTTATTGGCATAGCAGGTTGTTATACTAGCCACTACACTACAGGTGACCCCCTTTAGTATGTATTGAATTATTGATCCAGCCTCATCGATTTTTAAGGAGTTCCGAAATCTTCCGCAACCGTTATCAGAAATCTTACTTAAAAACCTAAGATTTTAATAATGCATTTCACCAGATCAAAGTGGTAGGCATTGACAGTGGTAAACTGATCTTTACGGATTTTAATTGACAGTTCACACTTCCATGAACGGATTAGATCTGATATGTTTGATCATTTTTCTCTTTTCGTACTTCATTAACAGTTATTATTATACTATTTCCTTAATTTCGACGTAAAATACATTAAAATCTTACGCAGTTTTTTAATATTTTTCTTTAAAATTGCATATATCCACGATGACAGATGGCCTTATTAACTTCATCGGTCTTCAGATGGAACTTAATGAAGGAAAAGGAGACTTGAAGGGGAAGAACAAATCTATTCCACATTGAAGCCCCGTATGCCATAAATTTGCACAATAATAAAAATCTTGGCGAATGTCACAAGTTTCACATCCTAGTTCCAATTCCAATCCTATCTGTCTTCATTATCTTTTTACAGTAGGTATGTATTTCCAATGATTTTCTCATAGGATATTCTTCCTTTTACGATGACATCTCTACGATAGATGAATTTTAAACACTTCTTACTATATTTGTCTTACAGGCTGATAAATGGAAAACGAGGCTTTTTTACTGCCTTTTATTGTAGTTATTTACTGCGCAGGGTGAAGTGGGATTAATATCGGATTTACAATTACATTTTAATGGTGGTAGTTATCTAGGATTTCTGCAGAACAGGCATTTCCTTTCTAATCCTTGTTATTTAGAAAAGTGGTGTGACAATGAGCTATGCAACTTTAGTTTTGCAACACTAAGTATTAGTTTGAAATAGTGATTTAGAGAAGTTGGTAAAAGTTCATTCAACAAATTTTCTTTAACAAGCGCTGATTTTCCTAAACACTCCAAAAAGGCCATCATAGACAAGTCAATACAGCAAAAAGAGGATTTGTGTTGTTGAGTGTTTCCCCAAAGTTGAAGTTTCCTCTAAACAAATTTTAGAATAGTATTTTTTTGTAGATCTTTCTGTCAGGAGGAACTGCTTCCTTGTCCTCCTCAATTTGGTTAATCCACGAAATTCTTGATCGAACTCTTCTTTTTCTTCCTTCAAGGTAGACGAATCATTCTAGAGTCAACGAATGATTCTAGCGAAAAAAACCTGTACACCTCTACAACCCGTGAATGGTAGAGACAGTACTGTTTCATGGACAACGGTTGTGCAGGAAGGTGATTTGTCTTAGATCACCAGATGTGTCAACCTCCAGATTCCCCCCTTATTTTGGGTACCCACTTTATAGAACCTGGGTGAGCCCCAGGAAAGTCCTAGATTCTATATATATGATCCATCTCCATCTTTTAACAGACTAAATAATATTCTTCCCAGCAGCGGGGTTTGGACTAGGATTTTCGGTATGACAACTTAATGCTCTAGTTCTGAGCCATTCCCCTCCCTAATGATTCTAAAAGGAAAGTCAAAAAGCGGAAAGATCAACTATGGTACGTTGTTTGGGGTAGTTAGTAGTATGGCATACTAAAAATCCTTCACCCCCTTGAAAGGACTTTTAGTATTTTATATTACTAACTAACCCCAAACCACGTAGGGGTTCCTTTGGGTCCTACGTCTTTCCGCGTTTTGACTTACCGTCTAGACCCGCGTTTTGGACATTCGTTGACTGGGCAAAGTAGACTAGCGTAGAGAATATCATTTTTGGTATTCTTCTATCTTCCATCTTCAGCAGATGCCCAAACGACATTAAGTTTGATGATGATTCTTTTTGAGGATGATATCATGACTCATAATCTCTTGAACTATTGTATTGGGTATTCCGTCACGCCTAGATATTCAAGTTGCCCTTTTCCTGAAGGCTATCACCTCGAAGAATAGTTTTTTTTTCTCCCCTTTCCTAAATTGTATGCTTCAAAACCATATATCAAAGTCATTACACTCAAAAGTGGAATATAAAATCTAATATGGTTAAATTGGAAAATGGATATTATTCAATTGATTTTTTTTCTAATATATTTACATCTGTTTTTGGAAATAATAACTGTTTTATCCACTATCTCGAATACTTCAAAATTTAACAAGTTCAAATACCATTTAAGTGATTATGTAGAATTTCCCATAAAAATGTTCTTTATAACTAACGTTGGTTATAATTGGTGTCTGACTAAAAAAGAAGTTCAGATAATTTCACAGGCCTGTCATTTATCTGAATGGAATCCATTCATCCAATTAAGACAATTTTTTTCACTGGAGACGTTGAGTGCTGAAAGCAGCAATCCGTTAATGCAGTAAATATAAAGTGGAAAATAAATTCCATAGAATTTATTTTCCACTTAATATTTACTGCATTAACATTTTTCATGTCTTGAAAGTTATTGCGCCGTCAACATAATTCTATGGATCCGATTTAATGCTACTTATGCGATTGTGATGATTAAGATATCCATTTGTATTAGTATAAAAAAAAAAAAAATGGGCCTGTAACTTAGACATTCATGCTGACTTTCCTGGTTATAACAGATATGCGTTCCTACAATATTTGTAAGTTAGTTTTAATAACGCAATGACTGATTTTATCAGTCTGTAAATATTTAGTATGGCAATAGAATTAAAGCATAAAAAAAAATTGAACAATATAAAATAAACAAAATAAGCCTACTTTCTCTAGAAATTAATTTTCACAGAACACACCTGGCTCAATCATCGGCTGGAGTTTACATATTTTATTTTTATTTTTATTTTTATCCACACCTGTCAAATACAAACAATTGACAATTAGCAGATATTTTATTAATCAGTGCTTAATTAAATAAATTTTGAACTATATTTACTTCGAATGATAGATTGAATTGGAGAATGGAGATAGTTGGGGAGGGGGGGGGGGGGGGAGTGCAGTCAAGAAAACACCAAACGTCAGCACAAATATAAGTAAGTCCTGACTTATTTGATGTTTTCTTGACTGCACCCCCAACTATCTCCATTTTCCATTATTCATTCAGTCAACTATTTTCCTCTCTAAGATGGATTGAATTGGTCAGGAGGTGCTCTCAAATATGACACAAAAATAAGCGGAACTTATTTTTTAATTGTGCCAACGTTTCAGCCTACGGTGCAGGCCAAGTAGGTCAAATAACGGGTGTGGTGACTTGTCAAACTAACACTTGTTATCTGAACTCTTGCTTATTTTGTGTTACCTCTGACTGCACCCCCTCACCGATTCGATCCATCATTAGAATTATCCAGTCATCTATTTTCCACTCATATATTTATTTCGCTATCATATTCTTTTCTCCTATCTCAACATTCAGCTACTTTGATACATCCTTATAATGCTTCTTCTTAATAACCTCTACCAAATTAGTGACATTTTTTTTTCTAATAAATAACAAGTAAACCTTACATAGTTAAGTGTTTAAGCCCTATTTTCTGTCCACATTACTCTCTGATATTCCGCAGTACCCATGCACCACTATATATATATATACCTTCGCTGACGGTACAGCCATTATTTCTTCCCCTTCTGTCCCCTTTCTTCGAGGAATGGAGTAGAATGGGTGGCATAGGCCCTGATCCTTCAAGGACTATAGTGCCCAATATTAAGTGAGTGCTGCATCTTCTAAAAATTATGTATGCTATCACGGACAAATATACATACAAAATTAAAAAGAAAAGAACCGGCAAGAAGCTATAGAACAACTGTGACATAGAACAATTACTATCAAAGATCCTGGGAGATAGGAACTTTAGTTAATGCGCTTTTACGTTACATATTTGTACATACGTTTGCTCCCATATATTTTATTTAAACTCAGAATCTATAAATCTATCTGATTATATTGGAGCATTCCAGATGATCATTCGGTTTTAGCCAAGATACAACTAGCAGTTACCATGTCCTCAGAACATTTTTACGGAAAGCGGTAAGGGAAATGGCGGGAGGGGAACCGCCACAGGTTTTGTAGAGTTTAATTTTACGTTATCAGGCTCTTAGCTATAAGTTTTTATCTAAATCAGATATGTTCGGTTTATTATTAATCTTTATATTGGAGAAAATTGATTGAACAATACTAATGAAAACACGAGATGGAATACGCTTTTCAATAAATTTAAGAAAACTATCGATTCTTCTAGTAGCTTCATGAACGGTAGTATAGTATCGATATAGAACGTTGACAGGAGGCCGTTAATGAGGAGCTAATGAGTTGACCAGTGTTGCCAACTGTAGTGGCAACAGGGGAAGGTCACCACCACCTGTTGGCGGGTCACTGGGCGAGACATCATCATCGCTTCTCCGTCCACTGTCACAGGAAGGCTGTACACACATACACAAGCTACACGGTATGACGTTTTTACTCTGAAATGTGTAACATTTATTGTTATTCTTGAAATAGGTTATCACAGAAGCTCCAAGTGTGGCTGGTCCAAGTTTTCACTTGATCTTCCGACGTTTTGTGCAATGTGCAAGCCCCTTTAGTTACCTTAAGTCAGCATTAATTCACATTCCCGAATAAAAGCCTTCGTCACATTTGTAACATACTTTATCACGCTGATCATCCCAACAATAACTGGCAAGATGGAGAAATTCCGAATTTCCACTATCCTGTAAGTATATTTTGCATTGACAGTTCATAAAATTCCCTAAAAAACTGAGATATTTATTTGAGTTGATATATATCCCAGTTTTTTCATTATTATTCAATTATATTGATCATTATTCAATTATAGAACCATTATTGTAGTAATGAATAAGTCTTCACTTTAGCTGATTAATTAACATAAAAACTATTTTTTAAACATCCTGAGAAGACTATAACCATCAAACATAACGGTCCGTTAACCACTGCTATATGCAATCCTAAATTATTGCTTGATTTTGCATTGATCTACATTTCTTAGAAAATTATAAACGAATCATGGCAACATATCTCGGTTTTTCGGATCATTACCGAAATTGGGATTTAATTATTCATTAACTATGGTTAATACGGTTATTTCAGTTATCGTCAAATCAATCATAAGTGGTCATTAAACTATTTAATACTTCATTGAACATATTTAAAAATGAAGAGGCTTAGTTTATTTACAGATCATTCATTACGAACTATTGTAAAAACTCTGTACCGTTACAAGCCATGAAGCCTGTACCGCTATATCGTAGATATTGTTACTAGGATAATGCAGGGAGGTGTTTTGTCATACTGTTATAGAGGTCCCATTTTATAGAGGCTGGGTGAGCCCCAGAAGAGTCTACAGGTAACACAAAGCCCATGTATGGCTGTTAGTAGATTAAATACTGAGCAACCCGTCTCCATACTGTTGTTGGTGTAGAAGGCAGTAATACTTCAACTATAGGCTTAGTAACCTAACCACGGACGGAAAGGCTAGAGGGGACAGAAAGGGAAATTAACATTAGCGATAGCAATTTAAACATAAGAAATAAATTGAGCTATAAATCCAGTGGGAAGAGGCGATCGGAATGCGAGAGCTTTTGGGACAAGAAATATCCCCAACTTTTTTCATCGAAGCAACTCGAGCTCAAATTCAGGCGGTTGTGGAGGCAGATCACGTAGCCAACTTAGCCTCCTCCTTCACGTTGGCTCTGCCCCGGCCCGGCTCATTGAAAAATCCCTCCAATCCCAACGCACTGTCTCAAGTATCTCAGCTTCTTCAAGTTCAGTTCTACTCAGCTTCATATGTATAGGTTATGTCTAGAATAGAATAAGGCGTTAGCCAACAAGAAAAATCGTTATATTTTTGCTGGGTTTTTTCTAATAACTATGTACGTTAGCTAATGACTATAGTTGGCCAAAAGACTTACGTCGAATATACTCTTTTTTCTCTCTCTCTTCTTTCCCGCCATGGTAACCCCATGGAGGGACCGTTTATTAATATTAAGACATGCTCCATGCTTAAATAAGCATATTACATGACATTACATGCGGTTTTAATAATTACAGTTCAGTTTAGTATTATAATTACCGAATACATATTCGTATAAGTTAACAATATAAGAAATTAAAAATTTACAGTTTGACTAAATTGATAATTTACAAATTGAAAAATAAAAACAGACCTTACATAAATGTTAATACCGTGGAAAAAATTCCAACAAAAAGCCCTTAAGTCTCCAAACTAAAACAGAAATTGAAATTATCTGGCCCAATGTTTCGCCTATTCAGACATCCTCAGGGTAGATACAGAAAAAAAAACACAAAATAACAAAAACAAAACATGAATAATGCACCCAAGAAGCATCCCACCACCTCCAAGGCTCAAATGCAACTAATGAATCACAAGGAAGGCTACTCGACCCCCGCTGGGTAAGGTTAGATAAAATCAGCTGATAAATACTGGAGAATTTGAAAATTCAACATACACTCACTAGACTACAAAAATCACAACAGAAAAAAATAAATAATTGTAAACAACACCAAAACATAAGTCAAAAAACCATATGAAAAAATGAAAGTAAGATTGCAATGAAAAGAAAAACAACATTATCAAGACACCAGTGGATTTATGGCTATTCCACAAATTATATAAAAATTGAAAAATAAAAAGAGACCTTACATAAATGTATAAATGTTAAGACCGTAGAAAAAATTCCAACAAAAAGCCCTTAAGTCTCCAAACTAAAACAGAAATTGAAATTATCTGTCAAAATTTCAATTTCTGCTTTAGTTTGGAGACTTAAGGGCTTTTTGTTGGAATTTTTTCCACGGTCTTAACATTGATAATTTACATTTGAGAATAAAATTAAAATTAAATTTGTAGTCATAAATTATATAATAAAAAAAAATCGAATATACCTTAAAAATTAAAATACAATAACTTATAAGACACTAAGAAACAACTATTACATTTTATAGACTAAAGATTTTCACTTGAATTAAAAAAAGAAACGACTAATCCACAACACTATTCCAAGACCTATTTAGGTAAAAAAATGGAGCAGAACTTTGAGATTCAGCAAAATACGTCTAAACACCCAAGATACAAGCAACACAGTCCAAAATTCTACGAAAAGTTGTTATACTACAATTTTTTGTTATTTTTACTATGTCAATTTTCGACATTCAAGCCACAGTTGCTATGAAATATTTACGACGAAGGCTCTTTTTAATTCTGATCGATCAATCAAGGCTCTATTGTCTTCAGTGGATACAGAGCAATCCTTCAGTCGTTACAAAGTGATTTTAAGACCCCAATGGCGGTTATTTCCAAGATGATTCAATTTTTAGTAAATATAATTACTTCAAAACTATTTTAAACAATAAATAAAGCATTTTTCGCTGATTTTGATTTTACATATTGTTCCCTTCTTACATTTTATTAAAAAAACAACCACATATATATGTACATATTTCACAATATTTATCAAATATAAATCCGGACTTTATTTATAACCAATGTAGTTACTAATTAATAAATTATTACTGATGTAATTTATATGTAACAATGAATATCTCCTCTGAAATTAAACCCTCATACAACCAAGTGTTTTATAGAATTCACTTTATTAGCCTCGCATTAGCTGATTTGCTATATTCCTTAAAAATATATAATTTTTTCTAAATTCATCTATTGCTATTTATATCAATATTATAATAATACAATAAGTAAATAGAATGAATGATACGTAACGGCATGAAATAAAGGCAAGTAGAGAACCTACCCACTACTAAAACTATTCACCCACTGGTAGTACTCAAAGAAGTAATTTAAAACTGTTTCCAGCATTAGACGTTCTCTGCAAGGTGGTGGAAAATGCTTTGAGTTTTCCCAATGCTCCTCGGAATTTGCTCATTGCTGGCAAACAGGTTGTAGCGGGAGTCCAACCTTGCGGATGCCTTCACTGCATTCCCCATCACCTAAACCCTCCATGCAGTAATTGCGGAGGCCTTGGCAGAGGATGAGCCATTAAATATTTTATATCTCCCAGTAACCAATTCCTCTGGCGTTCATTAATTCTCCATAGCATAAAATATAATTTATTACACACTATAAATTATCGTCGTGTTGACTCTCATTAGCAGGGAATGGGTAAATGAATTTTATATATAATAAATTGATTATATAATTTTAGTATACTCATATATTCTAAGTATTCATAAAAACTCTACAAATCAGTTGGTTCAAAAATATATATGTATAAGTTTTTTTTTTTATGTTGGCTGGAAGCTTGATCGATTCACACGGTATCAAACTTATGGAATTCCTGTATATCAAATTAACCAAGTAAATTTTTTATGATAATCTTAACCAAAATCTGTATGGAAAAAATATAATATAAAATCAATGCTCGTTTTAGATTTTATGGAGCATTTTATGGAAGAAATTTGGAAGCAATTACCTTACCCACACTTCCCCACTAACGTAAAACGAATCACTGACTTAAAAGTAAGAGTTTTACATGTAGTTATATTTTTTTGTTTAACCTAACTTTGGGGTTCTCCGGATCAATCATCAGTGCTTGTTTCGCGACCTTCTCTTCGTGAGTATCTCCTCTCTGATATATATCTTTTCATATCCTGAAGAAAGGAACATGAGCCTTTCATCTTTGGAGATTTTGATTGTAAGCTACGTCCTCATGTCAAATCTTATGAGTATATTCCTGTCTCCGGTTATGATCTTGGCTATTCCATCCTTAATCTCCAACCTTTCAATTATCATTAGTGATGCATAATAGTATTTCCACTGCATTGAGAGCTTAAACTTAAATCACCTTGCTATTGTAGTATAATTTTTATAGTTTTTTAATTGCACCACTTCTCAGTATTAATTATTTTATATTGAAGATAAATGAAAGAAACTAAATAAGAAAAAAAATTTATTTTTAAAGGTTTCCTCCAACCAAGCACCTTTGGCAGCCTAAATTTTATTGTAGTTCTTTTTACATCTCCTTCTGTCATGTATTTTTTGATCACTCGGACAATGACTGAATGGTTGTCGATCATACCTTTGTATTATCGAAGTATTAATGTTTTGAGAATAAAAAAAAAATACTACAAAAATTTTCGCGATATGACAGGAATTTGGCGGTTGGAGGATATAGTATAATATGATTGATACTTGTATAATAGATGCTCAAGTCACGCCAAGCAGCTACCGTTCATTTCCAGGCTAAATTAATTTTACGAGAGCATACGAGGGGTGATTTACGATGATGATTTGATTGCCGGTTCAGGGGCCATTTTATGGCTAGTTAATGCCTTATTAGCCCTGATTGAAAACTGACCTCATAGATATTGTGTGTGACTTATTTCACATGTGTCGTAATAATTAACAACTTTAGTGGAATGTGGCTTAATGAATGGAGTGGATCCTTATCTCACTCTTGCCGTCTTAACCAAGCTATAAATCTTTAAAAAAAAATATCTACCTCTACAACACATGAAGGTTCTTGGGATTCAGTACATGGTAGATACTGTTCTGTTTTAAGGCAACGGTTGGGCTAGATTTTATATGTCTGAGATAACGCTCAACTGCCAGGTTTTCTCTAAATTAAAGGCGCTTAATACATTGAGCCTGAGTGAGCCACAGATCTCACAGGATCTGCCCGTGATTCTTAGCATATTAAAAATATTGGCAATCAACGTCATTTATTTAATTGATTATTAATTAAGTAAATAGATTGTTTGCCTGTTATGATTTAAAGACGTAAAAAATACGTGGGTCATTAACTTTATTTATTCGCTTATTTATTATTCATTTGAATAGGGCAATTTACAGCTGATTTAAAAACGTCTAGTACGGCTTAAAGACGTGAAAACTGCTTTGGACAATCACACCATTTATTTAGTTAATTTTTATTCAATTAAATAGGTAATTATTTAGTTGTTTTGTTAGCCTGGTAATGGTTTACAAACTACGTCAGATGTACTGTAAACGCCATGTATTATGTAATTATTATTCAATCAAATAAGGAAATATATCGTTATTGTATCTTACCTTTTATTTTTTTTTTTTGTTAACATATATTCTTCTGGTAATATCTATTAAATTTAAATATGGATGTAGTCATTAATAGTAGGTTATAATAATCGTTAATTATATTTATTCGGGTGTTCTGTTATTTTTTAGGATTAACGCCATATCTTATTGAATATCGAGAAAGTGAGTGCATTTATTATCACTTCTAGCATAGTGAACATTTTTTTTTCATTTACCCTAAACATATTATACCCATATTAACATTGAAAAGGGAAAGGTAAAAAGAGACCTTACATAAATACTAAGACCGTGGAAAAATTCCAACGAGAAGCCCATAAGTCTCCAAAACTAAAACAGAAATTGAAATTATCTGTCCAATATTTCGCCTATTCAGGCATCCTCAGGGTAGAAAGAGAATAACAGCAAAACAAAACATGATTAATACACCCAAGAAACATCCCACCACCTCGAAGGCTCAAATGCAACCATGAGAGTTGCTGTTATTCTCTTTCTACCCTGAGGATGCCTGAATATGCGAAATATTGGGCAGATATTTTCAATTTCTATTTTAGTTTTGAAGACTTAAGAGCTTTTCGTTGGAATTTTTCCACGGTCTTAACATTTATGCAAGGTCTCTTTTTACCTTTCCCTTTTCAATATTAATATATTTTGTGGAATAGCCATAAGTCCACTGGTTTTTTGATAATGTTCTTTTTTTCTTGCATTTTTACTTTCATTTTTTACATGGTCTTTTGTCTTAAGGTTTTGTGTTTTTACTATTATTATTATTTTTTTCTTTGTTCTATTTTTTTTTCTGTTGTGCTTTTTGAAGTTTGGTGAGTGTATATTGAATTTATGATTTCTGAATTATCTATCAGCTGTTTACCTAACCTTATCCAGCTGGGGTCGAGTAAGCTTCCTTATCATTCATTAGTTGCATTTGAGCTTTGGAGGTGGTGGGATGTATCTTGGGTGCATTATTCATGTTTTGTTTTGCTGTTATTATCTTTCTACCCTGAGGATGCCTGAATAGGCGAAATATTGGACAGATATTTTCAATTTCTGTTTTAGTTTTGGAGACTTAAGGGCTTTTCGTTGGAATTTTTCCACGGTCTTAACATTTATATTATACCCATGTTTTTGTATCTTTTGATTTGTAAATATTAATTTAATAATATTTTTTTATTGAATATACATTAGTAATATCTATTCGGATGTTATGGTACTATTACATTTTAACGTGATATACTAAATAATACCAAGAAAGTGAGCATTATTATTATCAGAATTGGAAGATATAGAATACATAAATCTAGAGTGAACATTTTTTTCTTTTATGGA